>CP144699.1:31106874-31116874 GCA_036885675.1 Vigna mungo
CTCGTTGAAAATATATTGATAGAAGGAATAACATTGTTTATGAAAATTAAAGCATAAAATAACAGACTAAGCATTTAACTGTAGTAAAATTTAAGGTGGGTTGCGTTCCATGTGTTGGGAACAGCTGTTCCGTCAAGACGTTCGAGGCGATATGCCCCATTTTTCAGGTCGTCTTTGACACGAAAAGGTCCTTCCCACTTATCAGCAAGCTTTCCGTGCGTTCTGTCTTTTCGAGCCTCCCCGCGTTTACGCCAAATCAGGTCTCCTTCGGTGAAACTGCGCGGCTTGACCTTGGTGTTGTAACGCCGAGTAATAAGTCTTTTCTGGGCTGCATTTTTGATGAGGGCCGTTTCACGGCGTTCGGGTAATATGTCAAGGTTGACCTTCAACTGTTGGTCATTGAGGCTCATATCTTGTATATTTCGTCGTAGGGAAGGTTCTCCGACTTCGACCGGTAACATAGAGTCCGTCCCATACGTGAGGTTGAAAGGAGTCTCACCAGTGGAGCCGTGCGGTGTACAACGGTAGGCCCATAGTATTTCTGGGAGTTCCTCAACCCAAGAGCCCTTGGCTTCTCCCAGGCGTTTCTTCAATTCGGTAATGACGGCCTTGTTGGCTGCTTCCGCCTGACCATTAGTTTGTGGATGTTCCACCGAACTTGTAACATGTTTGATACCCAGGCCGTGAAGGAATTCCTCCAGCGCTCGATCGACGAATTGCCGACCGTTATCTGTGATAATTTTCTGCGGAATGCCAAATCTGCATACTAAATGCCAAATGAAACTTTGTACCTTCCGGGCGGTTATGGTAGCAAGGGCTTCCGCTTTGATCCATTTGGTAAAATAATCGACCGCTACAAGAAGATATTTTCTCTGACCACTGCCGACCGGTAAGGGGCCGGCTATATCCATTCCCCACTGAGCGAACGACCACGGAGAGATGATTCCCATGAGTTCTGATGGGGGAATCCGGGTGTCCTGTCCATGAGATTGACAGGAGATGCATCTTCTGACGAAGTCCGCACAATCCTTTGCGATGGTAGGCCAATAGAAACCTGCTCGTAAAATTTTTGCCTGAAGTATTCGTTTTCCCGAGTGTGTACCACAGATCCCCTGATGCAACTCCTGCATAACGTAGCGTCCTTCATCCGCCGACAAACACTTCAACAATGGGGTAGTATACCCACGCCGGTAAAGATCATCACCAATGAACGTATAACGGGCAATTCGCCTGGAATCAGAGGCATTCACGAACCCTCCTTGTTCCTGTTGGATCATTAATTGTGTAATTTCATGCCGCCAGTCGGTTTTTGAAGGGGGAAGGTCAACGGAACATGTCTCCAACAAAGGTTTATCCAACGTGGTTTTGATTACCGAAGTTAGTTGAGACTTATTTCGGCTGTGCGTCAGTTTAGACAACATATCTGCGCGGGAATTCTGTGCCCTGGGTACGTGTATGATAATGAAGCTGGAGAATGACTTGATCAAATCACTAACCTTGTGATAATATCGCAATAGCTGATTGTCTTTGACCTGAAAAGTGCCGTTGATATGTCCGACGACCAGTTGAGAATCCATCCGGCATTCCAAATGGTCGACTTCCAACTCTTCGGCCAAATGCAGTCCGCTGATTAGGGCCTCATATTCCGCCTGGTTGTTGCTGAGTTGGAAGTTGAAGGATATAGCCTGTTCGACCACTAAACCGTCCGGTCCTTCAAGTACTACACCTGCACCGCCTCCTTTTCTATCTGAAGATCCATCCACACTCAAATTCCATGTGAAAGGAATGAATTCCGGGGAGAACTCTGCCGTGAAGTCGGCCAGATGTTGGCCTTTGACGGAGCCCTGAGGTTCAAATCGGAGGCCGAACTCTGATAATTCAATGGACCAAGCCACCATCCGTCCGGCGAGATCTGGTTTTCGGAGAATTTTAGCGATCGGATGATTTGTCCGAACCACTACCTGATGGCTCTGGAAGTACGGTCGGAGTCTTCTGGTCGCCATAATCAAGGCTAGAGCCACCTTTTCCACCTGGGAGTATCGTTCTTCAGCTCCATGCAAAGTCCTGCTGACAAAATACATCAATTTAAAAGTAGGAGTCTCCTGAACGAGAGCTGCACTTACCGAGTGATTAGAGATTGACAAATATAATTGCAAATCAAAACCGTCCGTCGGTCGCGCCATAACCGGAGGGGATGCCAATATGTTCTTTATTGTGGAGAAGGCGGCCTCACATTGATCATCCCAGTGCCGAGGTATATTTTGCTTCATATTTTTTAATATGGGCTTGATGTGGTCCGAGAGCTTCGGAATGAATCGAGATAAGGCGGTGAGGCGACCGACCAAACATTGCACCTCTTTAAGCTTCGTCGGGCTTCACATTTCCAAAATCGCCCGACATTTATCTGGATTGGCTTCTATTCCTCGGCTAGTCAGCATGAAACCTAGGAACTTTCCTGCCTGTACCCCGAAAGTGCACTTCAAAGGGTTCAACCGTAGGCCATATCGGTTGAGTTGTTGGAAGACCTCAGCCAAGTCCTGCAAGTGTTGTTGATGAGAAGAGCTTTTAACTACCATGTCATCGACATATACCTCCATACACCGTCCGATCTGGTCTCGGAATACCTTATCCATGAGCCGCTGGTAAGTTGCGCCGGCGTTTTTGAGACCGAACGGCATTACCTCGTAACAGTAGTTAGCCTGTTCGGTTATGAAAGCTGTCTTCTCCTGATCCGGGACATGCATTGGGATCTGGTTATATCCCGAATAAGCGTCTAAAAAACTCAAAACCGTATGCCCCGATGCTCCATCCACCAACCGGTCGATGCTAGGAAGAAGATAATTATCTTTAGGACATGCTTTGTTGAGGTCGGTAAAATCAACGCACATCCGTCATTGACCATTTGCCTTTTTTACCATCACCACATTCGCGAGCCAAGTAGTGTATCGGATTTCCCGTACGAATCCGGCCTTTACTAGCTTGTTTACCTCGTCCCGGACGGCTTCTCGCTTGTCATTGCCGAGTCGCCGTTTTTTCTGAGTTACCGGACGTGCCTCCCGAAATACAGATAGTTTATGAGTGATCACACTAGGGTGAATCCCCGGTAGGTCAGAAGCGGTCCACGCAAAAAGTTTATTGTTTGACTTCAGAAATGTGATTAGGCCCTTTTCCTGTTCAGCGGTCAAGTCAGCGCCAATGGAAGTGGTCCGGTCGGCACTCCCGCCGAGGATGAACTGTTTAGTTTCCCCCTGGGGTAGGATGCGCTCATCAGTGTTGGTTCGGGGATCCAAGTCGACCAGTATCGTTTCGGAGCGATTTTCCCTCAAGTACGGTTTAGCTTTTAGAGCGGCCGCGTAACATTGCCGGGCGGTTTTCTGATCGGCCCGAACGGTGCATATGGTTCCGTCGTCTGAAGGGAATTTCATCGCCAAGTGTGGAGTAGAAACAATAACGCCGAAGGCATTCAAGCAGGGTCTCCCTAGAAGGGCGTTGTATGAAGTGTGGGCTTCTACCAGCAAAAAACGCGTGTGCTTCTCTTTGGCTTTATCTCCGGTTCCTAAACGGGTTCTGTGATCAAGATATCCCCGAGTATCGACCCGTTCACCTGCGAATCCCACAATTTGCTCGCTGAAGGGTGTTATCATATCTTCAGACAATCCCATCTTCTGAAATGTAGTCCAGTATAGGATATTGACGGAGCTCCCCTGATCTACAAGAACTTTACTCACATCAAATTGCGCTATGCGGGCGGTTATGACCATGGGATCATCCTGGTCGGGATTCTGAGCATGGAAATCTCTATCCGTGAAGATGATGTCCGGCATCGACAAAGGGTTACGGGTCACGTTATGTACACTCCGCAAACTCCGCAAATGTCTTTTGCGGGCGGAGGATGAGGCCCCTCCTCCTGCGAAGCCACCAGAGATAGTGTCAATCCTTCCTCTTGGAGTTGAATCACGCTTCCGAGATCTACTACGGGAGCGGTCAGGAGAGCGACCTCTAGACCGGTCGGTATTTCTACCCGAACGCTCGGGACTTCTTCGTGTTTTTCTGGGCGACCGCTCTCGTTGATGTGCTTCCGCCCGGACGAACTCTTGTAAGTGTCCATCACGAATTAGTTTCTCAATCTTATCTTTGAGGACCCGGCAACTTTCAGTACTGTGCCCTTGGTGGCCATGATATTTGCAAACTTTAGCTCCGTCCGCTACATTTGGTGCTATCTGCTTGACGGCAGATATAAGGTTGGCCTGTAGGGCTTTTTCAAATATCCTCTCTCTCGGAACTGTGAGAGAAGCATACCGTTCGTACCGTGGGTTATAGGGGGCCGGAGTGTCTCTGCGTGATGATCTATGATTGCGACCTTTGTCCCGCGGTCGTCTGCCCTCTTGTTTGGTCTCCGTCGTGATAGTGTCCGCCTTACGGCGAAAGTGTCGCTGATCTTCCATTTTGATAAATTTGTTCATTTTTTCCTGCAATTCCTCCATTGTCGCCGGTAACTCGGCATACAGGGATTCAGATACGTAACCCGGCCGTAAGCAATTGGGTAGATTGCCAATAATGAATTCTTGACTTACCCCCTTGACCCTTCTTGCTATTTCAGTGTACCTGCGTATGAATGTTCTCAAGGACTCATCTTTTTCCTGTTTGAGATTGACAAGCTCAGCTGCTGTGGCAGTTTCTTTGCGGTTGGTTGCGTATTGTTTTTTGAATAAAGTGACAACGGTGCGAAAGTTGTCAATAGAGTTAGGGGGGAGGGTATAATACCACTCGAGGGCCTCACCCTTCAAGGATTGAGAAAACGCCCGGCATTTGACCGGATCTTCATTAGAATAAAAGGCCATAGAATCAATGAAGCTTCGGAGATGGTGTTCCGGGTCCGCGGTTCCGTCAAACTTTTCTATCTGTGGGGGAGGCCGGTCGGGCATAGGGGCCTGCATGACGGCTTCAGTAAAAGGTAGCATGTCCGGCGAGCGAGGTGGACCGCCGTTTTGATCCGTGCGGTTATTATTGTTGTTGTTACCGTCCTCGTGCAGGCTGTTGTCATATGCTGCTTCTCGTTGTTTCTCCCTGAGTTGCCTAAATTCCTCCATGAGCTTTAGATGAGTTTCTTGTTGTTCACGAATGAGCTGATTTTGCTGCTCCAGTTGAAGGTTCTGCTGTTCCAATTGAGCTTGAAGACGTCTCAGTTGTTTTGTAGGGTCAACGCCGTCCATACTTCTAGTGGTCACCATAGGGAATCTTCGCTTTCGGCCCCACGGTGGGCGCCAAAATGTTTCGGTATAAATTGGGGGACCGAAAGATCTGACCTGAATCACGTCGCTTTCTGCCCTTCCGTCTGCTTCTTCTTCTTCTGGACCGTCCGGTTGATATCTGCTTCAACCGTCCGGTGTTCTTCGAGCTCTGACCGAGAGGGGGGAGTACCTGAAAAGGCGCTCCGACGCTCAAGTTAGGCGTGAGTAGAGAATTAGACCCTCTGTGAGAGAGGATTGATAGAGTTCGATAGCAAAGAGTGTGCTAAGGAATTATGAGTGGAGTGTATTTGGAGTGTGAATAAATCGTACCTTGTTTGGAGTCCTCAGGCCTTTATTTATA
Organism: Vigna mungo; assembly: GCA_036885675.1. Classification (NCBI taxonomy): domain Eukaryota; kingdom Viridiplantae; phylum Streptophyta; class Magnoliopsida; order Fabales; family Fabaceae; genus Vigna; species Vigna mungo. Next base: position 31,112,467 of record CP144699.1, read on the forward strand.
GGCTTTGGATTGATATAAGATAAACAAAATATAAACAGAATAAAATATAATCTTACTTGACATATCTCTGCTATGATATCTTTGTTTGGATTTTATTTGTGCTTGCAATATATCTGGTTGATATATTTCTGTTCGGAATATATGTGGTTGATATATTTAAAAATCATTTATTCTGGCGCTGGGCCTCGAGCCCAATAAGCACTGGCACTGTGATGGGCCCCTGTAAGGCCGGCCGTTGACTTTGGAGATACACCACCGTACAGTAATAGTAATAATAATACTAATAATAGTAATAGTAATACTAATAATAATACTAATAATAATACTACTAATACTAATAATAATAATAATAATAATAGTAATAGTAATAGTAATAATAATAATAATACTAATAATAGTAATACTAGTAATAATAATAATAGTAATAATAATACTAATAATAGTAATTATAATAATAATGACTTCTACTGCTACGGTCCAGCTCATGAAGCATCACGGCCCAAAGCTTGTTCCTTGCTTCAGGTCTCGTGCTCAACTAAAAACTTGTTCAGATCTTGCTATCAAGCCCCGGTTTAGACAAGAACGAGCTGATCCAAGCCTGCAAACACATATACATCAAGCTGCCGTCACTTACACCTTTAACTAGATCAGTTTGCACAACAAGGATAAAGCAATTAGAACTTCCCTTTTCTCTCGGCTGGTGCAGTTGGTGCAGCACACAACTCCTTAATGCTCTCAACTTTCAGTCTGCTGCACAATTTTTCGCATTCTCTCCAATCCTAATTCCAATTAGATTAAGTCTTCAATTTAGACTGCTCCAAGCTCCACATTAAGGTGTGGTTGCTGCTGTATACTCAAGAAATTATTGATTCTAAATAGTCCAACTCTGCACACAAAAGACACCAATGTTGCACGTTCTTCCTAGACTGATTTAGTTCAGTTATGCACACAGGAATTACACCAAAAACTAGTAGAACATGCTCATAAAGATGAATATTAAACCAGATGCAAATAGGGGTAACTCCAAGCTGAACCAGATTGATTTAAACAACAATTCCAGAAAAATCAATTCTACACACAAGTCACAACAACAAGTACAATTAATGACGAATTAAATCTCAGATTGGATGTGACTCAACGTAGAAATTAATCATGGGCAGTTTGAACAAGTTAATGCAATTTCAGAAATGCTCATAAAACAATCAGCACATTATTATCAATTCCTAATGCATCGACCAAGTTCAAACAGAACTTATTAACTCAAGATTCAGCATTCTACATGTCTAATTAAACCATGAAGTCACAATTCACTTTCAAAACAGTGAGTAGATTAATGATTCAGCAGGCAACGTTTAAACTAAAATGAGTGCAATGACAATTTAAACATTCACAAGCACAAATAACATCGCCAGGAAATCAGTAAGCACATTCAAGCATTCAATATCTCACTGAATCCAGCAAACAATTTATGAACTAAATTGATTTCAAAAGCTTCTTAAACAGTCACAGCTGCTCCAGTTTGATTACTCCAATTTCCTTTCCTGCATCATGAACAATCCAAAACAGTGAGCAAAATACTGAATTATCTCTCTCAAATTGCCAAAGAAATTAGGCTAATTTAGCCTCACAAGTCTTACTACACTCAAGGCTTCTCTTTAGAAACATAAAGCACACACATGAAAGGTTTGGAAGGAAGATTCTCCCTTGACAGTACAAGGCTGGATAGTCTTTCAGACCACCACCACCTAAGATGCTACCAAACACACAAACCTTCTTTCAATTTCCAAAAACCCAGAGTGAAAGTGATTCTCAAACCAGAGATGGATAGGCTACGCAAAAGCAATGACAGATACTAGAGACACGCAGGACAACCACAAACAAGGAAAGCACAACAGGTCTATTGCTTAAGACAACTCTAGAATAGATGAAAAAAACAAGAAAAGATCCAATTAGGAGCAGCAGATCATAATGCACACAGATTGAACCAAAACCGAGACAACAATCAAGACAAGCAATAAACAAGGCTTTCAAGAAAGGAGGCACTCAAACAGAACCTATGAATAGCTCTAGAACAGATTAAAAAGCAATAAAAAAAAAACACAGACAAGAAGACTTAAGTTGAACCAAACATAACAGATTTAATGTCTACACTGCTGACAATCAAATGGATTGAGAAGTTGCCTCAAAGAAAATTTATAAACCAAGTAATAATGCTCATATTGTGAATTGCACTTTTCAAATTGCTTCTTTCTTTCCTTTGCTGTTTTAGAAACCAGCTATCATGATTATTACAGACTATTTTGATGTTGAAAGCTTTTGCTACAATTCACAACAACATAAGGAACTACTATATTTCAACTGATCAGCAATCTATTCATGTGAAAAGCACAATGGTTCAACTCAGAAAACTCAATCAAGCAAAGGCTAGACTCCAAAGCACCAAGACACTCGGCCACTATAGCAGTTTTGTACAACTGATCTTGTCAGTTTGACTAAATGAGTATTCTGCTAAAATCAGGCTTCATCATGTAATAAAATTGAAAGTTGAGATGCAGAACAGGCCATAAAATGTTTGACATAGTGAATACACAAATCAAATTTGACCATACAAAGTCATTATGCAGAATTACACTCACTGCAGCTTAGCAAAAGACACATAAATCTGCAGATCTCAACAGTTAATGCAATATCAATGAAACAGGACACACAATGAAGTACTGGAATTTGAACAGAACTTGGCAAAGCATCTAGTACCAAGTATGAGTGACTCTAAAAATCAGAACACACTAGGACAAGCTAATTCGGTGAAACTTAGCTGAAAATAATGCATTATTCGTGGCTCCCAAGCTTACTCATAAGAGTTTCATTGCTTATGTGGTGTGCACACTTTACACGTACATTGTTCAGCTACTGATGTATTTCCTTCACAATATGTTACCATGATTTCAATAAGCTGGTGTGATGTTCTATGGTTGAGTTAAACTTTAATACACTAAGGTTTGTTTGTCTCGCTGCCATGATGGTTATGTGTGTAATTGTTGGATTGCAAATAGAGTTAGAGTCATTAGAATATTGTCTGCATGCTTCAAACTACAACTAAGTGTTATAGGTGTCCCTATTTCGTTAGTTAATTGTTTTATATATTAGGTGAACTATAATAAGACTAGAGTCTAGCCTTTCCAATGATTTCTCTTAAGATAGAAAAGGTTTTGGTTGGGTGACAACATGCTCTATACTACTGGTTTTCTTAAATGTGTTATTGGGCTGTTAATAATTGTAGAATTAATTGGTTTTTTTGTTGCTTAATGAGCTCTGCTGGTTTGTTTAATCACTTCATAACTTAATTTAAGGCCTAATGAAAAGTGAACTAAGTGGTTCATTTTGGGAGAATAATGGGTCAGTTAGTTAGTTTGATATGCTTCTTATATGAAAAGTTAGGAAACTCTAATTATTCAGTGATTAAGCTTTGCATCCCATTTACCGAAATTAATAAACTATGTTTGCCTATTTGCAATATATTTATCATGTCACTTATTCCTTTTAACCTTGGGTTGATGTTATATATTATGTTATATGATTTCTATATTATTTACAATTAAGCATTTAAATTCTTTCTTGTTGAAACTGATATTACAATTGTTTCGAGAATATTGTTTTATTTGTAGATCATTAATGATTCATCTCTCAAGGAAGCTGTAGACATTGAAGACATTAGAAGGAACTAGGCTTTTTTTTTATTTTATTTTAAGTGTTAGTAAAAACTTGGCTACAATTCATAGTATATGATGTAATATTTGAATTTAATATATAGTTTCATGTATAAATGATGTATTAAATATTATTAGACAATTTAATGTTTGAAATGAAATTTGTCTTGTTAGTTCCATTGAATTTGTTCATTTGAAATTATATTGATCATAAATTGATTTGATTGGATGAGATGATAATACAGGTATATGATTATAATTTCATTAGATATCAACAAATCTACGTCATAATATCTTTCACGCATATTATGACTGATTTCAGTAACTACGTCATAATATGTTCAAGCTATTATGACGTAAATTTCTGCTACGTCATAAAATGAGCAGACTTACTATGACGCCCAGAACTATGACCCCCAAGAACTACGTCATAATAGGTCATTTTTGTACGTCATAAAATGTCATTTTTCCATTAGTTTTAGAACCATAATGATAGGGTTATATGGGAATGTTAGAGTGAGTCAACTTAATTCACATGTTGGTTCTTTATGGATTAAGTTAAAATTAAGTTAATTTAATTCAATTCACATTTTGGTGAGCCAAAAATTTTATAATCTGGTTCAAGTCACCTAGTGGGTTGATTCACTTAAAGATATTTAGTTCTTTTGATTTATTTTATATATTTATTGTAATACAATCAA
>CP144699.1:31132217-31589717 GCA_036885675.1 Vigna mungo
TTTTTCTCTGCTCTACGCGCGCGTCACTTTGTCTCTGTTCTACGCGCGAGTCACTCTGTCTCTGTTCTACGCGCGCGTCACTATGTTCTCTGTTCTACGCGCGCGTCACTATGTTCTCTGCTCTACGCGCGCGCGTCACTCTGTTCTCTGTTCTACGCGCACGCCTCACTCTTTTCTCTGTTATACGCGCGCGCGTCACTCTATTCTCTGTTTTACGCGTGCGCGTCACTCTGTTCTCTGTTCTACGCGCGCGTCACTCTGTTCTCTGTTCTACGCGCACGTCACTCTCTTCTCTATCCTACGCGCACGTCACTCTGTTCTCTGTTCTACGCGTGCGTCACTCTGTCTCTGTTCTACGCGCGCGTCACTCTGTCTCTGTTCTACGCGCGCGTCACTTTGTCTTTGATCTACGCGCGCGTCACTCTGTTCTCTGTTCTACGCGCGCGTCACTCTGTTCTCTGTTCTACGCGCGCGTCACTCTGTTATCTATTCTACGCGCGCGTCACTCTGTTCTCTGTTCTACGTGCGCGTCAATCTGTTCTATGTTCTACGCGCGCGTCACTCTATTCTCTGTTCTACGCTCGCGTTACTCTGTTCTTTGTTCTACGCGGGCGTAACTCTGTTCTTTGTTCTACGCGGGCGTCACTCTATTTTCTGTTCTACGCGCCCGTCACTCTGTTCTAAGCGCACGTCACTCTGTTCTCTGTTCTACGCGTGCGTCACTCTGTCTCTGTTCTACGCGTGCGTCACTCTGTCTCTGTTCTACGCGCGCGTCACTTTGTCTCTGTTCTACGTGCGCGTCACTGTGTCTCTGTTCTACGCGCGAGTCACTCTGTCTCTGTTCTACGCGCACGTCACTCTGTTCTCTGTTCTACGCGCACGTCACTCTGTTCTCTGTTCTACGCGTGCGTCACTCTTTCTCTGTTCTACGCGCGCGTCACTCTGTCTCTGTTCTACGCGGACGTCACTTTGTCTGTGTTCTACGCGCGCGTCACTTTGTCTCTGTTCTACGCGCGAGTCACTCTGTCTCTGTTCTACGCGCACGTCACTCTATTCCCTGTTCTACGCGTGCGTCACTCTGTTCTCTCTTCTACTCGCGCGTCACTCTGTTCTCTGTTCTACGCGCACGTCACTCTGTTCCCTGCTCTACGCGCGCGCGTCACTCTGTTCTCTGTTCTACACGCGCGCATCACTCTTTTCTCTGTTGTACGCGCGCGCGTCACTCTGTTCTCTGTTTTACGCGTGCGCGTCACTCTGTTCTCTATTCTACGCGCGCGTCACTCTGTTACCTGTTCTACGCGCGCGCGTCACTCTATTCTCTGTTCTACGCGCGCGCATCACTCTTTTCTCTATTATACGCGCGCGCGTCACTCTGTTCTATGTTTTACGTGTGCGCGTCACTCATTTCTCTGTTCTACGCGCGCGTCACTCTGTTCTCTGTTCTACGCACGCATCACTCAAGTCTCTGTTCTACGTGCACGTCACTCTGTTCTCTGTTCTACGCGCGTGTCACTCTTTTCTTTGTTCTACAGGCGCGTCACTCTGTTCTCTGCTCTACGAGTGCGTCACTCTGTTCTCTACTCTACGCGCGCGCGTCACTCTGTTCTCTGTTCTACGGGCGCGTCACTCTGTTCTCTGTTCTACGCGCGCGTCACTCTGTTCTCTGTTCTACGTGCGGGTCACTCTGACCTATGTTCTACGCGCGCGTCACTCTTTTCTCTGTTCTACGCTCGCGTTACTCTGTTCTTTGTTCTACGCGGGCGTAACTCTGTTCTTTGTTCTACGCGGGCGTCACTCTATTTTCTGTTCTACGCGCCCGTCACTCTGTTCTACGCGCACGTCACTCTGATCTCTGTTCTACGCGCGCGTCACTCTGTTCTCTGTTCTACCCGCGCGTCACTCTGTTCTCTGTTCTACGCGCGCGTCACTCTGTTCTCTGTTTTACGCGCGCGTCACTCTGTTCTCTGTTCTACGCGCGCGTCACTCTGTCTCTGTTCTACGCGCGAGTCACTCTGTCTCTGTTCTACGCGCACGTCACTCTGTTCTCTCTTCTACGCGCGCGTCACTCTGTCTCTGTTATACGCGTGCGTCACTCTGTCTCTGTTCTACGCGCGCGTCACTTTGTCTTTGTTCTACGCGCGCGTCACTCTGTCTCTGTTCTACGCGCGAGTCACTCTGTTCTCTGTTCTACGCGCACGTCACTTTGTCTCTGTTCTACGCGCACGTCACTCTATTCCCTGTTCTACGCGCGCGTCACTCTGTTCTCTCTTCTACGCGCGCGTCACTCTGTTCTCTATTCTACGCGCACGTCACTTTGTTCTCTGTTCTACGCGCGTGTCTCTCTGTTCTCTGTTCTACGCGCGCGTCACTCTGTTCTCTGCTCTACGCGTGCGTTACTCTGTTCTCTGCTCTACGCGCGCGCGTCACGCCGTTCTCTGTTCTACGCGCGCGTCACTCTGTTCTATGTTCTACGCGCGCGTCACTCTGTTCTCTGTTCTACGCGCGCATCACTCTGTTCTCTGTTCTACGTGCACGTCACTCTGTTCTCTGTTTTACGCGCGTGTCACTCTGTTCTCTATTCTACGCGCGCGTCACTCTGTTCTCTGTTCTACGCGCGCGTTATTCTGTTCTCTGTTCTACGCGCGCGTCACTCTGTTATCTGTTCTACGCGCGCGTCACTCGTTTCTGTTTTCTACGCGTGCGTCACTCTGTTCTCTTTTCTACTCGTGCGTCACTCTGTTCTCTGTTCTACGCGCGCGTCACTCTGTCCTCTGTTCTACGGTCGCGTCACTCTGTTCTCAGTTCTACGCTCGCGTCACTCTGTTCTCTGTTCTACGCGCACGTCACTCTGTTCTACGCGCACGTCACTCTATTCTCTGTTCTACGCGCGCGTCACTCTGTTCTCTCTTCTACGCGCGCGTCACTCTGTTCTCTATTCTACGAGAGCGTCACTCTGTCTCTGTACTACGCGCGCGTCACTCTGTCTATGTTGTACGCGCGCGTCACTCTGTCTCTACTCTACTCGTGCGTCACTCTGTTCTCTGTTCTACGCCCACGTCACTCTGTTCTCTGTTCTACGCGCGCGTCACTCTGTTCTCTGTTATACGCGCGCGTCACTCTGTTTTCTGTTCTACGCGCGCGTCACTCTGTTTTCTGTTCTACGCGCACGTCACTCTGTTCTCTGTTCTACGCGCGTCACTGTGTTCTCTGTTTTACGTGCGCGTCACTCTGTTCTACGCTCGCGTCACTCTGTTCTCTGTTCTACACTCGCGTCACTCTGTTCTCTGTTCTACGCTCGCGTCACTCTGTGATCTGTTCTACGCTCGCGTAAATCTGTTCTTTGTTCTACGCTCGCGTTACTCTGTTCTCTGTTCTACGCGCGCGTCACTTTGTTCTCTGTTCTACACGGGCGTCACTCTATTTTCTGCTCTACGCGCGCGTCACTCTGTTCTACGCGCACGTCACTCTGATCTCTGTTCTACGCGCGCGTCACTCTGTTCTCTGTTCTACCCGCGCGTCACTCTGTTCTCTGTTCTACGCGCGCGTCACTCTGTTCTCTGTTTTACGCGCGCGTCACTCTGTTCTCTGTTCTACGCGCGCGTCACTCTGTCTCTGTTCTACGCGCGAGTCACTCTGTCTCTGTTCTACGCGCACGTCACTCTGTCTCTGTTCTACGCGCACGTCACTCTGTCTCTGTTCTACGCGCGCGTCACTTTGTTCTCTGTTCTACGAGCGCGTGACTTTGTTCTCTGCTCTACGCGCGCACGTCACTCTGTTCCCTGTTCTACGCGCGCGCGTCACTCTGTATCTCTACCAAATCAAACTAAATATTACTATATCAAAAACTAATAAAATAATAAATCTCTAAAATTTAAGTTTATCTTAACACTGATGACTTGGGCTAAGCCCAATTACCGATTCGGATGTCTTTACCGGTTCGTTAGCTCGATCTGTGGCAGATCTCATATTTCTCGCTGATTCGCCTAGGAGCTATCATAATTCCATTAGCCATTGTTCTACAAAGATGAAGATTATGTTCTCATGTTTTTTTTCTTAGGAATGTGTATTTATAGGACCATGGCCTTCGGGGAATTGGTAAGAAACAACCTGCATAAGTCTGAAGTTTTCATTTAACTGTCATTTATTTCAAATTTAAATCCATATTTTTAATTAGAGATTCTCTTTAGTATTCCTCTTTTATTCTCTTACAATTTTATTATTTATGTTTTGCAATGGTTCTTTTACATTTTTTTTTCTTTACAAATATAATTATATGTATTAATTTACGACTTATAAAAACTACTCACGATGGTTATCCTAATAGAAAATTAAAAGTCTCTAATTATATTATTATAAATTTATTAATACTTACAAATTTAATGTAATTTTTATTAATATTTTATAAATTTTATTTTGTTTTATTTTAAGAAGAATAGACACAGGCGCAGTGGCATGTTTCTACTCTTGTGTTTGCATTATTGTATATTCTCTCTCCTTTTAAGAGTTATATTGGTCATTTAATCTACGTACATATAAACATTAAATGCATTCATTGCAGTCTCTTTTCTCAAGGAAATTATACTTAATATATGTCTAAGATATATTAAAATATTATATATAACTTATAAATTAAATAAAACTTCATTATTTTATTTTATAAAACTTGATGGAAGATCTCATTTTCTTTATTTTTATTATTTTAAATTTTATCGTTTTTGTTGATTACATTTTGGTAACATTTTGTAATAGTTGAAAGATTTGGGAATTGTATAAGTTGAATAGTTTTCTTAAAAAATGTTGGTGTTCTGTATTCTTCTTATACAATTGTAGGGATAACTTTTAAATTTGAGTTTTTTGTTTGAAGGTTTTGTAGAGAAATAGTGTTAAATATTGAATCAGAATAACTTTTGTCCAGAAAGCTATTCTTTCATCTTTTGTTTTCATGTAAAATCAGAAAAACTTTTGTTACATGTGAATATGAAAATAATGTATTGTGTGTAAGTTTTGCATGTTGAACTATGAATTATCTTTATAAGTTTGCCTCAAGTCTCAATTTCCCTTAGTAAACAATGTAAAGTAAATTTAATGTTGTGCCTTAGTAAACAATTTCATTTTATTAGAAGTTTATAGGTGTTGGTATAAAAAGTTTCGTAGTTCATCTTATTTTCAGTCACTCAATGAAAGTAGTAGATATGTTAACTGAAGGTATAATGAGAGTCAATTTACTAGGTGATTCATCTAATACTTTCACTCATTAAAAGCAAACACGGTGAAAAAAGTATGAGTCACTTTAATAGGAAGCATCATTAACATCAAATCCTACTTCTCTAAATCACCCACAATCGTAACATTTTATTCAATCACTAAGAGGAAGTGGAAGGTGTGTGTAATATACTCAATGCAATGATAATATAAAACAGAGAAGGCACCAGAAATGACAATAGAAGTGTATTCCAGAAAGTTTATTTATCTCTCAATGAGTTCATATGGTATCACCGAGTAATCATAAAAAGCTGCAAAAAATGAAATATGCTCTTAGCAATGAAAGAAACGTCCTAGAGAGAGAAGATAATTCTCAATCATTGTCTGCCTCCAAGTGCTAACTAATTTCCTTTTTTGTACACATTCTTTCCCACAGAAAATCCTTCAACCTTGTATTTTCCTTTCTCTCTCTCACGTGCCCTTGTCTGCCACTCCCCTCTGCTATCGGTGCCATGTGGCTTGATTTCCCAAATGACTCATCTTTGGCCTCTATTTCCCCTGCCCATTCTACCCATGCAGTAGCCCTTTTATTCTCACCCGTTACAATACTCTCCCCATCAACACTAACCTTGCCCTCAAGGTTAAAGTCAGGGTAGGCTTTGATAAACACTTTAAGGTCTTCCCATGTAGCTTTTGTTTCAGATAACCCAGCCCAGTGAACTAAGACTTGGGAAATGCGGTTGGACTTGCGGATTATGTGACGTTTCTGAAGGATAGCTTGAGGCATTAACAAGGGACCCTCGGGCAATGTAGTCAATGGAAGTGGAACATAAGCAATGTCATGGGGGCCTTTGTATTCTTTCAACTGAGATATGTGGAAGATGGGATGGATTTTTGCAGTTGCAGGTAATAAGAGTTTATAGGCCACTGACTCAATGCGATCGATGATTGGGAATGGGCCAAAATATCTCAGTCCCAGTTTCTGCTTTTTTCTTAATTGAATGGAGTGTGTCTATAAGGTTGGAGTTTGACCAAAACCAAATCACCAATCTTCAGTTCCTTATGCATGTGTCTATTGTCTACATATTTCTTCATTTTCTCTTGGGCTTTAAGAAGCTGCCTCTTCAATTGAGTCAAAGCCATGTCCCTTTCTCCTAAGAGCTCCTGGACTGATGGTGGATCCTTCGCATCCATGGTATATTTAACTATGGTCGGTGGATCTCTGCCATACACCACCTTAAATGGTGTTGTGTGCAGACTGTTGTTAAAAGATGAGTTGTACCAAAACTCTGCCCAAGGTAACAGTCTGGTCCATGTCTTCGGATTATCAAAAGTGTAGCACCTCAGATACATCTCTATACACTTATTCAGGGCTTCTAACTGTCTGCCGGATTGTGGGTGGTAAGCCGTCGACATGTTCAATGTTGTGCCACTCAATTTGAATAGGTGTTGCCAAAAGTGACTGATGAAGATCTTATCCCTGTCAGAAACTATTGTTCTAGGGAACCCATGCAGTTTGACAACTACGTTAATGAAAAATTCGGCCACACTCTTACTATTATAATCCGCTTTCAGGGGAGCAAGGTGAGCATACTTCGATAACCGGTCAATGACAACCATTATTACGGTATACCCATTGGAAGGTGGAAGACCCGTAATGAAGTCCATGGCTATATCCTCCCAAACTTGATTGGGAATTAGGAGTGGCTAAAGTAACCCTACTAGGGTGGTGGCAGATTTAGCTTGTTGGCAGATCAAGCATTCTTGGACATAGTGAGTGATATCTTTGAGCATGCTAGGCCAATAAAACTGTGAAGACAGCCTTGCCATAGTTCGATTTATTCCAGCATGACCCCCTATTGGTGAACTATGATATTCTTTGAGCAACAGTTGTAAATTTCCTCATTTCTTGGGATTACCACTATGTGCTTCCACTGTAAGAGTCCATCAGTGTATGCATAATTATGATTAGGTGGGTTCCCTGCTACACAAGCTTGTATAACAGCTTGAAGATGAGGATCGAGAGGTGTGGCTTTCTTAATTTTGGACATCAAGTTAGTCTCTTTATTGGACCATTCCATGAAAAAGGATCTGGACAAAGCATCAACAGCCTTGTTATCCTTTCCTGGTTTGTATTCGATGGTGAAATCATATCCCAAAAATTTGGGGAGCCATGTGTGCTGTCAGGGGTTTGGAGGGATTGATCCATTAGACTTTTGAGGCTTTTTTGATCAGTTCGGATGATGAACTTATGACCCAGCAAGTAGTGTCGGAATTTAGCAATTGCTTCAGTGATGGCATAAAATTCCCTGGTATAAGCAGATTTGTTTTGCATCCTGGAAGATAATTTTTTTGAAAAGAATGCTAAAGGATACTTGTCTTGGCTGAGAACGACACCAATCCCCAATCCAGATGCGCCAGTCTCCAAGACAAAAGGTTTTGAGAAATCTGGTAGTGCTAATATAGGAGCAGTGGTTATTGCTTGTTTCAAGGCCTCAAAAGCTTGAGTTGCATGTGATGTCCATTGAAAATTATCCTTTTTAAGGAGGTTGGTCAAGGGGTGGACGATTGCAGCATACCCTTTGATAAATCTTCTGTAATAACCTATTAAACCAAGGAATCCTCTCAGCTGTTTAGTGTTTTGGGGGCAGGACCATTGCAAAACAGCTTGAACCTTGGTAGCATCCATTGCTACGCCATTCCCCGAGATAGTGTGTCCTAAGTAATCCACTTGAGAGAGACCAAAGGAGCATTTGGCCTTTCTCTCTCTCACGTGCCATTCCCCATAGAAAATCCTTCAATCTTGTATTTTCCTTTCTCTCTCTCACGTGCCCTTGTCTGCCACTCCCCTCTGCTATCGGTGCCATGTGGCTTGATTTCCCAAATGACTCATCTGTGGCCTCTATTTCCCCTGTCTATTCTACCCCTGCAGTAGCCCTTTTATTCTCACCCGTTACAGTGTGCCCTTGGTGTTAATGGAATGTGTGCCCCTAGGTTGCCCCTCTCAAAGTGTGCCCATGATTTAGGGTTTTAAGTATGTCCATGCATCTCTATTCAACCTCTAAATCACCTACTTCCTCGTAGAGTTCCTAGTGCACTGATTGGAAGTGGAGAAAAAATGGAGAAGATGATGAATGATTGAGTGAAATGTCTTTGAAAGGATGAAAGTGGATGAGTGGTTTTGATAAATGGGTGATTGAGAAAAAAAATAAGAGAGAGTTTGCATGGAGGGACGGAGAGGAAGAGAATAATAGAGGTGATTACAGAGGAGATGATGAATGATTCGATGATCGAAGTCATAACAGAGGTAAGGAAGATGATGATCCATGAAGGTGAACATATGATGAAGAAATAACGGAAGTAGAATACTAAATAATAATAATAATAATAATAATAATAATAATAATAATAATAATAAGTATATATACCGTTAACTATTTAGACACTGTGAATAAAAAAGACCAACTTAAATAAAATTAACAAAAATTAAGATTTAAATGAACACTAAAATAAAATGAGGACTAAATTAAACTAAATAGAAATCAAATTAGTATTTAAGTCTTTGTTTAATTTCTTTTCTATTCCTCTCGTAAATCTCTCTCCATTGACTTAATATTTATCCGTTAAGTTCCTTCAAAAAATTTCTCTTTTGTACTTTTGTAATAACTTCACCTTCTACATAGATATTTAATAATTTGGGATCACATCATCTTCCTCCTCTTGAAAAGAATAGCATCTTACTATATGATGTGTAATTTTGTGATCACAAATTTGTGATGATAAGTGAACCATGGATGATGAACGTAGGTATTAAACAAAGATTTGTATTATAATACATATTCTCTAACTTCGGTTATGGTCTGAGTCAAATTGATAGCTTATTTGTTGTCTACCTAATCATTACTAAGAAGATAGTGAATACATAAACAAATTTAGAGACAGCGTAATAAAAAAGCATAAAAACGTATATTTAACGTTATGTTTGTTTTATAAACAAATCCATTCATATAATATATATATATATATATGTGGTTTTTGTTTGTTAATACGCGGTACGCCTGTTTTTTAGTTGGTATATTTTTAACAATGTGTACTGGATTATAGTAGACAAAAATACTCTCATATATAATGGATTCTAAGCTTTAAAGTCAGGGATATTTAAATAATTTTCATTCTCAAAACTAAAAAAAAGAAACCTTAAATTCTTACTCACCCCCTTGATTCCTCTCAACCCTTTCTCTTTCATCTCTCTCACTCCAACATTTACTCTATCATCTTATGGTAGATCTAACTGAAAAAAAAAATTAAAAATACTCGTCGTTAAACAATTTACCTAGGTAAAGAGTTGAGTCATTGACATATTCGTCTTCAGGCAAAGGTTCATTCAAGATCTCTTCAATTTCATCATTTTCACTAACCTCTCTAATTTCATCATCTGCAGATCTTGAATCATAAACTTTAGGCCAATTACCAATTCCTTCTGATGTCATTATACTTGTGAAAATTAGATAAAATTAGATAAGACAAAAATTATAAAATGAAAACTCATTATAAAATCATTTTTTTGTAAGAAATTGTTTAATAGCAAGTGTTTCTGATTTTTTTCCAAGCGAATTACCAATTCCTTCATATGCCATTATGCTTGTGAAAATTAGATAAAATTATATCAGACAAAAATTATAAAATGAAAACTCATTATAAAATTATTATTTTTGTAAGAAATTGTTTAATAGCAAGTGTTTCTGATTTTTTTTCCAAGCGAATTACCAATTTCTTCATATGTCATTATGCTTGTGAAAATTAGATAAAATTAGATCAGATAAAAATTATAAAATGAAAACTCATTATAAAATCATTTTTTTTTAAGAAATTGCTTAACCACCAGTGTTTCTAATTTTTTTTAATTAGGGCTACAGTAGAGATAACATATAAAAGATTGGACTGAGAGAGATGAAAGAGAAGGCGTTGAGAGGAATGAGGGAAGTGAGTAAGGGTTTGAGAGTATTTTTTTTTTTTTTGTTTTGAGAATGAAAATTATTTAAATATCCATGACTTTAAAACTTAGAATCCATAATATATGAGGGTATTTTTGTCTACTATAATCCGGTACACAGTGTTAAAATGTACCAACTGAAAAACAGGCGTACGCGTTAACAAACCCCATATATATATATATATATATATATATATATATATATATATATATATATATATATATATATATATATATATATATATATATATATATATATATATATTTCTTAAATTTTAACTTAGTGTTAACAAATTGAATTGCTGGACGGACTTTCTATTGAGCTTATTTCTCCTGGTACTTCTTTTAGGGCGATACATCTCACAGCATCTTGCTGCTGATTTTCGATTTTACAAATGTAAAAAAGCATCTCAATTTAGCTTGATGTGTTTGACTTTGGGGTGAAATCCACCTAATATCTCTTGTTACTTGCTCAGAATAATTAGACAAATGCTACGAATTTTTTGGTGGCCTGAAGCAAGAGTCTGATCTTACTTTATACCCCTTTATTTTTTAGGTTTTTAAAATAGTTTTCTTAACAGTGACTTTTTGAAATGTTAATTTTTTTAAAAAAAATATATGAAAGTAATTTCCCAAAATGTAATCTCTAAAATGTTAAAATTTTAATTCCGGAAAGTTTTTAATGGAAATAATTTGTTTAAAACTTAGGGAATCAGTTATCTTTAACAGAACAACGACCTTTATACTATGTGAGAGTGTACATTAATAATATTGGGAGGTGTAGACAACAATTTATTTTGAATTTAATATCTAAGTGGAGGCCCAAAAATTCATTAACTAGCCCACAGAAAATAAACATGCGCTTTATCCGTTCTTCGCATTAATTGTTAAGGTTTGATCCTAGGAGGAGGAGGTAGACGATGAAAGGTTCATGTCTTCTTCCTTCGCACTCTTTCACCGGAATCAGGTTTTCTTTCTGCTCTTTCCATGCTTAAGTTGTGTTTGTGCTAATGCTCTGCTTCTCCCAACTATGCTACTTCCGTTCCTTGCCACTTCTTTCTTCGCTGCAATGAGTCACCTTAGGATAACCACTTCAATTTTATTAATTGAAACTTGTGCACTTTACTAACTCAAAACATACAAATAATGAAAGAAATGAATATTGTTCAGTGCAGAATGGTGTCTTTTAACAATTCAGGTGAGTTTTCGGCTAGGATACATGTTTAATCTGTGAGTGCAAATAATGGTTTCTGGTTATTTTATCCTCATTTCTTTTGGATACATACCAGATTACAGTAATTTGTGGTAGTTTGGTTTAATGCCTTCTGCTCTCTATTATTAGGACAAGCAAAGAGCTTCCGCATATGCTATCATTGTGTGAGTTGAAAAGCATATCATGCTTCTCAGCTTGTAATCAAAAGCAAAATTACAGTCAAAAGCTTTACATTATTCCAACTAAGACTGCTTCGGTTCGGGTCTGCATCTCAAGATCTTCAGTTGGGTCATTGGAATGTGGTGGGACAGGCCCGCATAGTGATGCTTATTCAGGATTTTCAGCTCCAAATGACCATCAGAGGTGGGTATTGGTTCAAATAATATTATCTTTTCCCTTTCTTCTACTGTTTATGCTTGTATTTTGAAGTATTTCCAAATTTCAATTTTGTTCCTTAGTTTACCAATACATTGGAATTTTATCGTCTAAGGATACAGCATCTTTGTTCCATCTACATTACTTAAATTTTTCGTTTAATTGACAATGTCCCTTGGCTTTGGAAATTTCACATTCTACAGAATTGGCAGTTTAGAAAGAGAATTGGAAGAATTATTTGATGAAGTGAAAAGAATGATCAGGATGGGAAATAAAAGTGATGCTATAGACCTGCTAACTGCGAATTACGAAGCAGTCAAAGAGAGCCTGAATGCAGGTACTAAAGGCATAGAAGAAGCTGCAATTTTGGATGTTATAGCACTAGGTTACATGGCTGTTGGAGACTTAAAATTTGTTGGATCTTTGTTGGATATGGTATTTTCCCCTTTCCTTCTGTTCTTGTTCATTCTTGTCATTTTCATACCTTGTCTAATTAGGTAAATTAAATTATGTCTGCATGGTATGTCATTAGTTGAACTCTCAGATTCTGCATGACTTTTTTAGTGTTCTAGAGTATGACTTCGGCATACCAATTTATGAAGAACTGACACCACCAGATTTTACTATAATGAATATGGTGTAAGAGTACAATGAAGAAGTCAATTGTCGGTTTATTTTTGTCTTCTAACACGAGTTAATTAATTTTTCATGACTTCTGGAGCTAGAATGAATAAATGGTCATTGCTCACCAAAAATGCATGCAGTTAAATTATCTTCTATCACTCTTCTTGGCTGACATTCTTGCATGAGGCTATTTGTTTCCATTAGTGGGGTTAGTGGATACTAATTTTATATTGGTATCACATGTTTGATTCCCTTGTACTGAAATAGTTTCCTGTGTATGTCTTAGTTTGTATATACCCAGATGAAAATTGAAAATAATTAAGTTTCTCATTTCTTCTTAAATGCTAAAGTGTTACATTTGCACACACACCTCTTTCTGTTGTTCCCTTTTCTGTGGAGTGCATTCTTATATTTTCATTTATGGCCAGATGAAAGAAATTGTTGACAATTTGAAGGATGATGCACCTCGTCTGGATTCAATACTTATGCATATGGGAAGTATGTATGCAACATTGAACATGTTTGAAAAATCATTGGACACATATCAGAGGGCTGTCTACATTATGGAGGGGACCTACGGTGCGAACAATTTTCAGTTAGTAATGTTAGTTTTATATAGTATTTGATTTTATTTACCTGTTGTGAAGGACTGTGAATGTGGTTATGTTGTGTTGCTTATCTCTTTGATTAGAAATCTGGAGCTATTTTCTTGAGATTTCTTAGTTGTGCGTGTCTAGTTAGAAGTTATTTTTAACCATTTTAATCTTCAGATACCTTAGCAGAAATTATCTGCCGTGAAGCCAACTTTGCTTTTAAATTCGCTTTTGTCAAAATGTTGATATTCTCAATAATATAATGTCTTCTTTTATAGGTAAGGATAGTACTTTACTTATCACACCTTATTTGGGTATGGCAAAAGTTCTTGGCTCTTTCGGAAAAGCAACAAAAGCAATAGAGATTTACCAGCTTGTGATCACTCTTTTGGGATCAAGTAGAGGTGCCCAAAGTAAGGATTTGGTCGTACCTTTACTTAGCCTCGGCAATCTTTTACTCAAAGAAGGGAGAGCCGATGATGCTGAAACTCATTTTACTAGGTTAATTTAGTTTCTCCTTCCATACCCAGTGCATTATTGACTCTGCTTTCTTCTATATTACTTATATTTTTGTTTGGTTTCTAGAGTTCTCGACATATACACTAAATTATATGGACAAAATGATGGAAGAATTGGAATTGCTATGAGTTCCCTAGCCCGTGTTAAGAGTGCCCAAGGTAACTTTGGAACTTGCACATACAATTTATTTGTTCTTGTATATCCCATTTATATTTATATCCCTTTATTTTGCTTTCTCTCCGTGCCGCACAATCAACTTAGTGTTGATTTGAATTTCTTTCATGTATGGTGTATCCGCAGAAGTGGTGGAAACACCTACATTCAAATTTATTTGGTCTCGAGTTATATATATGGAAATTACTTTGTTGATGTTATTTATTATTTAGATGTAAACGCACACATGGTCCTTGGTTTTGGATTTGGAGAGTTGAAACCTATCTGCTTATTGATGTGAGTACGATAAATTTTGCAGGGAAATCAGATGAAGCAATACAATTGTTTAAACTTGCTATTCAGGTCATGAAGGATTCAAATTACTTGTCACCAGATGACAGTATATTGGAAAAGATGAGGGTGGATCTAGCTGAATTACTTCATGTCGCTGGGAGGTAAGCTTCCCTCTCACCTTTTGTTTCTATATAGATGGTTTTGCTATGTAACCCTCCTAAAATCTCCTTCTCTCTAAAAAGCCAAAAAAATAAAAATAAATAGAAAGGAAGCAAGGAAGAAAGCATAAAGGAAAACAAGATTAAAACGCCAAAGCTGGTTGGTTTTCAATTGAAGCTTTTTGTTTTGTTTAATTCAAAGAGGACAAGAAGGCAGAGAGGTATTAGAGGAGTGTTTGTGGATCACTGAGAAGCACAAAGGAAAGGAGCACCCAATCCTGGTGACACACATGATAAATCTTGCAACTTCGTATTCACGGTCAAAGAATTATGCAGATGCCGAGCACCTGTTGAGAAGAAGTTTGCAAATCATGATAAAGCAGAAGGGAACTGATGACCAGTCCATCAGCTTTCCTATGTTACATCTTGCAGTTACACTCTACCATTTGAAAAATGATGAAGAAGCAGAGAAACTTGCCCTGGAGGTTTTACGCATCCGTGAGAAGGCCTTTGGAAAAAATTCCCTTCCTGTTGGTAAGCCTTCCCTCACTTCATTGAAAGCCTGGTCAGGCTCAAATTAGTATGATCAAGTTATTCATTATTTAATTCATTCAATTAATTGTGTTGCATTTCACTGATGATCGTAGTAATACAATTCTTGCACCAAAGGGAAAACTGAGGCTTAGTTTCCTAATTATTATAATCTTTTGGGATGAAATTGATATTTACCATATGTTATGCATGGCAGGGGAGGCTTTGGATTGTTTGGTGTCTATTCAAACCAGACTTGGTAAGGATGACAGTGAATTACTCGGGTTGCTTAGAAGGATCCTGAATATCCAAGAAAGAGAATTTGGATATGAAAGTGAGGAGATTTTGGTTACGCTGAAAAAAATTGTATACTACTTGGATAAATTAGGGAAAAAAGATGAAAAGCTTACACTTCACAGAAGATTGTCTGTGCTTAGGAAAAAGTATAACCAGATGGTTAATTATTAAGGGGTATTATGTGATGATTATTATTATTATTTTTTATGTTTATTTTTCCTTCGTGCTTGAAGTATTTTTCCAAGTGTTTCCATGTTGCTTTCAGGTGAGAGGAACGTATACGGATGGCTAATCCCTAAGTGCTTTTTGGAGCTTAATCAAGATTCACATAATTCAGACTCTCCTAAAAAAAGAGTTTAACTGTGTAGTGTGAAACAATTTTACTCCATCTAATTACAAATTATTGTTGATATAGAGAGCTTAACAAATTGTTTAAAGATGAATTTGACTAGTAAAATGCAAAAGGTGGGTGAGGACTGTGGAGATAGAGTCCTGAGTGGATATTATCGTATACGACGAGAGTGACGTGCAACTAATTAAATGGTTAGGATGCGAATCTAAGCATCGTTTTCTTGATTAGGAAAAATGGATCACTGATTAAATAAAATTATTGAAATCAGTGGGTGGGTGATAATGATCCCATTTTCTGAAAAGGGAACAGAAATAAGAAACAAGTAATGACGTAAATAATTGTGGTACATTTATAGAGAAAAAGTATTTAATGCCTTAAAATGTAAAATATATTTAATATTTAATTCTTACCATTAAAAGATAAAAGTTAATTAAAAATGTTGAAAAAGGGATTAAAATTATTTACAAGAACTAAGCAAAATATTTTCATAGAAGAGTCACAAGGGGCTGCGCAGGTGTCACAGTTAGAAGCCTTTGCAAACTGCGTTGAGAACGATGTTGGCACAGTCACCGAGAAAATCTGGACACTTGGACACGTGAGAGAATAGAGAAGTTATGCAGAAAAATACAATTTTTATGTTCTTTAGTTTGATTTAATAATTTTAAAATCAATTATATAATTATAAAAAAATTGAATCATCATAATAGTAGAAAAAGCAGATATATTTATTGAGGGCACACCAATTGATGTTAGAGACAGAGTAGAATAGAAGGATGAGGGAACAATAATTCAAAAAGCATGGGATGGGACTGTGACAAGGGAACAAAAAAGAAAGATATTTAGGAGCATGGGTGTAAGTAACACACTTATTGATACTCTTCTTTTACATCAGTATTACTCACAAATGCAAAACACGCACCCTCTTGGACAGGTGTACAAGCAAAGTCTCCAACATGTTTCGCTGTTACAAGGAAGTTCACTTCTGATTATAATCAAGGCAAGTTCTCTTTCTTTCTCTCTCTCTCTCTGTCCTTTAATCAGTTAACTGAATATTCTTGTCCTTGCTTCTTTGGGATCTCATGTAGTTTGTACTGTCCAGTTTCGCTGGACCTTTTATCTTCTTCTGTTGGGATTTATGCCAGATAGATCTTTTTTGTTTCCCTTTCATGGGGTTTCATAGTTTGGGGATGTAACTGGCAAGAGAATTCCAGAAAGTTGACATGTACGTGATGTTCTGTCTCAGACACTCAGTTCTTCCAGAAATTTTAAGCGGAATTCTGCACACCCAAAATCGATATGTTCCTTGTCTGTCAATTAACCACCCAAAGTTTTTTTTTTTTTTTAACTGTTGCATTGGTTATTTTACTTAGCAAAAATCTACTTAATGATTTTGGGTTTTCATGACTCCATTTTAAGGTTCTTTGACAATTAGTTTTCTTGCAACTTAGGTCTTCCTGGGAAAGTTTGCTCTTGTTGGATTTCTTTTCCACTCATAAATTTTTGTTGAGTCATTGACCTTTTGGTTTTCTTGCTTTCCTGCTTGACTGGCGTTTGAAGATGAATGTTCTTTCTCTGTTAATGACAGGGAAATAGAAATATGATTAATAATCAACATTCTACAATGATTTTTGTGGGGATTTTGGCAACAATTTTAGAGCTGGTGGACCTACTTTTCCTGTGTTTCTTCTGCTATAACATACCTTTTCAGCTAAATTGAAAGATTGGTAATTTGTTGGTCTTGTACAGTATATATTTAACATTTCGTTGAGATTTTAGTTTGCAACCTACGTAGTTTGTATGTAATGTTTTAATGTTTGGAGTTTGTTTTACTGAATCAACAGATGCTGGATCCCTCAAAAGTTGCCTCTTAAAAAGGTCATCTTTAAGACACTAGTCGTAGGCAATGGCGTCAGCAGAAGGGAAGGCACCTTATGCAGCTAAGTGTTTTACTCAAGATTTCCGGATTCCCCTAAATACTTCGGGTCATCCTTCACCAGTTTCAAAAAGATTAGTATCTGATTGGGTTCCTTGTGATTCTACTAATGACCACACTCATGCCAATTCAGTTTGCATGCCCCATGATCTGAATTCTGATAAACTACCAGAAATGAAATGGTGGCTACATGTGAAGAGTGATTTGGGTGATGAAACAAATTATACATGTCAACATCTGCATTCCTACGAGTCTGAATTTGGTGCATTCTATGGGGAATTGCTTAATAGAAGTGTCAAGAGTGGGACAGATCAATTGGTCAAAGACTTCGATACTTTGTCTGATTTGGAAAGTGATAATTTATCTGTAGAGCACCCCCGGCATGTCTCTCCTACGTGTATGAAAAACAGCAATACAAGAATGCCAAAATTTGAGGCTTCACGGAATACTGATTTAAATCTTACTCCTAAGAAGAAAGATCAGGGGGAACTATGTTTTTCAGACAGTCGTTTTATGGATTGTGATATTTCCAATTTCTTGGTCTCTGAACAAGTTAAGATGACATCATCTGATTTAGAATCACATTTGATGGGAGATGAGGAAACTGGCCCTTGGTGGCGCACTGCTGGAAAAGATGAATTGGCTTCCTTGGTTGCTCGGAAGTCACTTGATCATATTCAGAATTGTGATCTCCCTCATCCCCAAACTAAGCATGTTAGTCAGAGGCCTCCCTACCCTAAAGGTGTTGACCATGATAAGATTCTGCCATCATCTTTGAATCGTAAAACCGAGTCTGGTTCTTCTGATGGAGATGGTTATACAACGGGAATATCCACTTCTGACTGCTCATTTCAGGACTCAAGCAAGCTTTCCAGGTAATGGATAGCGGCATACTTTACAATTTTTTATTTGTTTTCTGCAATCTTTGCCATGATGGTCAGTCTATTTTGTAATAAATTTGATGTTTTCTTGTGTTTAAAATGTTGAACTTCCTAATTAACTATCAAGTATGAGTAGGGTTAAGGATTGTTATTTATAGATGCTAACTACATTGAGGTACCTTGTATGCATGCTGTTTCCAATGCAGTAGGGACTGAAGCTAGTTATCTGTTCAAACTATACATTTTTCATCAAGATAGTACGCATTTCTTTTATATATCAGATAAGGATCATGAAGATGTCATCCCATAATTACTTATGTGGACAGGTTTTAGATTTTTTCTTTTATTTCGACGGATGTTTGGCTCTGACTGATTGCCCTTACCGATTTCAAAGTAGTTTTAGTTATCCATCTCATGTTATCGGGGAATTTGATGATATACAAATTTAACTGAATTTAATACTTTTTTTGTATCTGATAACCAACTAATTGTATGAATGTATAGAGCTACCAACATGGGTAGAAAATATCATATTTTTGTGAATTTAATTCAACCAAAAAAGCAATGATGGTTTTGCCTTAGCTTTTAGAAATATATGTAAATGCTCTCTTTTCAAGCTATATTTCGATCCTTGAAGGACATGTTTTATCTTATGACCTTGAAAGATGTGCAAACGCTCTATTCTTGGAAATTTAAGATACAATTATAGAACATAATTGTTGTAGTGGACGTATTGAATTCCTGCTCGTGCAACACGGTTTCATTACTAAAACACACACTTGGTGATTTTTTTTTTGGAATTTTTTCTTACAACTTTTATACTGTCGTATTGAAATTTCGTGATTATTCTATGATCAATTTATTAACAAATTATGCTTCTTATGTTCAGTTTCATCCAGAGCACAGATTCTAGCTCAAGCAACAAAGGATGCCACACAAATTCTGAGAACAGTAGCATGTCTGAGCTATTGAAAGCTTTGTGTTACTCTCAAACAAGAGCAAGAGAGGCTGAGAAAGCAGCACAACGAGCTTACAGCGAGAAGGAGCACATCCTGAGTCTCTTTTTTCGACAGGCATCACAGCTCTTTGCTTACAAGCAGTGGCTCAACATGCTGCAGCTGGAGAACCTCTGCCTGCAACTCCGAAACAAAAACCAATCATTGATAAATCTCTTTCCAGCATCCTTACCCTGGTCCCCATGTAGGGGAATGCTGCTTAAGAAGAGTCATGACAAAGCTGGGAAGCGGAAGAATAGTAACAGAAGATGTGGGATTACAAAGTGTGTTGTTGCTTTTGCGGTGGGAATAGGCCTTGCCGGTGCTGGCTTGCTTCTCGGTTGGACCATGGGATGGATGTTTCCACCGTTATAAATTCCATCTTGGTTAAGTTCATGCTTCTGTTATGCTTTTCTGGAATTAGAGTTCTGTTGTGCAGAAAAGATTCACATGAGTGGATATACAATGTTATCCATGGTTTCCATGCCTACATTTGTGCATATTCCAAATACATTTGCGACCATTAGTTGTATATATTCAAGAACATATAGTGTAGAAAGATCCACATCCACCTATTAGGGAAAGGCTTAGTCGTGGTTGTAGTGCAAAAAGAATACGTTTAGTAGATATGTATAAAGTTTGCTTTAAGTACCAAATGTACTTAGTTACTTGAAATATGCAAACAGTGAAAATAGTTAGTCAGGTCTGTGGGTCATAGATGGATGTCATTCCCATATTAGGTGCTTGATCTGTTTATCTCTCACTTTGTTGTGTATCTCTTCATCCTTTAGCTTTCAATTCTTCAATAGCTCCTCTTATTATTCTTCTGGTTTTTTATTTGTATCTTCCTCCTTTCTTCCAATCCTATTCTTGTATTTGCAAATGCAGTCCCTAATTCTTTTTCTGTGATTTAAGAATAGTCTTTGACTTCTCTTATCAACTTGATCTTCAAGGAGAGTTACGGTTATACCCATCAATATCTTTTCTCAGACATGTGAGCTGACCAACTAAGATAAACATTTAGAAAACAGTGATCTTCCGGTGATAATAATGTTGTTACCAATGATGTTAGAGGGGTTTCACTGTACTTTCTGTAACTTGCACCATCACTAATAATATTATATAACACATATTACTACTACACATCACAGATTCTAATGGGCGCACGGAAAGGTTTGTCATGTTGCATGAAAGTTTCCCTTTGTCCATGTCTGAAGATTATTCACTATCTTCACAATCTTATTTGAAAACTTTTATTTAAAGCAATAATTGGTTAGAACAAATTTTTATCGAATAACTACGATGACAATTACAGTGGTCTCGAAATGGATTGTAGATATGAAGAAACGGTTTCATTGTACAAGCATATGGATTAGTAGGTAATTAGTCTGAAGTACGATTCAGTTCAATGCTGCAATTGCAACACAACGTAGTGACCGATGCAGGATGAGGTTTAATGGATGGCGTTGAATGTTCTCGTGAGGAGTGCACCCTTTCATGTTTAACCACAAAATTTGTCACTATCTTCAAAAGGTGAATATAAAAACTTGTACAAATTTACTTAATCCACGAGTTAATTTCATTTGATACATAAACTTACTTGATTTTTTTTCTTTCTTTTTTTCTACAAATGTCTAAGAGAAGTCTATTTTAAACAAAACTGTTACTGGTTGACAATGGAAGTATTCATTGAGTTGTAAACTGCATTAATGGGCCTAAAAGCTATTGTTTAAATGCAACTTCTCTTTTCAGTTGAGCTAAATGAAAGTTGCAAAATATTGTTTGGTGTAAACATTATTTAAAAATAACGATAATTCCTATATGCATTTATTTAGAAGGAAAATGGTAGTAGGTTTTTAAGTGGTAGTTGGCTGGAACTTCGAATGAGTTGACACACATCCACTTTAGTTGCAAGAAATAATGCGCATTGACAAGGACATGATGCAATTTTTTCACTTTTTTCAATAATATTTAAGAGCCGAAAACAAATGCAAAACTCCATTAAATTGCATTTAACATACACAATTAGTTGTCATAATGAAAATAATTGACCCAAGAAGTTTCCTATCTCTTGGAGGTTTCCTATGAGCAAGAAAAGAAACAAAAATATACAAACTCAACATTACACGTTCTAGAACAAGGACTACAAATCCAATTTCCATTCATTTTGTTGCTTACACCTTAGTTTAGTTTCCATCA
The DNA here is from genome assembly GCA_036885675.1 of Vigna mungo. Lineage (NCBI taxonomy): Eukaryota > Viridiplantae > Streptophyta > Magnoliopsida > Fabales > Fabaceae > Vigna > Vigna mungo. Next base: position 31,153,530 of record CP144699.1, read on the forward strand.
GCCATTATGGCTAAAAAATTGGAGGAACAGTGGTAAGCCTTGAACTTCAACTTGCTACAAGAAAAGATAAATGATGCCAACTTTACTTGATTATATAACATTCATTGTTCAAAACAACGCTTGAGCTATTATACTATCACACATCATAATTTGGGGTGCTTAGTTACACAAAGTAAAACAAAGACAAAGGAAAAATACCGTATAAATGTTCATTTAAACGACAAAGAAGTGCAGCCTATCAAACTAGCAAGCAAAATTTGACTTGTTTCCAAGATTCTATGACATATTTGAATATTTCCCTTGCTTTCTATAGGTTCTACCGTATCAGTACTCGTCCAAGTATGTATATAGCATGTCATCCTTCTTAGACTTGCGCCTACTTAGTAAGGCCTTCAGGAGACGTTTACTCTTACTGGGGTACTGTTCTACGTCTTTGGCAGGGTCTCTTTCGGCATATAATCGCATAGAAGATGATTTCCGTGGCTCGGAAGGGTACTGGTGAAAGAATAAACAGAAACAGTTAGATAAACTACTGTGGTTATTTGTGATATGCTGAGTAAACCAACCATGATTTATGTGTAACTCACCCTTTGTCTTGCATTGGAAGGATTTGGTGTGGTGGGTCTGCTAGGATTTGGTGTGGTCGGTCTACTTATCTTGGGTGTAGTAGGCCTACTTGACCGAGATCCGGTGCGCAGGAGGGGGAACCGGTATGGCGAAATCGATCGTCTCTCTTCAGTGCATGCAACAAGATTGTAAAAATACAGATATAGTGAGAGTTATGTCTTTTATGTGAAAATGGCAAAAAGAACAAACATGGAAGACATTAGCGTAATATAAAGAAACTCAAGAATCAAGAAGATATCTTAGTGCACTATGTGCATACAACCTAAATCTTTTTTAGGCATGGTTGAAGAAGAAGTGAATGAAAAAGCTGCAGATCTCTGAGTTTGTAAAGAAGGTGACGGAGAACGCCCTCTTCTGCATCAAAATAAAGAATTACCTCAGGATCTTATTGTGACAATGAGCAACTCAATCCTATAATAAGATGTGGAATTTGTAGTTACCTTGCTGTAGAAGGTGGTGTTTCTCTAATTGTGGCTCGAACAGCTTTGGGAAACAAACGCAATAAAAGGAATATGAGCTTATATCTAATATTGTTAATCCCTAGATAAGTGGAATTAAAATATTAGGATACAAAGATATACCATTCCTAAAGTGAGGCCAGTCATCTTCATCATCTAGGTTTAAACCCTCATATTTTGACTTTGTGTAGTTGGCACCATGCATGGTCTCCCCAACTGAACTTGTGAATTTAAGGAATGTGAATATGAGATCATTCAACAAAATCAACATACTTTGTAATAGCAAAAGGAACAAAATATAATAGAAATGGAAAAAGGAAACAGCACCATAAGAAGAGAAGATGAAAATGTAAGATACTTGCCTGGCAGGATATAACGCTTGGGATATTTTGGAGTACTAATCACCAATGACTGTTGGGTACGCCCTTCATGATCCATATACTCTTGGCAAGTCTTTATTCTCTGTTATACCATATTAAGCAAACACATTGTTATTCAAGCTTCAATAATATTAAGGATTAATTGCACATTTAGTCCTTCAATATTTTTAAAACTAACCAATCTAGGTCCACTGTTTTAAAAAATTGGCTAACATTATCTGTTAAAACTCAGTGAATTTAAGCCTAATATCAACAAAGGACAATATTCAAAGTCACAGCTACAGATGAAAAATTCTGCTTAGAATTGAATGGGGCGTGGTATTTTCAAAGCATGCCTTAATCAAAATTTGAGAATAAAATATAGATAAATTTTAGAAAGGCATAGATTCCTTAAGGTCATCAATATCAGTCACCGACCACCTATCACGTCCTTGCCAGATACAGTTTTCCATGGGTAAATTCACCAACTACCATTATCTAATGTAATTAAATCTTTTTACTCTCCAAATTTTTATTGTACTGGCTTTCTCAAGAGAACAAAAATGAACTTTATGAAGAATGAAGTGATTTGAGACATAATGAGGGACAGGACAAGTAAAACAACATGTACAAGAAGCTGAGTGATAGCATAACTTGTATTACGAGGTGCTTTGTAGTTAATGCACAACAAAGGCAGCTTTTGATGGGTACAGTGCAATTATTAGGCTCAGTGGTAGTTATTTGTTGGTATAAGGGAGGTTTAAACAAAGTAGTGGATATTTTTTGCTTTTGGATGCTGTTTTGCGTAAAAAGTTATGAACTGATTTATTGAGAATTTTGCACTATGCTACTTCTATTGTTATGTTTCAAACCTTGACCACTTTTTAAATCAAACATGCCAAATATTTCTAGGAATTCCATCTTCCTGTTTTAACAAATTTAGCACACGTCAAGTTCATTACAAAATTACTATTTGCAGTACTGAACAAAACCTTGCCGAGTTTCTTTAACACCTAAAACTGCTCTGAGATTGTATAAATTGTAGTTTCAACTCTTTTTTGGATAATTGAATTGAAGTTTTCAATTAGCATATATGCAGATAAATTTTAGTAGAAGTTTCTCTGACGAATACAACACTAAGCACCAAGCAATAAAGACATATAGATAACTAGATATTTATAAGCGTCCTGGAGGTTATCAGTGAAATAAGAAGAGTTATGCAAGCAATAAAGATCAGCTTTTAATCTCAAGAAAAGTGTGACTAACAAGTCGCGCTGCTCATTCAATATGACAGTGCTATCATTTTTTGATCTTAGAAATTATTTAAGCATTGCTTTAGTGGACTTTCTCCATCTGAAGCTAAATGATATACCTGTTCAATACAAGATACTCTTAGTTCTGCAACAGAAACTTCAACAACCTTTTCATCCAACAGATCATTTACTTTGTAGGTCACAGAACCTAAATGGTCCACTGTATTTACTAGGGCTTTGATGGCATAATCCTTCAATGTTTCTACCACTCTACGAACATAGAACAGAAAAAGAAATCAACAATAAAGAGAGGATATTAAGGATATGGCAGTATCATCATAAATATGGACCAGCTCTAGCAAAGCAACTCACATTTGCTTTTGGTCATCGTTGGTGTAAGAGAGTTCAAAATATTCAGCTGCTGAATATAATTGTGCTCTCAGATTCTTCAAATCCTAGGAAAAGAGATGCAACAATAAAAACAAATAGCAAAACACTTTATCCCACTTAATTAAGTATATTCTAAATTAAAGCCACAGATGCATTAGACAATGATCTTAAGTATTAAGATTGAAAACAGGGCCTCTTGAATCCAAAAGCTCTTACAAAAAATGAAACCAATATCCCCAACTAAACAGCAAGTACAAAATCGTAAAAGTACCTTCAAACTATCATCGAAGAGCAAGCTCTGCTGCATAAAAACCTCATCATAATTGGAAGCTTCTTGAGATACAGGCTGGGTTGCAGAAGTCGTTATCTTCCCCATAAATGAAAGTAAAGGAAGAAGGACCACCTAGTCCATAAAGGAAAGATTAAAAAACAATGGCAACTTCAAAGTCGAGTTGTGAGAGTGAAGAGGATAAAAAAGAAAGGTGTTGCCAAAGGAAAACAGAAACAGATCAAACCAAAATCAGAAAAACCTTTTAGACCAAGACAGTGAAAGCTAAAAGCTCATGATAGAATACACAATAAACAACAACGGAAGCTGAGAAGAAAGATAAAGAAGAAGACAACCTCTTCCGTAACAACTAATAAGATACCAAAAGCTGATTACCTTACAAAGTTCATAGTTGTCTGAAATAGTATACAAATTACACACAATTCTCTGAGAAATTTTTGAAACAACAGAAGCGAAAATTTTAAACTAAAAGGCAAAATTCCACAATTTTTGCCGAATCTTCTGCAACACTCACATTGTATTAAAATCTAAACAAAGAAACCCTCAAAAGCAAACCCGACCCAATCCTTAAAAACATCGAAAGTTGCAAAATTCCCGACAAACAAGTCCAACACAACAAGGAAGCAAACATGGGTAAGTGAAGGTGGTTACTTTTCAAAGCTCAAACAATTTACCCTTCTCCAAACAGCTCCCAAAAACCAATTGCAAGAAACCAAGTAGCTGACTTTAAGCAGTTAAGAAAACAAACCAGACAGCGGGAATGCAGAAACCAACCTAGCAACCCTTTTGAAGGAGCTTCTTGCTGCAGTTACAGTGGTCAAGAGGAACATGGAAAGCGAAAGTTTGAAAACCCAGTTGCCATTGGAAACCAAATGTCAAATAAAATACACCGTGTGATGACCCTTCACTACAGCACTCACTAAAACGGTTAGGTGTTGGGATTTTGACTGCAAATAAAGGAAAGGGACAGGTCAAGTTTTGCAACACATACAGTTGGAGAATTGAGAGGAGAGGGAGAGGAGAGCACGTCGGAACATTGGCCGAGGAATCCACTTAATTTTTAATTATATGTCATTCCCTAATATTTAAAAAATCAATTTTTTTTTGAAAAGAAATGAAAGGGTGAAAGAAAAAATGAGTCTTTGCTGCTTTGGGAAGCAGAAACTGACCAAGACAACCCCAATTCGCATCATTGTAATTCGATGGCCCCAGTTTTTTTTTTTTTTTTCTCTTTAATTTTGGAAGGGCGTGTTTGGTTTTTCATAAAGGAGTAACAGGTAAACACAAGGTTTTACTTTTATCTTTGCGGGTTTTCTGACTTGTATTTGTCCAAAGTGGATGACATGAGTGACAGGAATAATGCAAAATTTAACACATACCATCATTCCACACGCAACAAGCCGATAACTAGCGTTAAGTATTGTTTGTTACAAAGCACTCTAAAAAGAACCACTTTTTATTTTATTTTAATCAAGACATGTTTCACATTCTAAATATGATTTTTAATCCTATAAATAAGAGTATCATCACCTTATAAATTTAAAATCCACTTGTTGTATAATTAGTTAATCGAACTTTATGAATTTCAGTAAATTTCTAATTTTGAAAATATCATATGGAAAAAAATATGTGAGAGATCTCATTTTTAAAAAAAAATAAAAAAGTGGTGTTTCCTAATGTAATTTGAAATAAAATTTAAAAAATATATAATAATCAAGTTTTAATTTAATCTACATTTTTGTACCCTGTTTTATTTCACATTCATTTAAAAATAGATTGGTGTATTTATTTATGCGTTACCAACGGTCCCTCCTTGACTCCACCTTCACACTCTTCACTCCCACGCAACTGCCACTCCTCTGTCTCGCATCCTATGCTATACTATGATGCACCTCCTCTGCTCCCATTTTTTCTTTTGGTATGTGTCGTACACCTACATACATAATGTTAAAATATTAAATATAACTTACTAAATATTTTTAATAACAGGAGAAACTTTACATATAAAAAAAAAATTGTCTTTGTATAATAAATATCATTCTTTTATTTTTTTTAAGTTTTTGTTACTTTTTATAATGTTAATTTTTTTAATTTGAATTCAGAAATAAAAGAATAATTCAATAAATAGTAAAAATAATATCACGATTATCTTTATCGAACCCTTTTAAGGCATTGAAAATAATTTATAAGTTGGTGGTTATTTAATTGATCTTAAAAAGATACTTAACCTACAGAACATTTTGTATAAGGTGACATGATATTAATTAACGAATTGGTTGACTGGTTCACTTAATTACAATGTTTTAGTGAGTTAGAAAAATTCGAACATGGTACACGTTGGTAAATAAACGGATTGGCTCACTTAATTACAATTTTTTTAAGTAAAAAAAAATTACAAAATTTTTATAATTTAAATCTAAACAAATTTCACTCTCAATGTTTTATTTGTTTTGAAAATAGGAAACTTAAATAATTTTTCAACCAAAAATTAATAATAAATATTTTTTTTATAAAATTAAAATTAAATTTTAACAAAAAAATTTAGGTAAGTGGGTCATGGGCCAATCCGGCCCACCACGGGTTCAACCTGGATGAGTTGGGTTTAAATGAGTCGAGTTGAAATTTGACCTGCATAAAAAAAATTCAATTTTTTCAAACCCAATCCGGCCTAAACCCATAGTGAACTAAATTGACCCGCGAGTTGTAATCCATTTTGACAAATCTACATGATACCATTTGTCCAAATTATGTGACATTTCTTTCTTAAGTTATTACTTAAGAAAGACTCTAACAATCCGGTCCAAAATAGAATAACTTTATATTGCAATATCAAAATGATAAACAAAATGAAAAACCAAGAGCTTAATGCACTAATCACACTGTAGAGTGGATCTAATTGTGTTAGATCATATTCTCTTAATTTTTATTTTAACACAAGAATATGTACACTTAAAAAAAAATAGTTAAATTTTAATTTCTTAAATTTGAAAAATATTTGTCTTTTCGCGAGTTGAACTCATAAATTTTGTGTTAAGCCTGCACACTATAATATAGTGTGTTATATATAAAACTTAAATTTTAAAGTCATGGACTGATTTTTGTATTAAAATACCCTAAAACAATAAAATTGATATATTAGGAAAACCAATATCATACTTAAATATAATACAACTTATTTCAAGTTAATTTTTTAAGAAAAAAACTTACAAATAATTCCAACGTTAGATTTTCCAAATTAATAAGAAAGCTCAACTAATTAGATATAATTATTGTAAGAATTATTTTAAAATTATAATTATAATGTACATGTCAAAAGTACAATTACACTATTTTTACGACCAAATGGTTGCGGTTTATAGACCAAACTATCGTCCTATAAAACAATTACCTCTAACAGGGGTTAATCTAAGATAAAGTATAGTATCAATTGGGTGATGACTGAACCCTCACTAATTCAATGTTCATTCTGAAGTCTATAATTACAGGTGAAGTAAAGGAGTAGGTGATAACATTTAATACACATTAGCTATTTGAATAGTCTAATTTTCAGTAACTTCAACATAGTCTATAAATATAAGTGAGATAAAGAGGTAGATGATGACATTTAATACGCATTAACTATTTGAATAGTCGAATCTTTAGTGATTTTGATATAGTTTATAAACACATGAAAATGATGACATTTAGTACTCATTAACTGCTTAAACAGTGAAATATTTACTCACTTTGACCTAGTGTATAAATATAGGTGAGGTAAAGAAGTAGTGATGACATTTAATACGCATTAACTATTTGAATAATTCGAATCTTTAGTGACTTTGACAATTTATAAATATATGTGAGGTAAAGAGGTGGGTAATGACATTTAGTACCTATTATCTGCTTAAATAGTCTAAACTAATTTTAGCACAATCTATAAATATAAGTGAGGTAAAGAGGTAAGAGATAACATTTAATATACATCAAGTACTTACATAGTTTAATTTCAACTCGCTTTGGTATAGTTTATAAATGTAAGTGAGATGAAAAGATAGTTGATGACATTTAATATAGGTGAAATAATAAAATAGATAATAACATTTAATATACATTTAATCTAAGATAAATTATGGTTATTATCAATTGGATCATGATTGAACCCTCACTAATTTTGGATCATGATTGAACCCTCACTAATTTAATGTTCATTCTGAGATCTAGAATTACTGGTGAAGTAAAAGAGTAGATTGTAACATTTAATACATATTAACTATTTTAATAGTCAAATCTTTATTAACATTAGTATAAGAACATCTCCTCCAAACAACTTCTAAGTATGAAGAGACAAATATTTGAATGTTCAACCATTAATGAAATAATAAACCTTTGGTTAAACCTTTGACCTCCACAATATACTTGAAATAAAAATATTTAACTATAATCTCAAATTAAAATATTGAATTATGCCATAAACTTTATGTATTGGGTATGGGCGTCCTGTGAGACAATATTAACTAAGAATTAAAATAATTTAGTTATGAATTTGTGGATTTGATAAGAATAAAGATACTTAGACAACATTTTGTTACAATATTTGAACATCATCATACGTGTCATTGTGTGATTGGTTCATAATAATGTTATTGTGTCATTTGGACTAATCAAACAATGACAGGTATGATGATATTCAAATGTTGCATAAAAATGTTGTCCATATATCATTACCTATTTGATAAGGAGGTGCGTGATTTGTGGGAATTGGATGGGTCTGCAAAAGCTGCGTGATTTACGGAAAAAGGCGGGTCCAGCAGCAAATAACACTTTATTTTGGTTTAAGCTCTGAACTATATTTCTTCATTCTAGGTTAATGTTTTCTCCCTTCCTTTTCCAGTGTTTATGTTATCTTCTATTTTTTGTTTCTTTACATTTTAGATCAGACAATACATATGGTAGATGGACATTTTAGACTCTTTCATCACCAGACAACTTTAATACCTTCTTTTTCTTAAATTTTCTAATACAATCCAATTTTATATTTTTTTAACTTTTAAATCACATAATTTATAGGAATGAAAAACACATTTCAGAATATTTATTCTTCCAATAGTATGGATTATATGGTTCGGTTTGTGGTTATCATGGCTCATTATTTTGGATAACTTATTTAAAAATGTATAATAATCTTTTAGATTATGTAAATTAGAAATATCTGTAATTCATTTAGTTGTATTTTAGTTTTATAGAATGGTTGATAAGTATTACGTTCTGTACAAATGATGAGATTAGATGTTATAAGAAAATTCTTAAATAGTAATTAATTTTAAAGACTAATAATTAATTATTATAGTGTTTAATTTAGACACTTATGTATAATACAATTAATTATTATAGTGTTCAATTTTAAAAACTAAATTATAAAATAATACAATTCAAATTTTAATGTAAATGTTTCAATTTTTTTTATAATGTAGTAACAATTAATTAATAGCTCAATATACTTCGATTACCAATTACATTATTTCAATAATAACAAATCCATGATGCATTTTCAGATAGATTGTTTTGGAAACTGCCTAGAATATTATCCAAAGTAATCTACAATGCATTCAACATGTTATTAATAGAAAAACAACAAATAAGATAAAAAAAAGAGAGAAGACCAATAAATAAAATAACTCACATACGTCAATTTTTGTCAATCAATAATAATAATAAATAAAGTAAAAATTCATTACTGCATAAAGTCAAAGGTCATCAAATTGATAACATGGTGCGAGTATTATGTGAATAAGAAAAGAATGATTTTTTTTCTATTTAAATAATGAAAGGATATTTTACTAAAGGAAATATTTTAATATTCTCAAAAGAAAATAAAAGACCTGACAACTTATTTTAATAATATAATAAATTGTAATAGTAATTTAAGTTTAAAATTTTTTAAAAATTAAATATTATTATTTTAAATTATTAAGTGAGTTTTTTCTAAGTCTCAAAATACCACCAACATTTACTAAATGTACCACATTCGTAGGGTGTACAAAGAAATGATAGGTGCAGAAAGAAGGAGCCCTCGTTATTATCGATAGGGCCCATCACTCTTCATGTTTGCTGTGTTTTGAGTCCATAAACCAAAGAGTGTCCGTTCAATCAGTACAGAAAATGGTAGAACGAAAACACTCTTTTTATTAATTATTTTCTTCTTCTCAAATGATTATTAAAGATGTTGAATAATTTTCTTTATATCATATGTTATAATATATTTTTATTTATTTTAAATAAGAAATTATTCCATTTCAAAATACATGGATAGTTTAAAACCGCCATTATCATTGTTTATGTCCACATTTCTGACTACGCGTATAACTGTGCTTCTATAAGTAACATTAAAATATGTTAGGCTTCGTGTACATGGATTAATTAAATTCTTTTAACTTTGGTTTGAGAAGTGGAGATGTGAAAGTAAATTAGAAAATAAAATAGTGAGAGTTTAAATTGTTTATATTAAATAAAAATTATTGAAAAATTATTCCCAACACTAGTGTAGAATTGACTTTTAACGTCATCCCTTATACGTCAATTAGGGAGAGTTTGACGTAAATTAATGACCGGTGACATTTTCGTAAATAAGTTGGTTATATAGACGTCGGTTATGAGGGGTCCCGACGTCTATAATATTATAAACGTCGGGGCCCCTACTAACTGACGTCTATATATTTGACAAGTAGGTGAAAAGTCATTTATTTCCACCATATAGACGTCCGTTAGGAGGAGCACCGACATCTATATCATTATAGACGTTAGGGCTCCTCCGACCGACGTCTATATATCTGACAGGTAGGTGAAAGGTCATTTTTTTCCGCCATCTAGACGTCTGATCCCGCCACCCCGACGTCTAGATGCGATTATAGACGTCGGCTCCCCTTACAACCGACGTCTATATATACTACGAATATTAATTTTTAAATAGAATGGATGTGACATTAGTGAGGTCCCCTACTTATATTCGAGAATAGACGTCAGTCTCTAGGGCAACCAACATCTTATTTCCTGTTAAATAAGACATTGCGAACCAGCAGTTACACGCACTTCATCGTCTTCCGTCGCATTTTCTCTCCGCGGCATTGCATTTCCGGGTGAGTTTTTATCTCTTTTGAACCGTTTAAACTTACTTTTACTCCGATTAAAGTAGTCTTTGTTGTATTATCTTTCGTTTGAACCGATTAAAATGATTTTCATTGTGTTTTGGTGTAGTTTTTCTCATGTCTTTAGGTAGCGTAGCACACCTTCTCCGTTTGCTAGTTTCTTCGTAAGAAAAGCTTGCGTCTTTTGGATGTCCTATGGCATTTCAACCTAAAATCGAGCTTGGGTCCTTGCCTAGTTTTCATGTCACCGTATTATTTTTCTTTGGCGGTTGGGATGGAACTATGTAACGACCCAGGTTCAGTTTTGGGTTAAAATGTCATAAGAGATCCAAAAGACAATTTTTTCTTATGAAGAAACTAACAAAGGAATGAGGTGTTACTACGCTACCCAAAACACGAGCAAAACTGCATTAAAAACACAACGAAAACTCAGTAGACGTCAGTTAATACTATGTCCGACATATATAGTGCCCTTAGACGTCGGTTTGTGCCATGTCTGACGTCTTGATAGTGCCCGTAGATGTTGGTTAGTGTCATGTCCAACGTCTCTATAGACGTCGAACATGACATTTAACCGACGTTTATAACGGCGTTAGACCTACAAAATGCGACATCCCATTAACATCACCCATAAAGACATCGGATCGAGATGTGACGTTAAAAATAAAAAAATCACAAACAAAGCTCTTTCTACACTATCACTTCTCCTTATTAAGAAAAGGAAAAAAGTGAGAAGAAAATATTATTTTTCTATTCAAATATTTTCTAAACAATAAACTCTACAAGATTTTTCTATATATCGAAATAACTTCGAACTCTTTTTTTGTAGCAGTGTAGATATAAAACAGTACCTGTTCAACAAAAAATTTTACGATAATTTCTCTTTATTTAGTTTTCTACTCGTATAATCATGATCGTTTCATTCCATATGATTATTTGGGATAACACTGGGTTTTTTTCGTTCATAATAATTTACAAAAGTAATAATATTATAATGTGTAAGAAGATTTCAATTTTTTCTAGATATTTTTCTATTTTGTCATACTCTACCATCACCTTATATACGATATGCGATAGGTGCATCTTTATATTCTTAGAGTTACTAAAGGATTTTTCGAATGATTCATCTTAGATATTACGTTAAATTTTAACATTTGAATTATGCTGACATAAAATAATCATCAAACATTTTTCATCATATTAAAATTTATTAAAATAAAATATGGATAGACACCAAACCAAATTCATAATAAAAATTTCCTTTTACAAATGAAAAAAAGTATAATTAAATAAATAGAAGTAAAATATTAAACTATTTATATTATTTTCTATAAATAAAATGTAAATATTGATGTAATCTTCTACGATTTTAAAGTACTACTTATTGATCTAAAAAACCATAACAAACTAAAATATAATCACTCTCTCACAAAAGTCTCTCCTTTTTCAAAATTCACTCCAAAACATAAATATATCATACAAACTCAACAAAATATAAGTCTGCATCCCTAAAATAAATGAAAAACAATTAACATATTCATCTTGAATTCATCTAGAAATATTAGCACGATAACCTATAATTACACTATCAATATTCACTTTTAGTTAATTAATACATGAAACTTATCATATTATGTTATTAGAAAAGCACAGACAATGTTACTCATATTTTTTTAGATTTATTTATAGTCATGCACAAACTCCTTGCAGCAAAAATAAAAACAATTCGATCTTAAAATTTATTATGATTTCTCATTCCCAAATCACCTAGATAACATAATAATGATAACCACTTTAGTTATTTTTTTAAAAAAAGAACTACAAAGAGATTTTATAAATTGAACAACCAAATCTAAAAGAAATATAAATTATGAAAAACTCTTTCAACAATTCTCACAATACATAATAATAGTGAAACAAATGAAAGAAAGATTCAATACTATTCTCACACAAATACCATAAAGAATATATAATCACTTCCTTTGACCTTTAAATCAGAAGGCAAACTATCATATATTAATTTCCAAATAACCAAAGTTTTAGTTGATGACAAAATATCTAATCAAATCAAATTAATCCACACATTTCATACCTAACAAATATATATTTTTTTTAATTTTTTGATAAGATCAATATTATTCAAAATTCCATTAAGTATATCTCCATCCCTAACCATTAAAAGAAAAATCATAAAAATTTACAACAAAAGAAAAAAATTCCAACCGAACTGAGTTAACAACATAATATAACCTTAGATTTTGCTAGTGAAGTGTTTTAATTTTTGAAATAGATGAAATAATTTATTTTGAGTTATATATCCTAGGTAAGAGTACCGTCTTAAGAATAAAACACACATATATTTTTGGGTGATTACATATTATTAATTATTCTTTTCCAATTAGAGCATTGCAATAAAAACTTATTAAATAAAATATTGCCCCAAAAATATTTATAATCTCTAATAGAAAACAGTAGATTAAATAAGTACCGAAGTACTCCTTTAATTCCATTTTATGTTATGTTAAAGGTTTTCTAGTATTAAAAACAATAAGTTATCCAGTGAATATATTTTTTACTAAAATATTCTTACCTTTTTTTTTCTATTTTATTTTTTTATATATCTTTCGCATTAAAATAAACCATGATTACATATCTCTACCGACACATCTATCTGTATGTGATTTTATGAATAATTAAGATACTAAATACTGTTGCTTTAAATGAACTAATATTGTTGAACACTGTATTTCTCTCTTGTTATATAACTAAGTATAATAATTTATGTTGTTCTCTGCATTTATATATACTAAATATTGTTATATTAATGTTGGTATATTAATTGTTTTTAATATGTTTTAAAATATCAAAATCAGTATTTATTAATTTATTTTGAAGACACAACATAGAGATAATATTAAAAGCTCAGCAGAAAATGACATTTCAATGATTTATATTAGTTTGAATGTTGAAATGAAAATTCATTTAAAAAATCTAAGAAAACTTAAATAACTTGAATATCCATTTTATTTATTATACTAAGTTAAGTAAGCTGGTTTATCAACCTGTCTCTAAATTAAGTGGACATGTTGAGATTTTGAGTTTAGCCTGATCTGTTTTAATTAAGACAAAAATTGAAAAAATAACTGAGAATTAATTTTTTTGTATTATATGTTTTGAAATATAAATATGTTATATTATTATAATTCAAATCATAAACAGTTAAGATGTTATTATTAATAATAATTAAATAATTTTTAATTTATTGATCTCAAAATATTAATTAATTATTTAAAGACTTAAAATATTATTATAATTAAATATATTTTAAAAAATATATATTTATTGTTAAAATATAGAATAAAAAACTAAAATTAAAAGGAAAAAACTGACAAGGAGATGGAGTGGACCAAAAGCTAGTCCGAACTATATTTGGTGCTAAAAAATATAGGAGACTAGCCGATTTTACTATCTACACCACAATTTATACCACATTATTATGTATTAAGAAAATTTCACACGAATGAGTTAGAAATAAATCGTATAAAGATGAAAATATCATTTTAAATTTAAAATATTAAGATCTTTAAAGTAATGTGAAACTTGTAATTCACATCAAATTCTTACTAATTTGTCTTTTTTTTTCTCACCCTTCTATACCCAAAATCAGTGGAAGAATATGGTCACTGCACCACACAACTTTATATATATAATATATATATTTTATGCGTTGGTTTTATTTTATTTTATAATATTTGCATGCGTTACTTTAGAAACAGCTATGAACATGGCATCATTTCCTAAAACACTAAAAGCTGACAAAAGATGTATGGAAAAACACGCTTTTACAACTCCTCATACACGTACAAACAAAACAACAATCACAAATCTCCCCACCACTAACATTCTTACTTCCATTACATCATAACAAATATGCCTTTCTTTGTTTGTTTTCTTGCTAATTAATTATCAATTTCTGAAGAACATTATTCTCCAAAACAAAAGTGTTGTTTCTTAAGGAGATTATCACTAACAAGATTATTAATTTGTGATTAAAATGAGATAAGAATATGCAAAGGTGATTTGTTTAATTAGTAATTAAGGTTAATGCAAAGTGAAATGAATATGAATATGATTAGGATGTATCTAAAGTAGCGTTCAATGTCTCCAAAATGGAACTGGTCTGAAAATTGTAACCCCCTCTTTTCCCAAACCACACATCACCTCACACACATTTATAAATACTCTCTTTTTTCCGCATTCTCCTTAGTCTCTCCAAACCCATTCGCATTCTCCTCTTTCTCTCCGATATGGAATTTGCTTCCGAACATGATTTCCCCAATTTTGATATCATTCCTCATACCTTCGCCTCATGCTTTTTCTCTGCTCAACTATACCCCACAGACAAGTAAGCTACTCTTTCTTCACTGTCTTTTCCTTAGTATTATTCCTATGGAACAGTTTCTCGTGACTTTCGAGGTTGATTGGAACTTTCTTTCTTTTATTTTGTCTTATACGATGAACAGTACTATATTGTTTTTTTTTTTGTTCGTGTGTGTGGATGAGTGGTATTTTAATGGTGTATGTGACTTCAGAACGATGGAGGTTTCGCTTTCACCATTAGAGGGTTTTTCCGGTCACGATTGGACACAGCAGTTGCCGTATTCAAGTAAGCAACTTTGCTTGAATGAGTTTCCAGATTTGGAAAACCTGGACCTCGATTTTAGCCTCCCACCGCTGGGTGAAGATTTGGAGGAGGTGGACCAGAAGCCCTTGAACATTGTTGTTGTTCCCGAAGAGGGTCATTGCGGTCGGGAGAAGGGTTTTGGGGATGCTTTATTGGCGATTGAAAATGGGTCTGCGATTTGTGTGAAGAAAGAGGAGGTGCAGAATATCGAGCAGATGGCAGTGCCTAGTGGTAGTAGTGGCAGTAAGAAGAAGAAGCCATATGCTTTGGAATTTGAGGAGATAAAGAAGCATTTTGATGTTCCCATTAATGAAGCTGCGAAGCAAATGAATGTGGGGCTAACCATGTTGAAGAGAAGGTGCAGGGAGCTTAACATCATGAGGTGGCCCCATAGGAAACTCAAGAGCTTGCAATTACTCATCGAGAATGTTAAGGTAATGTACCCAGACATGCTTGTCATGTCCTATGTATGAGTATATCTCTAACATTTAATGAGCATCGACTGAAACAACATTCTCTTTTTATTACCTTATTTCCCGTGTCTTTAATTACTCAACCAGTAAATTATTTTGCTTTTATTCGCTGAGAAATCCTGAGTTTACAATTGTAGGAGTTGGACCCCACGCGGAATCATAATTATAGAACTTTGTAGTTTGTACTGTTTTGCAATAGTTTGTGCCCCATAAAAGGGCAGTGAAGGTGACAAGAAAACCAACGTGAAAACTCATTAACCACTGATTTTATTACTTTTCTGTGGTCAATGGTTGAAAAGTGGTTGGTATGTGGTGCAGGAATTGGGTTTGGCAGACGAGGTTCCCATGTTGGAGAAGCATAAAAGGTTGTTGGAAAAATTACCTGGACTGGAATTATGTGCAAAAGCCAAGAAGCTGAGGCAAGCTTGTTTCAAAGCTAATTACAAGAGGAGAAGGTTTATGGGTATGCCAGGAATTCGTGGATGAACATGAAAAAAATAGGAGTATATAGAGATTTGAAACATTACATAAAATAGGATGTTGGATGACTCTACTAGGTAACATAGGTTCATATTGTGAATTAGGAAACTGATTTGACTATGTTGTTCGTTCCTGACCTCTTTACCTAATGTCTTTTAATACTTACAATCTTACTTTTGGAACCTATATCATATGAGTTGCTATTGTGAAGTATTATTCTCCATTAATTCCTATTATTATTATATGCTTTATTCTTCTGCAACTTCCAAGAAACTGCTTAAAACGATTAACTGATTTATCTTCCCAAAATAACTGAGCCACCACTGCTTTAATTAACCAACCTTAATGTAATTTTTTAACCTCTTTTATGATCCTCTGCAAAAATGTCTGCTTTTAGGAGAGTATCTTACAAATACTTTTCTTAATCTACAAAATTTATGTTTAAAGACAAAATCTTAAATCACTTATCAAACTTATTGAAAATTGGTTTCAGACATTAGGGATAAAATTGTTTGCTGAATTTAGGTAATTTTTTTCTGAAGAAAATCTAACTCTTTTTGTTAAAGTTTATACAGAACTTATTTGGGACAAAGATATTGAGTAGAACTTAATTTTACAACTTCAATTGTCATTGAAGTGCACATAAATTAGTTGTGATATTTTTTAATACGATCTAGTGACATTGATATGATCTAATGCTAACACTTGAAAAGATCATTAAAAAGATCTTAATAATTTCTTTCCGAACCTATTTTTCAAACCACATGCTCAATGTTAGATAAAATGTATGATATATACGTAACATATATAGATTTATGATTTACTCTTTTTCTTCTTTAGGTTTTACATGAAAAAAGTTAATAAAAAGATGAGACAATGTAAATATTCTATAAAATGTATGATATACGTAGTATATTTAGATTTATTATTTACTTATTTTTTCTTTAATTTTTTACATGAAAATAAAATTAATGAAAAGATAAAAAAAACTATAAATTTTTTATAATATATATTTTTAAAATCATTGACCATGTGAATGTAAATGAGTGATTAATATTATTACATTAAAGCCTTGAAGGTACAATTGTTGTAGGAACTCATTTTTTTTTCTAAGATGCATTTTGTTATAGTATGGAAATTATCAGTCAAATGTTAAGGTTATGAAAAAAAGTTTTGAAGTTGATTTTATGAGTTTAATGATCTATAAATTAGTTTACAACATAGTTGTGGAAGGGTTTGTGTAGAAGAAAATGTGAGAAGAGTAGAAAGAGTGGTTTTAATTTGATGTGAGTTGTTTAGCATAGGCAGGCATAAATGTGTGGTCAGTTAGTGCATGATGGTTCTCTATTTTGATGCATTTGAATGTGATATTTTTGTTTGATAGTTATGATGTTGGATGAAGATGTATTTTGTTGGGACTTGGGCATTATAGTGTATCACATGTCACTTGCTCTAAATGCTTCTACCATATAAACAAACAACTCTTCCTTTTAAAATAAAACCTATATATATGGAATATTGCCTCAAACAATCAAATTAAAATTTGGTGTTCAGGACTCTCAAATTTATTAAGTCTAATAACATATTTATAATACAAATAAATTACTTCATAAAGTATCTGCGTATATTTTTATGTTTCTTCGTTAAATTTCCTTTATTTTAAAAATAAAAATAACTTATTCAGTACATCTGAATGATCTATTAGATCAGAATTTAATTATACATGCACAAAACGAGGCTAACTATTTCAGTTTTTTTTTTTTACTTTTTATTATTCTTTAACCAGTTATTTTACTTTATTAATAATATTATGTGAAAAAAATACATTAATCATATTTGATAATGTAACATTTTTGGAAAATCATGATGCAAAACTTTTTTGAATATGTGAATAAAGGTGTTTGGGATGCAACATTGAACGGTCCATATGAGCCAACTCATGTTGTTAATGGAAAAACTGTTTTGAAATTTTTTCTGAGTGGACTCAGGATGAAAACCATAGAGCACAATATGATGTGAAAGCCAGAAATGTAATTGCCTCTGCCCTAACTATGGATGAATTTTTCAGGATTTCACAATACAAAACTGCCAAGGAAATGTGGGACGTATTGGAGGTCACTCAAGAGGGCATAGACGAAGTCAAAAGAGTCAGAAAGAATTCACTGATACAAGAATATGAATTATTCAGAATGAAGGCTGGTGAGACTGTATATGAGGGGCAGAAAAGATTCACGCATATAGTCAACCACTTGATGGCTCTAGGGAAGATTTTTGACAAAGAAGAGATCAACATAAAGATTTTGAAAAGTCTGAACAGAAGTTTGCAACCGAAGGTCACTACAATTTTCGAGTCAAGAGATCTCACAAGCATGAACATGGCAACCTTGTTCGACAAGCTAAGGGAACATGAGCTAGAACTTGGAAGGTTGAAAGAAGAGGAAGAAATTGAAGAAAAGAAGTCCATTGCCTTAAAAGCCAAAAACAGAAAAGCTTCAAAGATTGTGGAATCAAAAAATGAATCAGAGGCTGAACTAGACAACAATGAGCTAATGACCATGGTGGTAAGAAAGCTCAATCGTTTTATGAAAAATAAGAGTCAACTTAATGACCATGCAGGTACTGGAAAAGGAAAGAAAGCTGCAAGATCAAATGTTGTCCAGTGCTATGAATTTGGAAAGGAAGGACATATCAAACTTGAATGTCCTGACCTGAAAGTCAAGCAAAAAACGAGCAAAAGATTTACTCAAGAAAAGAACAATAAGCAGAATTACGCTTACATTGCCTGGGAGAACAATAATATAGATTCTTCCATTGATGAAAACTGTGATCGTGAAGAAGAATCAAACATCTGCGTCATGGCTGGCTCAACGCTGAATGATTATGATAGTGATGCAAAATTCGAAAAAGTGCCAATTGAAGTCAAGTATGACTTGCTGCTTGATGTTTTTCAGGAGATACATGTTGAGGCTATGCGACTGCAATATAAGGTTAATCGACTCAACTTTGAGAGGAGAGATTGTGAGCATAGAATTAATAATTTGATTGAGGACAATGAGAAACTGCAAAAGGAACTAGATATTGCCTTAACAACTGCAAGAACTGTAATAACTGAGACTAAAACAATTGAAAAAGAATGTGAAAAATGCCTTGCTCATATAGAACAAATTGATTACTTAACTAGCACGCTAGCTAAATTTACTCAAGGTAGAGATAATCTGAATGTTGTTTTAAAGTCTTTTGGTAGAGCAATGTATAGATACGGAATATGTTACAAAGCGCAGAGTAATAGGACAAATACAAAAAGATTAGTTGACATAAGTAAACCTGTTACACATGTTTGTTTCTATTGTAATAATATTTTGCATAATGTTAGAAACTGTTATTACAGAAAGGTTAGTGTTCCTAAAGGGATATACAGATGGTTTCCCAAGGAACAACTATCTGCAACTAACAAGTAAGGACCCAAATTCAAATAGGTACCATCATTGAAAAATCTGAATTATTTTGCAGGATAGCTGATGTTGTAGCAGTGTAGAACTCAAGGACAAGTGAACTTGATAATATCAAAATTCTTGAGTATCTATAAGTGGTAATGTCGCAACTGGAAAATCGCGACGGGACGACGATCCAAAAAAGGAAACAAAACGATTTTGAAAAAGAGATTTTGGAGTCGCCACCATAGTTTATTCTGGAAAACTATGGAAAAAAACCATAAAGAAAATACATGGTCCACGAAAACCAAAGATTGGGTTCGAGAGTCGGTTACGTGTGGGGAAGGTATTAGCACCCCACAACGCCTGCCCTAAGGCAGTACCTTTAATTAAATACGCGAATAGAATGTGGTTTTCAAAAGGTTTAATTTCCCCCAAAAAGTGGAAATCAAGAAAGACAAAATATATTCTTTTAATTTTTGTGCCCGACAAGGATTGACCTTGCTCCTACGTATTCTCATTCAGAATGAGAAATCAGGGTTACGTAGTTCTTGCTGAAAGATTGTTTGTTTGTTTGAAATCATGGATGTTTTATGTTTTTGGTATTTTTATGTGAGAAAAAGAAAAGGTCTCAACACGAGGACGATGCGAACGATCAAACACACGCTTAAACCTTTAAAAAACTATTTATTTTTTTATGAAAAGGGAAAAAAGTCTTAGCACGAGGACGATGCATGCGATCACACACGTGCTTAAACCTTTAAAACATTTTGATAATTTTTTAAAAGGGAGAAAAGGTCTTAGCACGAGGACGATGCGTGCGATCACACACGTGCTCAAACCTTTAAAAAACTTTTTATTATTTGTTAGGAGAAAAGGTATTAGCACGAGGACGATGCGTGCGATCACACACGTGCTCAAACCTTTTAAACATTTATTATTATTATTTTTCTTATAAAAAAAGAAAGGTCACAACACGAGGACGATGCGAGCGATCACACACGTGCTCAAACCTTTTAAAAAACTTTTTATTATTTGTTAGGAGAAAAGGTATTAGCACGAGGACGATGCGTGCGATCACACACGTGCTTAAACCTTTAAAACATTTATTATTATTATTTTTCTTATAAAAAAAGAAAGGTCACAACACGAGGACGATACGAGCGATCACACACGTGCTCAAACCTTTTAAAACATTTTTTGATAGTTTTTTTTACTTAGAAGAAAAAAAAAGAAAAAAATAAAAAAATAAAATAAATAGGTAAATAACTAAATGAAAATAAAAAGAAATAAAATAAACTTAAAAGTTAAATAATAAGATAAAATAAAAAAACAAAATAATGTGATGTGTTTAAATAAGAAGAGGGGTGCCTAAATCATTTTTCTTCTTTTTTAAAAAAACGAACTGGGCCTAAGCCCAAGGGAAAATGGGGTATGAACATGAAACAGGGGCTACAAACCAAATTCAGTTTTTAATAATTGATTGGGCCTAAGCCCAATAGGAAAGGAGTGCGGCTTAGAAGAAACAAGGGTGCAGAAAAGAGTTATTGTTTTTTGTTTGTCAGTCTTTTTCTTTACTTGGCCCAGTGGCCCAGACAGAAGATGGAGGAGGCTGCGAGGATGAGAAATGGGGGTGTGCCAAGTAGACATAGGCTCAAAGCCTAAACCCTTATTTGGGGTTGTGCTGGTAAGAAACGGGGGTGTAGAAAACAATTGTTTTGTTCTTTTTATTTTATTTTTTCTTTTTGGCTGGCCCAAAAACTGAAGCCCAAGTAGGTTATTTCCCCAACTCAGAAGCTTCAGGGGTCTCCCTTATTTGCCCCATTTGCTCACTTCGAAACCTAGAAGCTCTTCTCCAGAGTAAGGAAGAACGACACCCGCTGCACACAAACTTCCGTCTCAGCCAAGCTGACCGCCGTAAACCGAGAGCCAGGACGTCGCCGGCGCTTCCGCCAGCCATCACGGCGGACAACCACCTTGCCCTGTCTCCTTCGCGCGAGAGGAAGACGAACTCACCTGACTGACCACCGCGGGTCGCCACCTCCTACCTCCGCACAGGGCACAGGGCTTTTTGCCAGAAAACGGAAATTGTTTGCGTGTAGAAATGTTTGATGTTGTGTTTTGCAATATAGATGGGATAGATGGCGTCGTAGGAATGCTGAGAATGGGGAAGGGAAGAAAGACAAGACTCCATTCCAAAACAAGAAACAAAGTTGACTGTATCATTTCTCTCTTTTTCTTTATTGTTGTTTTTCTTGTTTTTTTTTTTGTTTTTTTTTCTTTCTTAACAGTACCTATTTTAATTTGAAATAAAAGAAAAGATAAAAATAAATAAATAAATAATAAAAGAAGAGAAAGAGTAAAAAATAATAAATAAAAATAAAAAACCAATAAAGTAGAATAAAATAAAAGAGAAATAATAATAAATTTAACAAAGGTGCTTGATGGAAAAAGAGAAGGAAAGATGAAATAATATAAAATAAAATAAAAAATAAAATAAAAAATAAAAAATAAAAATAAAAATAAAAATAAAAATAAAAATAAAAATAAAAATATAAATATAAATAAAGATATAAATAAAAATAAAATTAAAAATAAAATTTAATAAAATAAAATTTAATAAAGGAAAAGATAATAATAGAAAAAGAAAATAACATAAATAAGAAATAAATGGAAGTAAAGATATAAATACAAAAATAAAAAAGGAAATTAAGATGGAAAGGATTTTTTATTTAACTACCCGGACGAAATTGGGTATTGACAGCTCCTCCTCTTTACTTAGATTTTACTAGATAATATATTTTTTCATATTATCAGAGTAAAAGATAAGTAAAGATAGAAATACTAATTTCGTCTGGGTTTCAACCAATTCAAGTATACAATGATCAAATTCAAGAAGGAGGCTACAATGCAGCAAAAGCTTGACCTATGCCAAAAGAAAGAAGATTCACCAAAACAGAAACCTGGACTTGACCATTGCATTGCAAAGGGCCAATATCGCAGAAGAAAAACTAAAATTTGACCATTGCGAAGCAGAGGGTCGATAACAAAACTAAAAAAAACCTGGATTTGACCATTGCCTTGCAGAGGGCCAATATCGCAGAAGAAAAGCTAAAATCTGACCATTGTGAAGCAGAGGGCCGATAACAAAACTAAAACCTGGATTTGACCATTGCCTTGCAGAGGGCCAATATCGCAGAAGAAAAGCTAAAAAATTTGACCATTGCGAAGCAGAGGGCCGATAAAAAAAACCTGGATTTGACCATTGTCTTGCAGAGGGCCAATATCGCAGAAGAAAAGCTAAAATCTGACCATTGCGAAGCAGAGGGCCGATAACAAAACTAAAACCTGGATTTGACCATTGCCTTGCAGAGGGCCGATATCGCAGAAGAAAAACTAAAAATTGACCATTGCGAAGCAGAGGACCGATAACAAAACTAAAACCTACATTCAGCACTTTTGAAAAGTTAGTAGAAATTGAGCAAAACATGAGGATTTTTCGAACAATTTTCTTCGCTTCTTTTGAGGATGTATGATGTAATGCCATGAGGATGTATGAATGTGTAAACACATGAGACCTTTGTGTTGTTCTTTTCTTTTCTTTTTTTTTGCCCTGACTTTCTCTTTCTTCATTTTTTCCTCTTCTTCTCTCTTTCTTTCTTCTTTTTCCCCCTTTTTTCTGAAAATTCCATGTTCGGAATTTGTTGTCAATATTGTCGTCCAAACTTATGTACATTCAAAATGCATTTGTTGAAAATAGTGTCAAGAAACAGTGAGTCCTTTGATGAAAAGGAAAAGAGTGTAACCACTAGTTCAAATTCCCTTTACCGCTTTTAGCGATCCAAACTAACTTGAATCCAAGGAGGTGTGGGAAAATGGTTATGAAAGGCAGATGGCCAACTGATTATCCATGAACAATATTAAAGTTGGTGTGTCCCTCATTTGGGGAGGGTGTTGTTAACATCCTAGGCTCACAAGACGACCCCTACACAGTAAGTATGATTTGGAGAGATGGAAAGGTTTGTGAGAGGACGGATTGTCCCAGTTTGTCGATTCTCGATTGACGAAGAGACCTTACAGTATTTATCTTTGTTTTTTTCCTCCTTTTTTTTGTTTTTTTTAAGCGATTGCGTCATTCGCCACATCATTTTGTTCGAGAGTTAAGTTCGTGAGAAAGATTGGGATAAACATTCTTCAGTCGGCGTGGACTTTAATTGGCTTGTATCGCGACTGAAGGTTAAGGGTTTTGAAAGAAACGGATAATGAAGGCCCAAATGGGTGTTTGATGGTTAAATTGTTTTAACAAGAATCATTTGCAAGGTGTCGAGTCACCTGTCTCTGGGAGTTTGGAACTTCAGACATCCTTTTATATTGTTCTGGTTGTTGTTGTTGTTTTTTTTTTTTTTTAATTTCTTTCTTTCCTTTTAAACCATTCGTTCAGTTGCCCCTACTGTGGCCCTTTTTGAAACTTTTCTTTTTCATTTCTCCTTTTTTTTCTTTTTTTTTGGCGAAATTTTCTCCTTGATTTTGGATGCCCTTGACGTACCTTTAGGTCGACATTGACATACTACTGATTCTTGACAAGGGTGATGAAAATAAATAAAATTTACGGCTCAAAAGGGGTGCAATTGGATAAGTTTCTTTTATTATTTGGGTGAAAGAAACAAAATGGCCACACGTCACTCTAAAGCTTGCTTGCCTTACTTTCTCACGACCTTAACCCTGAAACAAAACTCTGTAGTGGTTGACACATCAACTTCATTTTCCTTCTTTTTTTTTCTTTTTTCCTTCATCTTTTTTCTTTTTATTTGTTATTATTTTTTTTATCTCCCCATCAACGGATCATTGGACACGCGCACCATGATGGAAACTGCCCCAGTATTATATTCATGACAATCCTTTGTTTTAAAGGGAAACAAGAAGGTTAAGGGTTCAAGTAATATGAATGCAGATGCTTTATCAGGAAAAGAACACTGGCTACCCTCGAAACCTTGAATCAGGAAAAGACTCGACACCGGTATTTTCAAAACTTTGTTTGCTTTTGCTTTTCGAAAGTTCTATGCCTTCGACAACTCTATTGACAACGAATTCAACATGTGTCTTTTCTTTTCGTTTGTCTTTTTTTTGTTCCTTTTTTTCTTTGTTTTTTTTTTGTTTTTCACGACATCCTCCAGGACCGAGCTTGCTAAATGAATATACCTGTGATGCTTTAATTGTTATCATTTTCCTCTTCCCTTACTTTACTTTAAAACTGAGTGCGATATGAATCGTATCAAAAGAAAAAGCGTAAAAGTTGAATAATAGCTAAAACCGTATGGTATTTATTGAATGAAGTAACACAAAATACAACAGAATTCAAAAACAATATTAATATCCCTTAGTAGCATCCCCTATTGTGGAATCATTATGCGTAAAACTTCTTTACCGCATCAGAATTAACCAGCAAAGGTAACTCCTCTTCATCCATTCTTGTGAGAATTAGTGCCCCACCAGAGAACGCTTTCTTCACTACAAATGGCCCTTCATAATTTGGGGTCCACTTACCTCTGTGATCCTTTTGTATAGGCCAAATCTTCTTTAACACCAGCTCGCCTTCATGGAACTCCCTTGGGCGCACCTTTTTGTCAAAAGCCTTCTTCATTCTTCTTTGGTACAATTGTCCGTGGCACACCGCTGCCAGTCTCTTTTCTTCAATGAGATTGAGCTGGTCAAACCGAGCTTGAATCCATTCAGCTTCCTCCAATTGGGTTTCCATTAAAACTCGTAAAGATGGGATTTCCACCTCAAATGGAAGTACTGCTTCCATCCCATACACAAGCGAGAAAGGTGTTGCCCCAGTTGATGTTCGTACTGATGTGCGATATCCATGTAAAGCAAAAGGAAGCATTTCGTGCTAATCTTTATAGGTGACCACCATCTTCTGTACAATTTTCTTGATATTCTTATTAGCAGCCTCTACTGCCCCATTCATCTTTGGACGGTAAGGAGAAGAATTAAGATGATGAATTTTGAACTCCTCACATAATTCCGCCATCATCTGGTTGTTCAGGTTGGTGGCATTATCAGTGATAATCCTGTTAGGTAGCCCATACCTACAGATCAACTCCTTTTTTATGAATCTGGTCACCACTTTTCTAGTCACGTTGTTATAAGAAGCAGCCTCAACCCACTTGGTGAAATAATCGATTGCGACTATGAAACGGTGTCCATTTGAAGCTTTTGGCTCTATAGCTCCAATAACATCTATTCCCCACCTCGAGAATGGCCACGGCGCAGATAACACGTTCAAGGTCGTGGGTGGCACATTGATATTATCTGCATACATATGACATTTGTCGCACTTTCTCACGTGCGTGCAACAATCATTTTCCATGGTCAACCAAAAATAACCAGCTCTCAATATCTTCCTGGCCATTGAATGCCCGTTCATGTGCGTGCCAAAGGTACCTTCGTGCACTTCCTTCAGTATCAGTTTGGCCTCCTTTGCATCCACGCATCTAAGGAGAACCATGTCATGATTTCTCTTGTATAAAACATCCCCGTTTAAGATAAAACTGCCAGCCAACCTCCTTAATGACCTTTTATCGTTCTCAGACGCCTTCTCGGGCTACTCTCGAGTTTTAAGATAATGCTTGATATCGAAATACCAAGGTTTCCCATCTACCTCCTCCTCGATGAAATGACAATATGCTGGCTCTGCATGGCTTTTCATTTCAATCATTGGTAATTCTGCGCCTTGGTCAACTTTGAACATCGACGATAGGGTAGCCAACGCGTCTGCCAATTGGTTATCTTCTCGCGGTATATGATTAAATGCGATGGAGTCGAAATACTCAATTAACCCTCTGATGTAAGCTTGGTAGGGAATTGATTTGGTATCCCTAGTTTCCCATTCTCCCTTCAACTGATGGATGACCAAAGCTGAGTCTCCATATACATCCAGGATCTTTGCCTTAGCTTCCATTGCTGCTCGAATACCCATAACGCATGCCTCGTATTCCGCAATGTTATTCGTGCAATTAAAACACAACCTCATTGTCATGGGTATGTACTACTTCTCTAGAGAGATAAGCAATGCCCCTATTCCATGCCCATCACATTCGAGGCTCCATCGAACACTAATGCCCATGTTTCTTCATCTCGGTCTTTTCTGCTTTCTTCAAACAGGGCCATGATATCTTCATCGGGAAATTCAGGCTGCATTGGTTGATAATCGCTAACGGGTTGATGAGCCAGGTATTCCGCTAGAGCACTACCCTTGACAGATTTCTGAGTAACATATACAATGTCATATTCTGACAATAGCATCTGCCACCGAGCTATCCTTCCCGTGAGAGCGGGCTTTTCAAAAATATACTTGATAGGATCCATCTTTGATATCAACCAGGTAGAGTGACTCAACATGTATTGTCTTAAACGATGAGCAGCCCACGCAAATGCACACCAAGTTCGCTGTAACGGCGAATATCGTCGTTCGCAGTCTATGAATATCTTGCTCAAGTAATATATGGCATGCTCTCTTTTTCCGGCTTCATCATGTTGACCCAGTACACAACCCATTGAATCATCCAATACAGTCAAATACAGAATGAGTGGTCTTCCTGGTTCAGGTGGACGCAACACCGAGGGGTCTTGTAGGTACTGCTTGATTTTTTCAAAAGCGGCCTGACAATCCTCGTTCCAAACCAAATCCTGATTCTTACGTAACAACTTGAATATCGGTTCGTAAGCGGCGGTTAATTGGGAGACGAATCTAGCAATGTAGTTCAATCTACCCTGAAAACCTCGAACCTCTTTCTCTGTCTTAGGCGCAGGCATTTCCACTATCGCTCGTACCTTGTCAGGATCCACTTCTATCCCCCTTTGACTAACAATGAAACCCAACAATTTCCCATATTTCACCCCAAACGTGCATTTCGTGGGATTTAATTTGAGTTTAAACTTCCTCAATCTCTCAAATAATTTCCTCAAGTTGAGGATGTGCTCTTCTTTCGTTTCAGACTTTGCGATCATGTCATCCACGTACACTTCGATCTCCTTGTGCATCATATCATGAAAAAGTGTCACCATCGCCCTTTGATATGTTGCCCCAGCATTCTTGAGCCCAAAAGACATCACCTTATAACAAAATGTTCCCCACAATGTGATAAACGTGGTCTTTTCCATATCCTCAGGTGCCATCTTGATTTGATTATATCTCGAGAAGCCATCCATGAATGAAAATAGCGAAAACTTGGCTGTATTATCGACTAGAGTGTCGATGTGCGGTAGTGGGAAATTGTCTTTTGGACTTGCACGATTTAAATCACGATAGTCAACGCTCGAACTTTACCATCTTTCTTGGGTACTGGTACGATGTTTGCCACCCATTGCGGGTATTTTGCCACAGCCAAAAATCCTGCATCAAATTGCTTCTGCACCTCTTCCTTGATTTTCAAGGACATTTCCGGTTTCATTCTTCTTAATTTCTATTTGACCGGGAGGCATTCCGGCTTAAGAGGGAGTTTATGTTGCACGATATCGGTATCCAAACCGGGCATATCATTGTACGACCAAGCGAACACGTCCTTAAATTCCTTCAATAGGACTCGCAACCTCTCTCTCACTTCCTCGTTCATGGTAGTACCAATCTTTACTTCTTTTATCTCGTCTTCCTCACCCAAGTTGAGTGTTTCAACATCTTCCTGATGGGGTTTTATTTCTTTAGACTCTTGTTCCACTAATTTCATTAGTTCTGGAGAGGGTTCTGAACCATCTTCATAATCATCTTCCGTATTATCGACAAGGTGCTCAAAATTAGGGATATCGACATTATTATTTTCAAAACATTCATTGTCATATCTGCATTATTTAAGTTTGCGAAAAAGAATAAATAAACAAGAAAAACAATGGAGAAGGCCAAAATGATGATAAAAACAAAAACGAACACGATTCAAATATCACACTGAAAGCATAACGAAAGCGTCAACCCGTAAGTCACGAATCCTAAAGCTCCGGGTAAAGCAATAGGATTAAATAAAACATTACATTTCATTCGAATTAAACATCACGGGTAAATCCAAAATCTTCCGATTGCTGAGCTGCGCATTTGGGGGGCAAGCCCACACGAAATTTGAGCTTTCAGGTCCAGCTTCGTCTTCCACGACCGTTATATGACTAGTGTTCACCCATCCAGCACTGCGAAAACTTTCCTTGATATCACAAATGTGAATCTTCCTCGCCCTTGGTTCCCGTCTCTCCATCCGAGCCAGACTGCGCTCCCTCTTTTCCTCAATCAGTCTCTTCTTATCCTCTTTGCTGGGCTTGTACCCCAGGCCATACCTGCTTTTGTTCTCGACCACCTCTAATGGAAATGTCCGCCCTTGCCCGTACTTGCCTAAACCGTTTCCGTACTTATAACCTTCTTTCAACATGACTTTGGCCACCATGATAGAGGCACATGATAGATACGGGTTCACCGGAAATGGCTCCACATTGGCGTTCCCCACGATCTCCAACGATTGGAAAGCTGTCTCGAGAGCTTCTTCGGCTGCCTCTATATAGCGAGCGGAGGATAGCCCACTCACAAGGAGATCCTCCTCTCCAGAAACTATCACCAGCTTATCTCCCATGATATATTTCAGTTTTTGGTGCAGTGTGGAAGTCACTACTCCCGCAGAATGGATCCATGGGCGACCCAATAAACAACTATAGGCTGGGAGAATATCCATGACCTGGAAGGTTATTTGAAAAACACACGGGCCAACTTGGACCGGCAACTCTATTTCACCCATCACTTCCCTTTTGTTACCGTCAAACGCTCTCACAATCATAGAACTTGGCTTCATACGCATTCCGTCACAAGGTAACCTCTCTAATGTCGTTTTGGGCATGAACTTCAGGGAGGAACCGTTGTCTACCAACACCCGTGCTATGACGTGGTCCAAGCATTTCATGAAGACATGGAGAGCCTTGTTATGCTCTCTCCCCTCAGTAGGTATTTCTTCATCGGTAAAGGTGAGGTAATTATTAGTAGTGATGTTGCTAACAATGCCCTCGAATTTGTTCAGGGAAATGCCTTGCTCCACGTGGGCCTCGCTCAGTATTTTCATCAGCAATTTTCTATGGGAGGTGGAGTGCATGAGCAATTCTAACAGGGAGATTCGCGCTGGCATGCGATTCAACTGTTCCACCACTTTGTATTCACTTTGTTGTATGAATTTCAAAACCTCGCAAGCCTCTTCTTCGGATATTTCCTTCTTGTCCTCCTTGTCGAGGGTCTCCTCCGTCTGCACAAACTTCCCCTTCGTGAGTTCTTTAGCTCTCTCAGCCATTGTTGCTTCATTATTGCTAGTTCCTTCTTTCATCAAAGTCGGTGGTGTGAAGATTCAACCACTCCTTGTCATTCCGCCGATACCTGATATATTTTCAATAGCTGGACCCTGGCTGAAGGGTTGACTTTCTGCACATTGTCCTTCATCGATCGCATGTGTTCCATACCTCCAGGGGACAACTTTCTCGCTCTCGTAAGGAAAAGGGGATGGTGTATGGATAACGACAGACGATCTTCCTTGAGTTACTGGTACAGGGGTGGTTCGAGTGAAACGGATCACCAACGGCTCCGGTAGAGTTACATCAGACTCCCCACCAGTTTGTGCAAACACCTCTTCCTTTTTGTTTTCGTAGAATACTTGCATCAAATTCCTATCAAGCAGATCTTGTAGAATCTTCTTGAACTCGACACACTCATTGATAGTGTGCCCAACGCATGGATGGAGTCCACATGCATTTCCCGAATCGTAATCACTGTTTAAAAAACCCAGCTTTAGCAACATCTCGAAAATAAACCTTCTGGAACTTTGGATTCCACTTGCGTCCCTTATCAGTTCATGCTTCTTAACCTCGATGGCATTTGTCGATGCACCCCCATGCCCGGATAATGGATTAGCTTCAATGCTAGGCTTATCCTCTTGAAACTTCAACCACCCGGCGTCAATTAGGGCTTGCACTTTATGTTTCAAGGCCATACACTTCTCAGTTGAGTGACCCACGCCTCCCCCATGATAACTACATTTGGCATCGGCATCATAACCCTTGGGGTATGGAGGCTGCATAGGCATCATCGGACATATAGCAACCAGACCCCTTTTGACGAGGTGAGGTAATAATTCAGTGTAAGTTGTAGGGATGGGGGTGAAGTCAACAAAATTTCTTTCTTGGGTCCTTCTCGGATAAGCGCCTTGACCCACATTCGGACTTGGATTCGTGCTTGTCCCAGTCCTCTAAGCGTTGTTTGTGATAGGTTGCGGTTGATAAAATCCTTGTTGTTGAGGCCTAATTGGATGAGCAAATGCCGCATTGGCTGCACATGGAGGTTGGCCTAGGTATGGTCTATAATTGTGAATAGGAGCTTGACCTCTCCATACAGACATTGCTGATGTTGCATGCACATCTCCCTCTTTCTTCTTTCCTAGACTAAAACTGGGTTTTTTAGAGCTTATTGTCGCAGACGAGCCATATGCAATTTTTCCATTCTTCAACCCAACTTCTATTCTTTCGCCTATTATGACGATATCGGCAAAATTGGATAACACATTCCCAACCATGTGTTCATAAAATGGCGGCTGAAGTGTGTTAAAAAACATAGCCATCATCTCCTTATCGTACAAAGGCAGCTCAACCTGCGCAGCCAACTCTCTCCATCTTTGAGCATACTCCTTGAAAGTTTCATTGTCTTTCTTCGCCATGTTTTGTAGTTGCAACCTGTCAGGTGCGACATGCATGTTGTACTTATATTGTTTCACAAAGGCGTCGGCCAGGTGCACCCAACAACGTATGCGAGATGACTCTAAGTGGGTATACCAGTTCAATGCTACCCCAGCCAAACTATCTTGGAAAAAATGGATGAGCAATTTCTCATCATAGGCATATGCAACCATCTTTCTGCAGTACATGGTCAAATGGCTTTTAGGGCACGTATTACCCTTGTACTTCTCAAACTCTGGCGCCTTAAACTTGTGTGGTATTTTTACGCCGGGAACCAAACTAAATCTCGCGACATCGCTGAATCCATAGCTTTCTACTCCTTCTATGGCCCTCAGCCTTTCTTCCAGAATTTCCAGCTTGTTTTTAGCTCCAATGAAGCTATCGATTCCCCCAATCACTGCGGAGTGCGGCGCGGCCCCGGCTGAAGAGTCCTCCTTAGCAATCGCGTGCGGCATTATAGTCACCCGCGTTCCTTCAACTGCAGTCGTCTCATTCACCGCTGTCAAATCCCAATTTCGTCCAGGTGAATAAATAATAGGGTTTGTTTCTATTTTAGTCACATTTTATTTTTGTTTTATTTATTTATTTTGTGTTTTTAATTTTTAGTTTACTTTTGATTTAGCTCTTTAATTAGATTTTATTTTATTTTGAAAAAAAAAAGAATAAAAAACGAAAAAAGAAAAAAGAAAAATAAATAGTAAAAAAATAAACAAAGGGAAAAAGAAAAAAAATAAAATAAAAAATAAAAAATAAAAAATATTATTACATTTTACTATTTGCACCCCTAAATTAATTTTTTTTCCTTAACCCAATGCCCCAAAATAATCTCACATTTTTTTTACTTCTTCACTACCTATTTTTCTTCTCACACCCACTCTCCACATCACCTTCCACATCACACTCCACATCACCTACCTTTTTCATTTTACTATTACCATTTTTTATATATATATTTTTTTTCTTCATCCTAATTTTTCTAATTTTTCCACTTACTTTTTTTATTATATTTTATTTCACCTAATTTTCCCACCAACTTTTTATATTATTTCCTTCACTTAATTTCCACACTAACTTTTACTATTTACTATATTTTATTTCATCTACTTTCTCTACCAACTTTATATATTATTTCTTTCACATATTTTCCACATTAACTTTTTTCCATTCATCTTTTTATTATATTTTATTTCACATAATTTCTCCACCAACTTTTTATATAATTTTCTTCACTTAATTTCCACATTAACTTTTACTATTTACTATATTTTATTTCATCCACTTTCTCCACTAACTTTTTATATTATTTATTTAACTTAATTTCCACATTAACTTTTACTATTTACTATATTTTATTTCATCCACTTTCTCCACCAACTTTTTACATTATTTCTTTCACTTATTTTCCACATTAACTATTACTATTTACTATATTTTATTCCACCTAATTTCTCCACTCACTTTTTATATTATTTCTTTCACTTATTTTTCACATTAACTTTTTCAATTTTTCCACCCATTTTTAAAAAAATTATATTTTATTTAACACTTTATTCATCCTTAACTCTATAAATACCCACATTCTCTTCACTTCATTTTTACACACACTTACTTACACACTTCTATAATATCCATTTTTCTTCTCTCTCTCTCTCTCTCTCTCTCTCTCTCATACACACACACACACACACCTACCACTTACTTACATACACAAAATCTCTTCATCCAAAAACTCTTCTTCATTTTTCTCTCACACCTTTCCATCAAATCTCATATCAAATTTCTACTCCAAGTTCATCTTCTTTACTTCTCATCTACCTCTTCTCATAACTTGTTGCAATTAAAGTTTTCCTCCATCATTCAAACCGTCAATAAGGTACAAATATTCTTCTTATCCCATTATGCATTTTGATAATTTTTTTTAGTTTATAAATTTTTTTTTCTACTACATTTATTTTATTTTATGTTTTTTACATATTTTTTTCATAGACCTTTCAACTTATCTCTCTTTCTTAAAATAAAAATCATCAAAACAAAAAAATACAAAACTAAAAAACCACAAAAATAATTTTCCACTCGTTTTATATAATTCAAAAATACAAAAAAAAAATCATAAAATCTTCAAAATAAAAATATCAACTCTTTTTCAAATCGTTTTTTTTTTGGACCCTATGCTTGGCAATGGTCAAATTTTAATTTTCTGTTATCGACCCTCTGCATGACAATGGTCGCATTTTAATTTTCTGCAATATCATCAAGATCTTAGCCAGAACTACGTGATCCTTGATTCTCCATCAAAAGTGGAGATACGTAGGAGCAAGGCCAGTCCTTGTCAGGTTCACTTTCCCAAAAATCCAAATATTTTCCAATATGATTTTTTCAATAATTTCACATAAAAAAAATACAAAAAAATATCTTTGTTTTCTTTAGAATTTTATTTTTAGGGGAAATTAAACATTTTGCAAACCACATCAAATTCATGTATTTAATTAAAGGTACTGCCTTAGGGCAGGCGTTGTGGGGTGCTAATACCTTCCCCACACGTAACCGACTCCCGAACCCGAATTTCGGTTTTCGCAGACCTTGCCTTATTTTATGGTTTTTCCGTAGTTTTCCAGAATAAACTATGGTGGCGACTCCAAAAAACTTTCTTTTTCAAAATAACGTCTTTCTTTTTTCGGATCGTCGTCGTCCCGTCGCGATTTCGGTCGCGACATCACCAACGGAGCTTGAGCGTCGGAAACTCATCACCATTTACTTATCATCACAATCTGGGAGGGAGATACCTCACGACCAAAGAAGAGGAGGACCCTTTGCCTTCACCCGGGAGAGTTTTGTTGAAGCTGTAGAGGTAAGTTGCCCTTTCTAAGCTTTTCGGGTTTGGTCATATAGGAATGCACGTTCCCCTGTTCCATGCTTGAATATGAATGAATCATGCTTGATCAATAATGTAGTTGTGTTCTCTTTATGGCATCATTGTTTAATCAAATACCTGAGAGATTTATCATGTATCACTAACAGTAGAGACCAGGTACACTCTCCCCAACATGACTTCAATATACCCATCTACTTGCACCCAAAAAAGCTATAGAAAACGTAATGAGAAGTAAACAGAAGCATAAGCTTTCAGGTCAAAGTAGGAAGCAAGTAGTTTTTCTCCTCTCTAGCAAACCATAGGTTCCCCAGTCCCCACTTTCGCTTTGAACTATTGATACTCCATCAGTCTATCTAAACCTGCAAGGAGTACACGATGCAAGTTATAAGTCTCCACACCTTTCATCACAAACCCAGCCCGGGTTCCATCCTCTGCAAATACATTATCATCCCAACAAACCGAAAATCAAATCTGTTTCAGCTCTTCTGATTCCTCCATTCCCTGTCAACGCCGACAACCCAACTTCCCACCAACCACCATAATACCGCCACAGTACAACCTTCGTTTTCTTCATTTTTTTTCTACCTCCATTACCATTGTCAAACCCAAACACCCTCAATCATTTACAGCCACGACAAACCAAGTCAGATAATGAATATAGGTCCCCTTGCCTTTGTCCATCTCAAGCCACCAATAAAGGAGGTAACCCATGAGCAATAGAAACATAGAACAAAGACCATATACGAAACACCGCATCAGAATAAAAATCCCAAACCCTCAAACATCGTCTCGATAAGCCTTAGTGGCTATTTTGTCTGATTTACAAACCGTGGAACCACGCTAATGGTGGCCTCGGTGGCGACAGTTTTTCCCTCCCTGGTGGTGGCGACCACGGTAGGAAGAGAAGGAGAGAAGGGTCACGTGCACCGGCAGCGATGGCTGGTTTCGTTCGTGGTGGTGGAGATTAGACTCAGGGAAGCAACGATTTTTCTCTCCCTCTCGCAGATTGCTCGCGGTGGTGATCCGGCGAGGGGTTGGTGTTTCTGTTGGCAGTGGAGGCGATGTCCGCTGCAGCTTTGGCCTTGACTTGTGACGTTGGTGGCGTTTTGGTTCGAGACTTCGACGGTGATGTAGGGTGGCGGTTCGACGGCTGGCCCTGGTGTTGGAGGTAGGAGGTGGCGACCCCCGGTGGTCAGTCAGGTGAGTTCGTCTTCCTCTCGCGCGAAGGAGACGGGGCAAGGTGGTAGTCCGCCGTGATGGCCGGCGGCAACGCCGGCGACGTCCTGGCTCTCGGTTTACGGCGGCCGGCTTGGCTGAGACGGAAGTTTGTGTGCAGCGGGTGTCGTTTTTCCTTGCTCTGGAGAAGAGCCTCTAGGTTTCGAAGTGAGCAAATGGGGCAAATAAGGGAGACCCCTGAAGCTTCTGAGTTAGGGAAATAACCTACTTGGGCTTTACTTTTTGGGCCAGCCTAAAAGAAAAAATAAAATAAAAAGAAACAAAACAACTGTTTTCTACACCCCCGTTTCTTACCTACACAACCCCAAATAAGGGTTTAGGCTTTGAGCCTATGTCTACTTGGCACACCTTTATTTCTCATCCTCGTAGCCTCCTCCATCTTCTGTCTGGGCCATTGGGCCAAGTGAAGAAAAAGACTAACAAACAAAAAACAATAACTCTTTTCTGCACCCCTGTTTCTTCTAAGCCGCACTCCTTTCCTATTGGGCTTAGGCCCAATCAATTATTAAAACTGAATTTGGTTTGTAGCCCCTGTTTCATGTTCATAGCCCCTTTTCCCTTGGGCTTAGGGCCAGTTCGTGTTTTTAAAAAAGAAGAAAAATTATTTAGGCACCCCTCTTCTTATTTAAACACATCATATATTTTTACTTATTATTTTGTTTTTTTATTTTATCTTATTATTTAACTTTTAAGTTTATTTATTTCTTTTTATTTTCATTTAGTTATTTACTTATTTATTTATTTATTTTTTCTTTTTTTTTTCTTCTAAGTAAAAAAAAATATCAAGAAATGTTTTAAAAGGTTTGAGTACGTGTGTGATCGCCCGCATCGTCCTCGTGTTGTGACCTTTCTTTTTTTATAAAAAAATAATAATAAAAAATGTTTTAAAGGTTTAAGCACGTGTGTGATCGCACGCATCGTCCTCGTGATAATACCTTTTCTCCTAACAAATAATAAAAAGTTTTTTAAAAGGTTTGAGCATGTGTGTGATCGCTCGCATCGTCCTCGTGTTGTGACCTTTCTTTTTTTATAAGAAAAATAATAATAATAAATGTTTAAAAGGTTTGAGCACGTGTGTGATCGCACGTATCGTCCTCGTGCTAAGACCTTTTCTCCCTTTTAAAAAATTATCAAAATGTTTTAAAGGTTTAAGCACGTGTGTGATCGCACGCATCGTCCTCGTGCTAAGACTTTTTTCCCTTTTCATAAAAAATAAATAGTTTTTTAAAGGTTTAAGCGCGTGTGTGATTGTTCGCATCGTCCTCGTGTTGAGACCTTTTCTTTTCCTCACATAAAAATACCAAAACCATAAAACATACATGATTTCAAACAAACAAACATTCTTTAAGCAAGAACTACGTAATCCTGATTTCTCATTTTGAATGAGAATACGTAGGAGCAAGGTCAATCCTTGTTGGGCACAAAAATTAAAAAAATATATTTTGTCTTTCTTGATTTCCACTTTTTGGGGGAAATTAAACCTTTTGAAAACCACATTCTATTCGCGTATTTAATTAAAGGTACTGCCTTAGGGCAGGCGTTGTGGGGTGCTAACACCTTCCCCACATGTAACCGACTCCCGAACCTAATCTTTGGTTTTCGTGGACCATGTCTTTTCTTTATGGTTTTTTTCCATAGTTTTCCAGAATAAACTATGGTGGCGACTCTCAATGTGGTTTTCTTTATGTTTTTCTTCCCCTTTTCTTTAGTTATGTTGATATTTGAATAATCACGTGTGAATAACTGTGCTTGTTGGATATTGAACCCTAGGATAGATGATATGTTTATATCTGCCTGGGAAAGTCTTATGGTTGTTTTGCAGGTGAAGGTTTGGGTGCATTGCATTCTCCCTTCACACACACACATATTATGCATCTATTGAGTGAGACCCTATACCCAGGTCTGAGCGTAACTTAGAATTAGAGGAGTTGTGTAGCGGTGTCACTCTGGGATGTACTTCCTGTCTGGCTATCGTGAGAACTCCAACTAGAGTTTGTTCTCTTCACTTGTGTCTCCTCATCTAGTTGATTACTCGACTGTTGTGGAGATGCTATGAAGGGGGCCATAGCTCTAGTGACCATCGACCTTTAGGTTCAGGGAACCATCCCGGTGAGATTGCATATACGTGACCTGGGATCCAAGCCATTGAACCTTTATTAGGGCACGAAGGGAGAAATGAGCATTTCTGTAATCCTCACGCTGTTTGTTCTCTTTTGAAAATTATGTTATTACATTTTCATGCCATGCATGCATTTGATTCATCGTGTTGTTTATTATCATCATATTCATACATCATTTAGTAACATGTTGGTTTTAGGGGAAATCACAGGTATACACTTGACTTCACACGAGATGAATGTTGATACAAGATTTGATGCTACACATCATACCAACTCCGCCATTTTAAGAAAGAAGTCCAGCCTAAGGACACATGTGGGAAATTTGACCGGGTTGATAAATTTAGGCCGAAGACTCAAGACCATACAGAGAGAAGCCTTCGAGAGGAAATATGGGAATCTGTTGAGTTCAATGGAGGTGAAAGTACAGTTGCCCGCTATCACTGCTCTTGCTCAGTATTATGACTCTCCGTTAAGATGCTTCACTTTTCAAGATTTTCAGTTGGCACCAACCATAGAAGAATTTTAACACATCTTGGGCTTGCCATTAGAGGGTACCAAGCCGTATCAGCACTTAGAGCATCATGCCTCTGTTTCTACCATTACTGCCATAATGAAACTACAGCCCAATGAATTGGAGAACCGGTTGATAACGAGACATCAAATGCGTGGGTTGGCTCAAGGATATTTGGAACAGTATTTGCAACATCTGGCCGATAAGGAGGAGTGGGAGACCTTTATGGATGTGTTAGCTCTCACCGTGTATGGCATTATTTTATTTCCTAAAATAGAAGACTTTGTGGATTATACTGCAATAGATGTCTTTGTGGCCAGAAAAACGAGGTCGAAAAATCCTGTGACAGCAATTCTTGCTGATGTTTATGGAACCTTGAGTTTCTGTCATGAAAGGAAGGGAAAGAAGATTCTTTGTTGTTTGCCGGCGTTATATGCGTGGATGACTGCACGAGTATTTAAGGGGGTAGTCGATGTCAGAAGTTCATCTGAGAATCTGTCGCATCAAGGAGGTAATGAGTGGGCTCTTTTCTTTGCCGGTTTGAGAGAAGGAAATGTAAAATGGCGCCTTCCTTGGCTTGAGACTAAACCGTCTATCCATCATTGTGGCAACTTTCCTAATGTATCTCTCATAGGTGCCCGATATTGCATTAATTACAACCCTGTTTTGGTTCAAAGGCAATTCGGGCATCCCATGAAAGGGGCACCTTCACCGGACTATCTTGCGGCCTTATTCATCTATTATGAGGACGAACATTGTACTGAAATGTTGAGAAGAGTCAGAAGTGCCTGGGAAAATGTGGTGCGAGCAGAGAAGGACTTAAGGAGTGGAATGATGGATAACAGGGTTAGTTATCACACCTGGATTTTGGAGAGGGTAAAAGAGGTCAAGTTGCCTTTCAAGCCAATCAATGATCAATCAGCTAGTGAAGGACCACCCCAAGCCCTAGAAAGTGAAGAGGTGAAACAGTTAAAGGCTGAGATGGAGAAATTGAGGGTGAGGAATGCTAGGTTGGAAAAGGAATTACAGAGGGCGTGCAATGATTTTGTGGATATGAGGAATGATAATGAAGAAAAGTCACGGGCTTATGAAAACATTGTCAAAAGCCAGAAGGCTGAGAGGGATTATACATTCCGAGTGAAGCAGGATCTCGCGGCCGCAAGTAAACAGTTATCCATGAGGGTGAATGAGAAGAATGTGGCTTAAGAAGAAGGCAGACAATGGAAATAGCTCTATGAAGAAGCCAAGAGAGATAAAAGGGAAACCCTAAAAAGACTAAGAGAAACGCAAGTCCAAGTACAAGAAGCGGGGCATCAAATGAAGGAAATGGCTACATCATTTGAAGCGGAGTTGAATCAGGAGCGCTGGAAGCTGGCAGAGGCTGAAGAGGAGTATCGAGCCATGTTAAAGCAGATGGAAGATTACATCGAGGAGCAGGAGGAGCGATGGAGGTCGATGGAATTTGAAGAAAGGCATCAGGCCTTGATAAAGCGAATGAAGGAGCACATCGCAGAGCAAGAAACGGCTGTAAAGCATTGGAAGGAAAGTTTCTCTCAGTTGGCTGCTCTGGCAAATGGGGCAATTGAAGACATCCCCAGAATGGTGTTGGAAGCTGAAACGAGTACCCACTTTTATAGCCCACCAGTAGAAATAGAGCGTTTTATTAATCACTGTAAATGGTTGATAGGCGAGATGAAATCCCTCATCACTCGAGCTAGGAATTGATGTATTCAGAGATCTTTATGTTTGGTTTCCTTTAAGAAATGTAATGAACTTGTTTTCCTTTAAATGAAAGATGCGGGATGTTTGTTTAGCATCTGCTAGTGCTAATTTCCATCAGTTATGTCATTGTGATTATGTGATTTCCCCCTATCACTAGCATGCATCATGTTTTCTTTAGCATGTTTCATTTTTCATCTAATTAATTAAAATAATAAAACAGTACGAGTGAGAAAAAACGAAGGCCAAACTTCCGCGACATCCTTACAGGACCCGGGCAAATTCGAGAATTATGGAAGACTGGGAGGAAGCACACGAGGTTGTCAAAGCCGATATCGGCCAGCTGAAGGATCAGATTGGCCAAATAATTGTCGCCCTAGAATCTCTGAAGATTGCGGGAGATTCATCGTTAGCGCGGATCGAGGGAAATGCCCCCCCTTGTCCCCCACTGTTTAACGCCTTAAGCCCGTCGATTCCTTTCCCGATGTACGGTTTGCCGCCAGGTTATACTCCTCCTGTTGGAGATTACTTGGAAGCGGAGCATGCATCTTTCTCTTTTCCCACAACCGTCAACGTACCGCCCATCGGTACTCAAGGTCCTGTCTCAGTGTCGACACCCATGGCAGGTGTAGCGGTTGTCGCGACCAGAATCGCGACGGGACGACGACGATCCGAAAAAAGAAAGACGTTATTTTGAAAAAGAGTTTTTTGGAGTTGCCACCATAGTTTATTCTGGAAAACTACGGAAAAACCATAAAATAAGGCAAGGTCTGCGAAAACCGAAATTCGGGTTCGGGAGTCGGTTACGTGTGAGGAAGGTATTAGCACCCCACAACGCCTGCCCTAAGGCAGTACCTTTAATTAAATACACGAATTTGATGTGGTTTGCAAAATGTTTAATTTCCCCTAAAAATAAAATTCTAAAGAAAACAATGATATTTTTTTGTATTTTTTTATGTGAAATTATTGAAAAAATCATATTGGAAAATATTTGGATTTTTGGGAAAGTGAACCTGACAAGGACTGGCCTTGCTCCTACGTATCTCCACTTTTGATGGAGAATCAAGGATCATGTAGTTCTGGCTAAGATCTTGATGATATTGCAGAAAATTAAAATGTGACCATTGCCATGCAAAGGGTCGATAACAGAAAATTAAAATTTGACCATTGCCAAGCAGAGGGTCCAAAAAAACGATTTGAAAAAGAGTAGATATTTTTATTTTGAAGATTTTATAATTTTTTTTGTATTTTTGAATTATATAAAACGAGTGTAAAATTATTTTTGTGGTTTTTTACTTTTGTATTTTTTTGTTTTGATGATTTTTATTCTAAGAAAGAGAGATAAGTTGAAAGGTCTATGAAAAAAATATGTAAAAACATAAAATAAAATAAATGTAGTAGAAAAATAAAATAAATTTATAAACTAAAAAAAATTATCAAAATGCATAATGGGATAAGAAGAATATTTGTACCTTATTGAAGATTTGAATGATGGAGGAAAACTTTAATTGCAACAAGTTATGAGAAGAGGTAGATGAGAAGTAAAGAAGATGAACTTGGAGTAGAAATTTGATATGAGATTTGATGGAAAGGTGTGAGAGAAAAATGAAGAAGAGTTTTTGGATGAAGAGATTTTGTGTATGTAAGTGGTAGGTGTGTATGTGTGTGTGTGTGTGAGAGAGAGAGAGAGAAGAAAAATGGATATTATAGAAGTGTGTAAGTAAGTGTGTGTAAAAATGAAGTGAAGAGAATGTGGGTATTTATAGAGTTAAGGATGAAGAAAGTGTTAAATAAAATATAATTTTTTTAAAAATGGGTGGAAAAATTGAAAAAGTTAATGTGGAAAGTAACTGAAAGAAATAATATAAAAAGTGAGTGGAGAAATTAGGTGAAATAAAATATAGCAAATAATAATAGTTAATGTGGAAAATAAGTGAAAGAAATAATATAAAAAGTTGGTGGAGAAAGTGGATGAAATAAAATATAGTAAATAGTAAAAGTTAATGTGGAAAATAAGTGAAAGAAATAATATAAAAAGTTGGTGGAGAAAGTGGATGAAATAAAATATAGTAAATAATAAAAGTTAATGTGGAAATTAAGTTAAATAAATAATATAAAAAGTTAGTGGAGAAAGTGGATGAAATAAAATATAGTAAATAGTAAAAGTTAATGTGGAAATTAAGTGAAGAAAATAATATAAAAAGTTGGTGGAGAAATTATGTGAAATAAAATATAATAAAAAGATGAATGGAAAAAAGTTAATGTGGAAAATATGTGAAAGAAATAATATAAAAAGTTGGTGGAGAAAGTAGATGAAATAAAATATAGTAAATAGTAAAAGTTAGTGTGCAAATTAAGTGAAGGAAATAATATAAAAAGTTAGTGGAAAAATTAGGTGAAATAAAATATAATAAAAAAAGTAAGTGGAAAAATTAGAAAAATTAGGATGAAGAAAAACAATATATATATATATATATATATATATATATATATATATATATAAATGTAATAGTAAAATGAAAAAGGTAGGTGATGTGGAGTTTGATGTGGAAGATGATGTGGAAGGTGATGTGGAGAGTGGGGTGTGAGAAGAAAAATAGGTAGTGAAGAAGTAAAAAAAAATGTGAAATTATTTTGGGGCATTGGGTTAAGGAAAAAAAATTAATTTGGGGGTGCAAATAGTAAAACGAAATAGTATTTTTTATTTTTTATTTTTTATTTTATTTTTTTATTTTATTTTTTTTCTTTTTCCCTTTGTTTATTTTTTTTACTTTTTATTTTTCTTTTTTCTTTTTTCGTGTTTTATTTTTTTTCAAAATAAAATAAAATCTAATTAAAGAGCTAAATCAAAAGTAAACTAAAGATTAAAAACGCAAAATAAATAAATAAAACAAAACTAAAATGTGACTAAAATAGAAACAAACCCTATTATTTATTCACCCGGACGAAATTGGGTGTTGACAGCAGCCCCTCTTTACTTAGATTTTACTGGATAATATGAAAATGTAATATTTTTGTATTATCTAAGTAAAAGTTAAGTAAAGATAGAAACACTAATTTCGTCTGGGTTTCAAACATGAAAGAAAGCAAACAAAAATGAAGCAAATCATGACCAAATGACCATTGCATAGCAGAGGGTCGATAACAGAAATTTAAAATTCGACCATTGCCAAGCAGAAGGCCGATAACAGAAAACTAAAACCTGGATTTGACCATTGCCTCGCAGAGGGCCAAACTCACAGAACAAAAATTTAAATCCGACCATTGCTAAGCAGAGGACTGATAACAGAAAATTAAAACCTGGATTTGACCATTGCCTCGCAGAGGGCCAAACTCGCAGAACAGAAATTTAAATCCGACCATTGCCAAGCAGAGGGCCGATAACAGAAAATTAAAACCTGGATTTGACCATTGCCTCGCAGAGGGCCAAACTCACAGAACAGAAATTTAAATCCGACCATTGCCAAGCAGAGG
This sequence comes from Vigna mungo, assembly GCA_036885675.1. Lineage (NCBI taxonomy): Eukaryota > Viridiplantae > Streptophyta > Magnoliopsida > Fabales > Fabaceae > Vigna > Vigna mungo. The sequence goes on from CP144699.1 coordinate 31,196,772, forward strand.
GCCGGTAACACAAAACTAAATCCTGGATTTGACCATTGCCTCGCAGAGGGCCAAACTCACAGAACAGAAATTTAAATTCGACCATTGCCAAGCAGAGGGCCGATAACAGAAAATTAAAACCTGGATTTGACCATTACCTCGCAGAGGGTCAAACTCACAGAACAGAAATTTAAATCCGACCATTGCCAAGCAGAGGGCCGATAACACGGAAAAACTAAAGGTGTCAGATAAAGCTGGGCTTTCAAACTTTGAAAATTCTTGAAATTTGAAATGTTTTTTTTTTAATTTTGATAGAAATTTGATTTTTGATTTTTTGAATCTTTTTTTTGAATTTTTTTTTAAAAGATATCGAGACATTGAAACTCTCAGTACAATGTGTCAAAATATTGATGCTACTCTTTTTGTATTTTTTTGAAGAAGGCTTCGATAACCATTCATATGAATGAAGAGGGTTTCGATTCGAAAGATTTTCTTTTGATGGATTGATAAAAAAAATTGCTTTGTTTTGTATTTCGTTTTTTTTTAGTCACTCATCTTGCTTGCAATCATCAAACTGGTCTTTATTTTCAATGTTTTGTGAAAGTGACGCACGTCATATATTCGAGGTCTAATGTCAAATATGATTATGTGTTTGACTTTCTATTTCTTGACATCAGTGCACACATGTTTGAGTTTATTGGCAAGAGGATGGTTTTGAAGAGAATGAGAGTTGTTTATTTTTTTTTTGCTGGGACAGGTACGTGGGCATTACAATCCTCAAAGGAAATGTAATATATGAGTGTCAAGACAAACACGATACACCAAAATTTTGCCCCGGTCTGGTGCTTGGAAAAAATGAGCTCAGGTTTGGATTTATGGAAAATAGGATGAAAATTTCAAAGGAGATCCGTAAAGCTGCCCCAGTCTTGAGATTATGGGTTGATGAATTCCAGGGCGAAATGCATGATGAGATTCACCAAGTTGCCCCAGTTTTTTTTTTGGCATAAGGTTATGTTTGGAAAAGGTGGTGGGCATGAAGAGGATTGGCTAAAAGGATGAACCCAATTGGTTGGATTCTCTTTTTGTGTGCTTCTGTCTAGATGGTAGGATGATCCCCTCTTCCTGAGACATTACTTTTTCCTCTCTTTTTTCCGTTCATTCATTTTCAACTTTTTTTTACGACATTGTGAACATCGCCTCATTGCAAAATTAAGCTTTATGAAAATTCGAGCAAACATTATCCAATCTGTGTGGACTTTATTAGGCTTGTAACGTGGCTAAGGGCTACAAGGTATTGAAAGAAAAGGATATACAGGCCCAAATGAATGTTTGTTGGTTATATTTTTTGAAACAAGGGTTATCATCTAAGCATTGCATCAACTATTTGACTTTTTGAGCACGTGTTTTTTTTCTTGAACTTTGATTTTCATTTTTTTTGTTCAACATCACTTTGTGATTTCCTTTTGTTTTTTTTGTTTTTGTTTTTGTTTTGTTTTGAATTCTCTTTGTTTGATCATTGAATGCTCTTCATTTGCATCATGAGTTGACTCCTACCTGATGATAACCCTTGCTTGGGGATAATTTTGAAAAAGAATTTATTTTTGGCTCGAATAGGGTGACAATGGATATAATTTTTTCTTTTTAGATAGAGAAAGATGGCCACACATCATTTCAAATTTTTATTGCTTTATTTTCAAAAGATTAATTCTGCAACTGGATGACCTCAACATGCGTCCTTTTTTCTTTTTTTTTTCTTTTCTAGACCGTCCTTTCCGGTTTTCGATCTAGTGAACTGCTTCTTTTTTATTGTTTTAAATTTTTTTTGAATTTTTTTTTGTTCTTTTTGTTGTCTTAATGGATTCAGGGATCACCCTACTTGCACAAGCGAGGAAATTTTGGTCAGGTCAATCTGCCTCAGTGTGAAGGTTTACTTTGTTATTGAGGGCAGTGATAGTGTTTGTTGAGGGGAAATCCTTTATTTTGGAAAATGAAGGGTGGAGGTTTTCAAGCAACATGTGCACAAACGTCTCAAAAAAACGTCAAATTGTTATTAAACATTTGACCTCGGAAAAATCTGACACTACGAGTTTTGATTTTTTGATTTTTTATTTTTGAAAAATAAGAGTTTTACGATTGCAAGAAAACAAACGACTCAAAATTGCCTTAATTTTTTTTGTTTTTTCAATTTGGTTGTGCTTGATTTTATTAAGCAAAAGATAAGGATTATAAAGCTGCACACATCTTCCTTTGTGTCTTAGCGAAGGTTCGACATTTAAAGTTTTAAGGCCAAATACATGCACTCACAAGGATAACTCCCTAATACTTAAATATCAAGGCCACCAGAGCTATGGCTCTATTCATTGCATTTCCACAACAGTTAGAGTAATCAACTAGGTGTGGAGACACAAATGAAAAGAACAGACTCTGGTTGAAGTTCTCACGATAGCCAAACAGGAAGTATGTCCCAAAGTGACACCGCTACACAACTCCTCTAATTCTAAGTTACACTCAGACCCGGGTATAGGGCCCCACTCAAAAGATGCATAAAACATGTGTGAAGGGAGAATGTAAATGCAACCCAAGCCCACACCTGCAAAACAACCAGAAAATTTTCCAGGCAGATATAGCATGTTCTCTACCCTAGGATTCAATATAGCACAATCAAGCAATTCACACGTAATTATTTCAAATATCAAACATAGATAAAGAAAAGGGGAAGAAAAACATAAAGAAAACCACATTGAATTCGCGCATATAATTAAATGGTTTGACTCTCTAAAGATCCCCAGTGGAATCGCCATCTGTCGCGATCGGAATCGCGACGGGACGACGACGATCCGAAAAAAGAAAGACGTTATTTTGAAAAAGAAAGTTTTTTGGAGTCGCCACCATAGTTTATTCTGGAAAACTACGGAAAAACCATAAAATAAGGCAAGGTCTGCGAAAACCGAAATTCGGGTTCGGGAGTCGGTTACGTGTGGCGAAGGTATTAGCACCACACAACGCCTGCCCTAAGGCAGTACTTTTAATTAAATACACGAATTTGATGTGGTTTGCAAAATGTTTAATTTCCCCTAAAAATAAAATTCTAAAGAAAACAAAGATATTTTTTGTATTTTTTTATGTGAAATTATTGAAAAAATCATATTGGAAAATATTTGGATTTTTGGGAAAGTGAACCTGACAAGGACTGGCCTTGCTCCTACGTATCTCCACTTTTGATGGAGAATCAAGGATCACGTAGTTCTGGCTAAGATCTTGATGATATTGCAGAAAATTAAAATGCGACCATTGTCATGCAGAGGGTCGATAACAGAAAATTAAAATTTGACCATTGCCAAGCAGAGGGTCAAAAAAAAAACAATTTGAAAAAGAGTTGATATTTTTATTTTGAAGATTTTATGATTTTTTTTGTATTTTTGAATTATATAAAACGAGTGGAAAATTATTTTTGAGGTTTTTTAGTTTTGTATGAAAAAAATATGTAAAAATATAGTAAATAGATGTAAAAACACATAAAATAAAATAAATGTAGTAGAAAAATAAAATAAATTTATAAACTAAAAAAAATTATCAAAATGCATAATGGGATAAGAAGAATATTTGTACCTTATTGAAGGTTTGAATGATGGAGGAAAACTTTAATTGCAACAAGTTATGAGAAGAGGTAGATGAGAAGTAAAGAAGATGAACTTGGAGTAGAAATTTGATATGAGATTTGATGGAAAGGTGTGAGAGAAAAATTAAGAAGAGTTTTTGGATGAAGAGATTTTGTGTATGTAAGTAAGTGGTAGGTGTGTGTGTGTGTGTGAGAGAGAGAGAGAGAGAGAGAGAGAAGAAAAATGGATATTATAGAAGTGTGTAAGTAAGTGTGTGTAAAAATGAAGTGAAGAGATTGTGGGTATTTATAGATTTCAGGATGAAGAAAGTGTTAAATAAAATATAATTTTTTTAAAAATGGGTGGAAAAATTGAAAAAGTTAATGTGGAAAATAAGTGAAAGAAATAATATAAAAAGTGAGTGGAGAAATTAGGTGAAATAAAATATAGTAAATAGTAATAGTTAATGTGGAAAATAAGTGAAAGAAATAATATAAAAAGTTGGTGGAGAAAGTGGATGAAATAAAATATAGTAAATAGTAAAAGTTAGTGTGGAAATTAAGTGAAGGAAATAATATAAAAAGTTGGTGGGAAAATTAGGTGAAATAAAATATAATAAAAAAAGTAAGTGGAAAAATTAAAAAAATTAGGATGAAGAAAATATATATATATATATATATATATATATATATATATATATATATATATATATATATATATATATATATATATATATATATATATATATATATATATATATATATATATATAAATGTAATAGTAAAATGAAAAAGGTAGGTGATGTGGAGTGTGATGTGGAAGGTGATGTGGAGAGTGGGGTGTGAGAAGAAAAATAGGTAGTGAAGAAGTAAAAAAAATGTGAGATTATTTTGGGGCATTGCGTTAAGGAAAAAAATTTAATTTGGGGGTGCAAATAGTAAAACGAAATAGTATTTTTTATTTTTTATTTTTTATTTTATTTTTTTATTTTATTTTTTTCTTTTTCCCTTTGTTTATTTTTTTACTATTTTTTTTTTCTTTTTTCGTTTTTTATTCTTTTTTTTTTCAAAATAAAATAAAATATAATTAAAGAGCTAAATCAAAAGTAAACTAAAAATTAAAAACGCAAAATAAATAAATAAAACAAAAATAAAATGTGACTAAAATAGAAACAAACCCTATTATTTATTCACCCGGACGAAATTGGGTGTTGACAGGTGAGGTGCTTGAAACTGAATCCTCTAGTCCTCTTGTGGTAATGCGATATTGCAGATGAACAATTGGGAGTGAAAGGGAAATATCGTTGAAGTGGTCAAGAGTGAGAGGAGCCAAGAGAGTCCAGAGACAGGGAGTCCATTGTTTTTTTCGTAGTGGGTCGATGATAGATGGTTTTTCTTTCAATAATCCCGTTCTCTATGGAAGTTAGCTTTTTTCGTCACTCTGCTCGAGAGGATTATTGAGGATGAAGAGTCACCTGCCAAAGCCGGCCGCCGAAGTCGTCACCTTCAAAAATGCCATTCCCCTTTAGTGTATAGTCACTGGCAGATAAACCAAAGTGCACAGGGCTTTTTTCCAGAAAACGGAAATTGTTTGTGTAGAAATGTTTGATGTTGTGTATTGCAGTATAGATGGGTATAGATGGGATAGATGGCGTCGTAGGAATGCTGAGAATGGGGAAGGGGAGAAAGACAAGACTCCATTCCAAAACAAGAAACAAAGTTGACTGTATCATTTCTCTCTTTTTTTATTGTTGTTTTTCTTGTTTTTTTTTTGTTTTTTTATTTCTTAACAGTACCGATTTTAATTTGAAATAAAAGAAAAGATAAAATAAATAAATAAATAATAAAAGAAGAGAAAGAGTAAAAAATAATAAATAAAAATAAAAAAAAAACAATAAAGTAGAATAAAATAAAAGAGAAATAATAATAAATTTAACAAAGGTACTTGATGGAAAAAGAGAAGGAAAGACGAAATAACATAAAATAAAAAAAAATAAAAATAAAAATAAAATAAAAATAAAAATAAAAATAAATAAAAGTAAAAATAAAAATAAAATTTAATTAAATAAAATTTAATAAAGAAAAAGATAATAATAGAAAACAGAAATAACATAAATAAGAAATAAATGGAAGTAAAGATATAAATACAAAAATAAAAAAGGAAATTAAGATGGAAAGGATTTTTTATTTAACTACCCGGACGAAATTGGGTATTGACAGGTAACATATAATATTTCACTACATCATGCATAATAATTGCTTGAATGATTGTTTGAAGAATGCATGATTGTTGTTTGATTGATTGAGATTGTTGTATATGCAAATTCATTTTCACAAATTTTAATCGACTGGATTAAGTATGAAGTCGAATATGTTTTTGAGTGATGTGTAACTCTACTGTTGAAAATCTTTCTGTCATACTGAAGTCATCTTTACAATTAATGAAATCGACTAGATATCTCTGTTTTAGGCTTATCTGTTTAAAATTTTAAAATGGGTATATTTGAGTATTTGTAGTTCGCGCCCTTATATTAATGTCATGTTTGAGGAACTGAGATAACATTTAGTAAGGTTGGTTGGAGTAATTCTGGTAACCCTAAACTGAAGAAGAAACTTTCAAGAAATCTGAATCTCATGATGTCTCCAAATCAGTCTTCAGGATGAAATAGAGGAAAGGGAGTTGTTGCGGCAAGAGGCCCTGATCCTGTTGGATGGATCAGTGATGAAGAAACCATAGAAAGATTTGTAAGCGGTAGCGTCAAGGTTATTGCTCCTCCTAAAAATCTAAACTTGAACATGTTTGAAAAAGAGGGATTTCAGTTTCCATAATGGTTTGAGAGATAGGGACTCTCTATTTTTGTACAAATGAAAGGTTATTGGTATCCGGACCTAGTTAGAGTGTTCTATCATAATTTGAAGATTGTAAATGATGATATTCAATCCAGAGTGAAAGGTGTTGATATTCACATTGACAACTTTATGTGGAATCTAGGTACGGGATTAACAACTAAAGGAACTTCTTCTCACTTGCCAACTGCAGAAACTAACCGAGTGTTAAATGAGAGAGATCTTTACAGAAACTGGCAAAGATTTCCTGGAAAATACTCAATTGAGAGATTCTTTGCACATGAAGGGCTGGACAAGGAGGAAAAGATTGTTGCTCATCTTCTCACATGTGTAATTTTGCCAGGGAGGCTGATAAGGGACAAAATGTGCACTGAAGATGTCTACTTCTTGCATGTCATCAAAAACAGTATTCCAACAAACTGGTTACAAGTAGTCAAAGATCATATGAAAAATGTAGCATTCAAAAGATCACATTGTTTGCCATATGCTGTTTTCATAAGCAAGATACTTGTGCTTCAAGGTGTAGATATAAATGGTGAGCAAAAGTGCTTTTGGGATTCCAAAAATGTGTTTGACAGAAACTCTATTGTGTATCTTGGATTAGTTAAGACTATGAAAGGCTAGTGTTTCATAGGTGAAGAGGATTATGTTTACAGCTCAGGGAGCACTCTTGCAGCAAATGAAGAACGAACGAACTTCTTTATAGAAACCAATTTTGAGAGGTTCGCAACTAATCAGTTCAGAATTCTGAATGATAAATTCAATCATCTTGAAAGAAGGTTTGATGAGGCTCAGCAACGAAAGGAAGACAGTTCTTCTGAGGAGGATTCTATGGATACTTCAGATTCAGAATAGGGTTACTGGGAGAGCTTGTCTGTTGTCGGTTGTTGTTTGTTGAAGTGTCTAGTTGCTTGTTTATTTTGAGTGTTTCTTTTTGTTGGCTTTATAAGCCATTAGCTTTTTGTATATCTGATTGTAATATCTTTTGATCATCAATGAAATAAGATATTGTGCTTAAATTCGATCAGTGTTAATAATGTGATTGAATCTGAATTAAGTCAACTTTATACTATATGAAGTTGAGTATGTTGTTGTTTACTGTTACACTAATACATTTGCATACTTATTTCATACCTGTAACAATTCTTGTATTTCAAATGATTCTAAAATGCTTGATCTAGAAAAGATATTGAAAGGTTTTTTGCAGGAACATTGTATTTGGATGAAATCTGGAGATTCAAGTCAGTAGAAAGCAATGAAGTCGATTACGACTGTGGATTAATCGATTATGGTTTAACAGGGGTTAAAAATTCCATGATTTGGAATTCTATTATCTTTTAAATTGATTATATTCTGTTGATTGTTTCATATCCAATATATCTATGTGCTATGATTGATTGAAATATTTGAGATATTATATTGTTATGATTGATTGATTGATATTGTATCATTGCTGCATAAATTTGTTTGCATCATTTATGTTATGATACAATACTAAAATATGCTAATAATTGCTCTGATATATTCTATGAATACTACATTGTGCATCAAGGTTTTGAATATAAAATATGCATAATGTCAGGGAGAGCATTGCATATTCATTGAGATATTTCACATGTCTACATTTAAGGGGGAGGTTATATCTTTATCATGTGATTATCTGTGATAGGGGGAGAATCATTGTTTGTTGATTATACTTATCTGATGCATCTTTATATAACTGTGTATCTACATAACATTATTATTGTGCATACCTTTTTTGCTAATATCCAAAGGGGGAGAATGTTGTGATGATAAAATGATATAAATGTTCTGATGCAAAATGACAATTTTATGATATGAGAATTTTTGTACAACATGGTTGTTTATTAATCATGGTTGTGCATCATAAAAAAAGGGGGAGATTGTTGAGATTGTTGATAGGGGGAGCACTAGATTAGTTAAACCCTCAATCTCAGAGTTTCTGGTTTTTATGATGACAACACATAATTAATAACACATGTGGTGTTATGTGTTACATGTTCATTGCTTTCATGATTATGATTATATGATAACGTGTTTGTGTTGTTTCTGTGATGATCATTTCCATTCACTGTGTTATATATTGAGATTTTATCTGTGAATGCATGACAAATGTTTTGGAAAAGAAAAATCACATGCACTTTTATTGAACTTTAACTGTGTGGCAAAACAACAGTTTTAAGTCGACTTCATTATGAAGTAAATCGATTAAAACTCGTGTTCTTGCGTAAGCTTTTTCAAAGTGTGTTGTGAGAATTTTTGAAGAGAAAGTTTTTCAAAACTGCATTGAACTGTTATATAGTCGACTGTGGCGCAAGCTATTCGACTAAGTTTGTTATGTTTTGAAATTCTGTTAGTGCTTGTCATGTCTAACGGCTATATTTTTAATATGTTTGACCAAGCATTAATCGAGAATCAACTGCATTAATTGTGTAATCAATTAAGTTGCTTTGATTTCTATTAACTGTTATAATTGTATGAGTACATGCAACTCTATTCGTGGCAAAGTCAACTTAGGAGCGTCAGACTTATGGAAAACTATATATTGACGAGAATTTGAATTATGTAAGAGACTTTGGTGATTTTAACGAGTTAATTGATTTCTTTTAGATTTGTGATCTCTTGTAGAACGTGTGAAAGCTCCAAGAATGCATAAAGAAGATGATGGTGTTCATCTTTGGAGATTACTTGAAGAGCAAGAATTGTGTGTTTTATCTGTCTATCAATATGCACTTGTTAATATTAGAATAAATTAATTATTTGTTAATTTTAAATTAAAAGCAAAATTTTAAAAATATGTCAAAAATTAATATATTCAACGGTTTTTGAAAACCATTTAAGCCTTCAAAGAAAAAGTTTTATACTTTTAGGGGTTTTTGAAAACATTTAAAGTCTTAAATAGTTTTCGCAAACCGTTGAAGATTTTCAGTATATATTTTCGAAAGAACAAAATCAGAATTCGGTTTCCGAACAACCGAATTTTAACATACTTTTTTGTAAAAAAATTTAAGATAAGAAATGAGAATTTGGTTTCCCAAAAACCAAATTCTGAACTTTTACAAAACCGTGTTATTCATGTAAATATTATCTACAGTATACTATATACGTAAATTAAAAATAAAACTATGTTATATAAGAAAAAAAATCTAACACACGCTTATCTTCGTGTATCTGAAACTCCTACATGCTACTAGGAAGATCTCATACAGTTCGTTCAAACCTAAAATATTCATATCCTATTCCTATACCCAACTTCCTAAAACCCATTTAAGCCCCAGAAATTTACACACACTCACTCTTCTCCGGTAGCTCCGCATTCAACTAAAACTGGATTTGAAAGTTCTCACGGACTTTTCACATACAACATAGTCCAAAGAGTATCTATTAACAACATAACCCTTAGTAAGGGTCAACCACGACACGAAGATGAGAAAAAAGTTGAAAACAAAACGTAGGAAACATTCTCAAGGTTCAATTGTACCACTCTTGTTATACTCTTCATGATAAACTATAATTTACATACAACTTTATACATAATACATACCAACAATACATAATGCATATCACACTTCCTATTTACAAACGCATGAAAGTTGCTTCCCTTACCTTGGATTTCCTCACGGTTCCGAGTGTGAAAAACGTCCACGGTCACCTTTCCTCTCACAGCTAGATGTGGTGCTCCCCTCTCCTTCCCGGTCACAACTCTTCACTAACAAAAACTAGGGTTTTGTTTCTTATCCTCCTTATCCTTCTCCTCCAAGCTAACTTTTATAAGCTAAAAAAAAAATTCTCCTAAAGCCCAAAAACCCACCTTCTCATTTCTTCCCGTTGAATTCGTTACAATCTAAAAAAATCCACACCTTTTATGTGCATGCCACTTTTCAAATAAAAATAATTAATTAATAAATAAAACCGAAGACCAAGCCCTCCTTATATTTCCTACTCTAACACGTACCAAAAGAGAGAATAAACAATTTTCTATTTTCTCTCTCTTACTTCCCATAACACCATTATGACCCACCTCTTTTCCAATCACACTTTTTATGCTTTCATGGATCCCACCCATAACCCATCAAAATAGAAAGCCTTGCAAGACTGTAAGAAATTGAACACAAGTCATGCACACACAAGCCCACTCATCTATCACCAGGCCAACTCAAATTTGTTGAGACAATAACACAAACATTAATATATAAGGTTTTCTTCAAAAATTCTAAAATTTAATAATAAAACTAAATTTAAATAAATTCATATTCATTCTACCATAATTTCATCACCCAATAACACACCACAATTGATCATGTATATTATAGATCACATAAATAAATAAAATACTAAAATCAATAAATGTTTTATTTATTACGGGTCTTACAATAAACATCTAAAATCAAATCTATAATCAGATTTATAACCTTAGTTGAATCACGCTACATTCCACAAACACCTACTCAAATTTCAAATTCTCTTAGTATTAATAGCAATATAGAATCACCAATGAGTTTAAATTTTATCCAAAATTTGAGTTCAACTTCTCTTATATGATATTAATTTTTAAGCAAGAAAACTCCTATATTATTGTTAAGAGAAAGGAAATGATGAAAATTGTGTATCTTATTCAATAATAAGGAGAGAGTACAATTGATATATATAGTTGTTTAAAGCAATATAAAAACAGAATATAAATATAAAAACAGAATATAAATATAGGAACATAAATGCAAAGATATGAACGGAAAATAAATAAATCCAATATCCCCATCAAGTTGCACCATATATATACTTAATGCTCAGCTTGGACAACAAAGATTGAAATTGTGTTGGATGCAAAACTTTAGTATGAATGTCTGCAAGTTAGGCTGAAGTAGAAATGGGTAGGAGCTTAATTACACCAACTTGAACTTTATCCCTTATGAGATGACAATAAATTTCAATATGCTTTGTCCTCTCATGCATGGTTGGATTCTGTGCAATTTGTATAGCAGATTGATTGTCACAAAACAGAGGAACTGGTTGTGATAGAGGTTGTTTCAAATCATGGAGCAAATACAAAAGCCATTGAATTTCACATGTTGTGGAAGCTAAGGTTCTATATTATGCTTCGGTTGATGATCTAGATATAGTACCTTGCTTCTTGGATTTCCAGCTGATTAAGGATGCACCATAGAACACATTAAAACCAGTCATAGACCTTCTAGTGTCAGGGCAAGCAGCCCAATCAGAATCACTAAAAGCCTTGAGAGTATGTTTTGTGTTGGAGGGAAAGAATAATCCTTGTCCTAGATTGTTCTTGATATATCTAAGGATCCTTATTGTTGCTGCATAGTGATCTTCCAAAGGATTTGAAAGAAATTATCTAAGAGTACTAACAACATAACATAAATATGGTCTTGTGTTGGTTAGATATAATAACATGCCAAGAAGTCTTCTATAGGCATGCACGTTTGAATAGGTGTTAAGATCTCGGCAAGTGTACCGAATCGTATCAAGTAATATAAAATGGTAAGACAGTATCATATCCCAGAAGACTCACGACACTAAACAATAATGTAATTACTTAACTAATTAAGACTGAAAATCTATTTTGTGGGTTTTTAAATGCAAATGCAATAAAAGTAAATATGAATGCAAATTGATCAATTGAGGTTAAAACAAGAGTGAATGGATTATGTTAATAATATGAGATGATAATGTTGTCAGGGTTTAGATTTCACCTAATCACTTTCATGCATATAAGAATTCATCTTCTTCATTAGAATGTTAATGTCACTTTCTAAATTACTTAGAACCCAATGTCTCAGCGTAAAAAGTCAATCCTCAATTATTAGACCACAATGTCTTGCATCCCTAATAATTAATTTTGCATTACGAACATAAGCTTAAGACAACCAAATGTTCTATCCTTATGTCTAGGCAATAGTTTCCTCGGGTGAAATTCTCCATATCATGATTCGTAAGATATTTTCCAATACTCAGACAAATCAAATATCAAGTCATGAATAACTAAAACAAAACTAGCATTACTGAGATTGTGGGTTCAGCTAAACCTATGCTCCCCCTCACAACAATCTCAACAATCTCCCCTTTTTTTTATGATGCACAACCATGATTAATAATCAACCATGTTGTACAATTCAAACAGATTATCAATCAATTACCAATCAACATAATTCTCCCCCTTTGGGCATTAGCAAAAAAGGTAAGCACAATGGTATTGATATACAGATAATCAAGCATACAGAGATGCATCAGATAATCATAAAAAACAAATAATGATGCTCCCCTGTCAAAGATATTCACATGATATACTATACTCTTCCCCTTAAATGTAGGCATATGAAACATCTCAGTGAATATGCAATTATCCCCCTGTCATTATGCATGTTTTAATCTCAAAACACAAATGCACAATGAAGTATACACAAAATGTATCAGAGCATATATCAACATATGTCAAAATTGTATCAGATCAGAAACAGTGCAAAAATATCAATGCAACAATGATACAATATATATATCATCAAAAGCAATATAATCTCTTAATCATCTCAAGTTACCTATAACAAAGAGATATATGAAGATTAAACAGTTAATAGCACATATATCAATAGTTAAAGATATCAGAAATCCAAATATTGGAATCTTTAACCCTTGTAAAAATACAGTTGATTTGCCCTCAGTCATAATCGACTTCATTGCTTCCTGTGAGTTGAATCTCTAGTTTTATCCATCGAGTAAGCAATGTTCCTGCAAAAACCTTTCAAGATCTTTCTAGATCAAGCAATTTATAATCAATATGATACATGAATTATCACAGGTAAAATATAAGTATGCAAGTGTATGAATGCAACAATAATCAGCAGTGCATTCGAATACAGACATAACATAATCAATTTCAATCAGATTAAATCATATTCTCAGCACTGGTTGATTTAAGGAAACTTTTGATTTCATTGATATTAACCATGGATTATAATCAGAGATCATCAAAACATAAATGTCATATAAAGCCACCGATTACAAAAGAAAACAACAAACATCAAATACTAAAACAAAACAAACAACTAAAACAAGCTAAGACGAGTGACTCTAAACAATAATCACAAACCCTTATTCTATTTCAGATGACTCCATAGAATCCTCTTTACTGGAGTCATCATCCTCATCAGTTGATTCCTCTGTTGATGTGGAACTTTCCACATAATTCTTGATAATTTCATCCATTTTCTCATTCATTAGCATAAGAGATTTCTTCATCTTACTAGCTCTCTTGAATGTTCTCTCAAATTTATTCACCACAAAATTTTTAAATTCTGACTTAGGGGATAACAAATTTGGTTTACTGTCAGAGTCAGAAGCTTCATCTTGGTCCTTGGTTGTAGTCTGCACATCACTGAATATCCATCCCAAAGCAGTTTTCTTCAAACCAATGCACATTAGCGTTGTTTTTCCAATTTGATTGGTTCTGTTTCAAGTGATCTTAGTTTCACTAGAAAGAACAATTTCACTTAGAGACAAGACTTTGCTTATGAACACACCATAGGGTAGATTACACCAGTCATTGATACCAGCATCAATGATGTGTTTCTTAAATACAACTACCCAGTTGGTTGGTATCCTGAACATTATTGCATTTAATAGATATAAATCTTCTGATGACAGCTTGTCATAATGAAACCTTCCAGGTAACAAAAGCCAATCAATGATTTATGCAATTATTTTCTCTTCTTTATCCAACCATATGTGGAGAAAACCCTTTTCCTTCTTGTATCTTTCTGGATATCTCATACAGTCTTTAAACATTTGTGTCTTTTTAGTCCACTATTTTGTAGACAGTTAGGAAGGTGTGACATGTGTCCTTCATCCTTGAGTCCAGCAACCTGCAGCCAAGTATCATTGTTGATAATTATGTCAACTCCTTTTACTCGCAAGTGGATATCACCATTTACAACCTTTAGATTGTCGCAAAACACACCAACAAGATTTGGATAGCAATCACCCATCAACTGAAAAAAGGTAGATAGACCTTGATAAGCAAGCTTTTATGGAAAAATGAAGCCTCCATTTCAGAATAGAGATAATTCAATTGATTTGTGTGGAGCGACATCCTTTACATTTTTCCAACCCATAGTGATGCTGTCATTGGTCCACCCTGAAGGACTTGCATTTCTTTCAGATGGAGGAACACTCTTGGTACGTTTAGATGAGGAAGATGATGTTATTTGTCATAGGATTCTAGAAATATCATTCACAGCTTTTAGGGTTTTTACACAGAACAACAAAGAAACTCGAGAATGTACAAACAATTCTAAACCAGTCAAATACAGAAGCGCAAACTAAACATATTCAAATAGGCCCATTCGGATTTTCAAACAAAGAAAGCCCATGACAAAAATTATTAATCGGTTTGATTAAGTCCAAAGTCGACTCTTGTAAGATTGAGCATTTCCAGAAACAGAGAAACATACTCCAAACATATTCGACTTCATACTTAATAAAATCGGTTAAAACTCGGGCAAAAAGATTTTCACATAATACAATCTCAATCAATCATTCAACAGACATGCATTCAACAATCAATCATTCAAACAATCATTATGCATGATGCAATGAAATATAGTAGTCACCACTTGTAGAACTCAAGAATTTTTTATTTTTATTATGGTAATTCATCCTTGACTTAAGCATTGCTTCAACTTCAACTACTTTCCTGCAAAACAGTCAAACGGTTTTGACGCTGGTACCCATTTGAATTTGGGTCCTGGCTGGTCAGTTGTAGGAGCTTGTTCCTTGGGAACCCATCTGTATTTTCCTTTCGGAACACCAACCTTTCTATAGTAGCAATTTCTAACGTTATGACCAATGTTATTACAATAGAAGCATGCATGAGTAACAGGTTTACTAAGATCAACAAATTTCTTTTGATTAGACCTTTTACTTTGAGCCATGTATCCAATTCCTTGTCTGTATACAGATCTACCAAAGGCTCTTAGAACAACATCTAAGTTATCTTTACCCTGTGTGAATTTATCACACTTATCTAATCAATCTTTTCAATGTGTACAGGACATTTATCACATTCTTTTTCCACTATTTTTGTTTCAATCTTTGACTATTTTAGCAGACTCCAAGGCATCATCTAATTCCTTTTTCAATTTTTCATTATCCTCTACCAAATTATTGATTTTATGTTCATAATCTCTTCTATCAGAGGTAAGTCGATTTACCTTATAATGAAGTTGTATAGCCTCTGCATGAATTTCCTGAAACGCATCTAGGAGCAAGTCATACTTTACTTATATCAGTTCATTTTCAAATTCCTCATCATTGTCATAATCATTCAGTGCAGAGTCAACCATGAAGCAGATATTTGACTCTTCTTCAATGCTGCACTCCTCATCACTTGAAGAATGAGAATCACTATTTTCCTAAGCAGTGTATGCACTTTTTTGCTTCCTTCCTTTGTCCTGTGGAAATTTCCTGTTTCCTTTTTGTTTGATCTTCAAGTTTGGACAATCTGGTTTGACGTGTCCATCTGTTCCACATTTGTAGTATTGGACAACATATGTTCTTGAACTTTTCTTTCCTTTTACAGGACCTGCATAGTCAATGGTGGAACTTTTGTTTTTCATAAATCGATTAAGCTTCCTTACCACCATGCTCATCAATTCTTTGTCATGCAGTTCTGTTTTTGAGATAGCTATTCTTTGAAGCTTTCTTTCTTGTGGCTTTTACTGCAATTGATTTCTTTTCTTCAATTTCTTCTTCCTCTTTCAGTCTTGCAAGCTCTAACTCATGTTCTCTGAGTTATCCAAATAAGGTTGCCATGTTCATGTTGGTCAAGTCTCTTGATTCAGATATAGTAGTGACTTTTGACTACTAGCTTCTGTTGAGGCTTTTTAAAATCTTGATGTTTATTTCCTCCTTGTCAAACACTTTTCCAAGAGCCATGAGGTGGTTTACTATGTGTGTGAATCGTTTCTGCACTTCATAGATAGTCTCTCCTGGTTTCATTCTGAATAACTCATATTCTTGTATGAGAGAATTCTTTCTAGCCCTTTTCACTTCATTCGTTCCTTCGTGTGTGACCTCAAGGACTTCCCACATCTCTTTGGTTGTCTTGCATTGTGATATCCTGAAAAATTCATCCATTGTTAGTGCTGATGCAATTACATTTCTAGCTTTAACATCATATTGAGCTCTGCGGTTCTTATCTTTTCACAAAAGGTGATGCCTTTAAAGATTTCTTGAAACGCAAGGAAAAGTATTTTCTAATGCAACGAAAATAAAGTCGAATGAGTACTTAACAGAATCGACTAAAAATAAAAGTGTAGGGATCAGAGAATTCAAACACTGCTTTTTATACTGGTTCGGTCAACTTGCCTACATCTAGTGTCCTTCCAACCACAAGAAGCAAATGCACTATAACGATCAAGGCTTTTACAACAAGGCTTTTATAGAGACCTCACGTCAAAAATATAAAATATCCCTCTAACCCTCTAATCAAAATATATGCAATACAATAACAAGACCAGCAACAAGAATCCCCTCTTCTGTGGTCCAAACCCTTTGAGAAACCCCTCAAAGTCAAGAACGAAACACGCTCTTCTTCCTGTAGTCACAACAGGGAACACATCCCAATCTTCAACAGATTGTAGAACCTGATATTGCAGTAGACACCTAAATGTGTAGATAGATAGACTTTGAATGCACAACAACTTTGCTCTTCAAGAAATCTCAAGGAGATGATCACCACGGTCACTTCTTGATTCTTGGAGTTTTTTCCTCTTTCTGTAAGATAACACTTATCTGTATAGATATCACAAAACTTGTTAGATTCACAAAAGTTCTTACAGAAATCAAATTCGCGCCAATTTATAGAAAAGCACAACTCTGACGCATTTTAGTCGACTTGGCTACTAATGCAGTCGAATATAACAAATCAGTTATAGTAGTTAGCACTAGTCAATGCAATTAATTGAATTCGCAAATAATGTAGTCGATTTACATTTATTGCTTGGTCAACCAAATTTAAAAATATGAATGTTAGACAATTATTTCAAGCATTAACAGAATTTCAAAACATCAACAGACTTAGTCAAATGCAACACACATATAATCGACTATGTAACCGTGTAAATCAAAGTTTTGAAAAACTTTCTCCTTGAAAAATCTCACAGCACACTTTGAGAATAAATATTACCTTGATCTTGAGAAGATGTGGAAACATTATGAGAACTTAGTAGACCATAGAATGTGTGACTGTGGGATTAGATTAAGGAAGAAGTGTCAATAGACCATGAATTTGTTCTTGAGAAAGTCATAGAGTCGAGGAATGTGACTACGCTTGAGAATTATTAGAAGAAGGAACAACTGCAGAAGCCATTGAATTTCACAACCTCAAATTGGACAAAAATTTCACAACCCGAATCTATGGAAACTCCTCCAGATTCCTAAAAAATCAATCCAAGGCTACGAGTGATTAAAGCACCCAATTGTTTCTCATTGAAAACCCTAAAAAGCAAAGTCAAAACATAAAACATAACGATCCGAGAGTAATAGAGGGAGTAGCCATAAAAGGAGAAGAAATTGTAGGAAAGCCAAGAACGAAAGGTAGAAGATGAAGATCTTGGCAGTTACAAAATTGGTTACAGAAGAACATGATCAAGAATTAATTAATTTTCTTCTGATACCATGTTAGAAAGTGGGCTTTAAGCTTAACTTAACCCCATCACAAAATAGGCTTGTAAGGTGAAGTTTAACCTGACTCTGATACCATGTTAAGAGAAAGGAATGATGAAAATTATGTATCTTATTCAATAATAAGGAGAGAATACAATTGATATATATAGTTTTTAAAGCAATATAAAAACAAAATATAAATATAAAACCAGAATATAAATATACGAACATAAATTTACAAATATGAACGAAAAATAAATAAATCAAATAATTATCTTTAAAGCTTTATAAGATAGTGCAAACTTTCAAAACTTTAACTAAGACACTATATTTCTTATAATATTTGTGCATTTAATCGACGACACAACACGTCTATATATCAAGTAAATAAAAAATTGAAAATACATTAAAACTTTAACTTTAACTTGGAAACACTTATTTTATATAACCAACTTGTATTGTAAGTAATATGCATATAAAACAATTTAACCAGTAGGTTATTTGAATTAGCTAAAAATAGCCACATAAGAAAGTCGGAAATTGAAAGTAGAGTACCCACAAAAATTACAGTTTATGCAAGTAGCTTGTTATTCGAAATTAAAAAAAAAAATCTCACTCATATGACATCGCTTATTTATATATTTATATATATTTATCGTCTTTAAGGAAAAAAATACCAAATTATAATAGTTTATTTAAGAAAGAGTTATGAGTTTGATTCTTTTATATGTTATAACAAAAGAAACAAAAAAACCACATAATTAAGATAGAAATGATAATATCACAATTTAATGGATTGATGAGTCAATGAAGATTTGTTACAAAGATTTTCATCTTTGATAAGAATCAGAATATGAGGACATCATAATCTAACAAATTGATAAATGAATAATCATTCGTAATAAAGAATTTCATCTTTGATAAGAACCGGAGTATGAGATGCTACAATCTAACATATTGATTATTCAACTAATATTTGTCACAAGAAGTCTATCTTTGATAAGAACTATAATTCTATCACAAGAATTAACCAATGTCTCTATATATATGTATTGATGCTCCTATATATAGATACAAATGCTTAAACCATCATAGAAACCTTAAAAACAAGTCCAAAAACATCGAACTATAACTTGAAAATTTAAAAACAAACTCAAACTCTTCGTCTAGTGAATTAGTTCAACACTTATAAATTGTTTAAAAATTTAAAAAATTTACAATTATTTTTAATTTTTTAAAACTATTTTATAATTGTGTTTCAAACTATAATATTCATGTTCTTTAAATTACAAAGTGTACTGCATGGTATGTCCATCGGGAGTATATTTAGACAAATCACCAACTCATTGGGATATGGGCCTTAGTATAGACAATCGTTGAAGATCATTAAAAGCCAATTAATGGGATAACAATCATTGATAGACAATTAATAAGTATATTAATGACTATTAATGGTCACTTAATAGGTTTGATTGCCATAAGTTTTATAAATATAGGTTTGATGTAAAGGTAAAGACACATTTTTTATGATCTAATTCCTCTATATTCTTTTAAGAAACATATCTAATTTGAGCGTTAGAATGTCTTCTACTTATCAACCATCTCAATACATACTTAGAAAACGTGAACGATCGTTATTTCAAAAGTAAGCTAAACAAGAAAGATAAATCTTTGATCCTAGACAACAAAAACACAAACTCCTTATCAAATTCTTCTTCATAATAAAGAAATAGTCATTTATCAATAACTCTTAAAACATAAATATACCAAACACTACATTTGTAGCAATAGATTGGAAAAACAATGAAAATAAATTATATTTTGGAAATGGAGTGTAAAGTGTGAACTTCGTGGTGTGATATAATAAGGAAGCTCAATGTGTTAGCAATTGATGGTTAGAGAGAGTAGAAATCAAGCGATATCCTTTTACGACCATATCATAACATTTTTTACATGGGGCATGGGGGTAAAAACACTACCGGAACGACTGATGTGTCAATTCAAAAGAATAATAGCTCACTATCAAAACGACGTCGCTCCCCGGCGAAATCTTCATAAAATGTCGCAGCCCAAAACGACTCGTCGTACAACTCATGTCCCAGCGAGTGTGAACACTCCAATCCCTTCCTTCTCCATCCACCACACCGAAACACCAAATCACAACGACGTCGTTCCAGCAACCACCGTGTCCAAACCCCAGTTTTCTCTCTTCCTCCCATGTCCTCCGAAGACATCACCCTCGTCCCCGACCAGAGGATCGAGAACGGTCTCAGCTCCCCTCTTGTCTTCCAAGACGACCCTCTCCGCTTCAATTGCCCCACGCCGCAGCGTAGGGTCGGAGACCCGGGTCCTAAAACCCGTGAACTCGGCGCCTTCATCGACGAGAAGATGTTCATCGACCGCGACCGCTTCTTCGCCGCCCAGAACCCCGACTTCCGCCGCTACGCCGAGTGCTCCTCCCGCCAAGACCCTCGCAATTGGACCGTCAACGGCACCGCCGCCACTCCCAGCGAGGACGACGAATCCGACGACGACGACGAAGATGACGACGATGAGGACGACGACGAAGGCGATACCGAAGTTGAAGGACTCGTCGGTGGTGGAAGCAAAAGGGAAATTATCGCTAACAACAACGGTGGCGGTGGTAATTTGCCTTCTGTTGCAAACGGGAAAGCTCACGCTTTTGGTATGAAACTATGAATGAAGAAATCTTTTCTTTTAATTAATTATCTTCAAAATGTGACTGTTTTTTGGATTTTTATGTACATTTTGTTGTTTCTGGATGTAGTTTCTGGGAGAGACCTGTTGGGGAAGGATGGTGGAGAGATTGGGCAGTTGGTGCTTAGCAATGTGAATGGTGGTGCCGATGAAGATCATCGGCAAGAGGGGTTAGGTAAGTCTCAGAATTCTGTTACCGTTGCTGAAACTGACTGTGAGGAGTACTATTCGCACTATCTTCAAGGTGCTGATGGGGCTTCTGGCCACAAAGTTATGGTGGATGATGGTGGTTGTGGGTTTAGTGGGAGAAAGGATGCAATGTATTCTACCGAGTCAGGGGAATCACTCAGGAATATTCTTTCAGATCCTGTTACGTAAGTCTTAAACTCATTTTAAAGCCCGAGGATTGAAAAAAAAAATGTTGTTTTTAGTTGGTGATGGGTTCTTTCTTTTATGTTGTGATTGTTGAACAATGTTTGAGATTACGTAGATTTATGCAGGATAACGTTACCTTTCCTTACTTTCTATTCATTTTTATTGCTTGTATTCTCCGACTAGCCCATGGCATTTTGCTAAACCTAATTGGCGCTGAAATGCCTTGCTTTGTTCTTTAACTAACCCATTTTAATGAGCTTGTCAAACCATACATATACTACTCTCTTTGTAAACATACTCTTGCTTTCCTTTAGAAGAATGGCGCCCAAAGAAAATTAAGCGGTTGAAGGATTTTATAGGATATAGTTAAAATATTAGAATATTATATATAATATTTAGTTTAAATTTTAATTCTCTAAAATGAGATGATG
Source organism: Vigna mungo (assembly GCA_036885675.1). Classification (NCBI taxonomy): domain Eukaryota; kingdom Viridiplantae; phylum Streptophyta; class Magnoliopsida; order Fabales; family Fabaceae; genus Vigna; species Vigna mungo. The sequence continues at coordinate 31,218,420 of CP144699.1, forward strand.
ACATTTTTAGAGCTGTCAATTAGTCTTGGCATAATTTTAGGCTATATAAATGTGCCTTTCTTATCTATCAATGAGAAATACCAAAGTTTTTTATGTTTATCTTCTTTATAGCTTTACGAGTAGATAGTCATTAGTTTCCTGTCAAAGAAGCTGTTCTCTACCTGTTTGGTTGTGAGACAGAAAACTTGTGTAAGAGGGAAATTAACACTAATTGATCCCTCATGTGAAAGAAATTGTTCAATTTGTTGAAACAGTCCTTGTTTGTTTAGTTATCTTTTAATTAAAGTCTAAAATCTAATGGTGCAGACTGTAGAGTACCACACTCAAATTTGGTGTTTCTACATGTGTTTCTTTTTTCCATGCATACAATAAAATAAATTTGATCTACTGATATATTGCTTGTCTTGTTTATGCACGCTTACAACTTACTAATACCTTTTATATTTGACTTGGCACGGAATTAAAGTCGAGCTCTTATGGATGACGCAATGATATTACCGTGTGGACATTCATTTAGCGGAAGTGGAATACAGCATGTTATTAGAATGGTGGGTTCTAATCCATCAAATGCCATAACTTTCAGACTGACCTTTTTGTGACTAAGTCATCTGAAAAATTTTATTAACTTTGGAGCTGGTAATTTCAACTTCTTTTTCTTGTATATATGCCTCTACACAGTAGGTTTGCAGGAGCCTCAAACCATCTATCGACTTTTTTGCAAAATAATGCATTTAGTTGCTTCTGCATTTTCAACTTATCCAGTGTTGTCTTTTCTTTTGCATGATCCTGATCATACTTTACTGTTCCAAGAACATTTAAGTTTCTCTGTACTCACAACAGTACAAAATTTGTTAAAATTATGATAAGTTTTTCTTTTAGTTGCTAAACTGATACCCAGTGGAGTCTTGGAATCTTATGCTCTTCTAATGACTTAGTGTGAAAAGTATTGAAATGAAAATGTCTGCTTTGCCCGCAAGATGATACTGATGGGAATTCATGTGAAACGTTATACTTCTGTTTTTGTTGGGGCCCCTCTGGTTGTGAAGAGAAAAATATCTGAGGATCAGTGTTGATCTTTGGTTCAGACCCTACATTTTCAGTGTAATTTTAAATTGAGAAAAAGAATTGAAGATATTTTATTCAAAGGTGGGAACATTGGGGAACAGCCCACATGTCCTTAGTCATGGGGAAACCATATGTTGTACTCCTTAGCCTTGTATGGTTCTGAAAGTGATTTTAAAAGAAACACAAGGTTAAGTTTCAACTGTGAGTTTAGGACATAAGAATGATCCTTTGATTAACTTGGATGGGCAGTCCAAATGAAAAATTATGGAATGCGTTTTGAGAAGAATTATTGATGAAGTTGACAAAAATTTCAAGGTGAAGAATATAGTTCATTTAAAAAAGAAGTCAACGAATGGAGATGGACATTGAATGCAGTTTTCCGCCTTTTCCTGCTTGCGTGTCTGAATTAAAGTGTACTTATGTTTTTTGAGAATTAATACCGAAGACAATATTGGGAATTCCCTATTTAATATAGATTGACTAGAAATGAAAATTAATGTGGTCATTTGGCTTGTCTTTATATCTTTGTATATCTTTGGGTTGCTGATCGATCCATAGCTGGTTATAATACACATGGCTCCCACATGTTAAATGTACCTTTGACCTGTTTTAGTAAGTGACTATTAGCTATGTATTTCAACTTAGGCTTCTTATTAAAAAGTTTTTTTTTTGGTTGATCAGGATTTACCATGTTGTAAACTAGCTGATATAGTTGTTGTGTGATGCACTCAGAAAGCTTGCTGCACCTGTTCTCAACCCACAACCGAGGAATCAATATCTCCAAACCTATGTAAGCAAAATTCAACCACTTCCACTCAAATTATGCCCCATTTTTCTTCTTAAATGTGCTCTATATATCTATTATGCTCCAAATTATAACATAATTTTGACAAAGTCTGTCTCCTAGATTTATGCACTTAAGAAATTAAGTAAAACTATGCAACCAATTCCTTTGAATATCAACTGGTTTTGACAATGAAAATGCTTTAACACCACGTAAAAGATATCTGAAGTACTGTACTTAGTAAGTCCATTTTGTGCAATTCTGATTTTCTTTCTTGGGGTGTTGACTGCCTTGATCAGCACTTCGAGCTGCTGTGCAGGCATATCGTCGAGAAGAGGAGTCTCAATTCTACCGGTCACCTAAAAGAAGAAGAGAGAGATTTGATCAGGTGTTTATTCCCATTGCTGTACCATGTTATACTTTGTTATTGTGAGAAACGGAGATGAAAAGAAAATCATTAAACTCGTAGGCACGTTGGCGGTCTTTTAAGTTAAATGTGTTTTGCCATGAGATTGCCCTCTTCTTTTAATATGAAATATATTTTACGTAGAACAGGGTGGATTTGGAGACTCATCTGTTATGGAACCATCAAGGAATAGAGGTGTTCAGTTTCCGTATGCTGTTATGGACCGGGTTGTCATAAAGGTAGTGTGTGAAAAGGTTTGATTTTATTTAACATTTACCTTTTTCTCTAAAGAAAATAATTAGAGAGAAATTGGATCAGGGAAACAAAAGGATACCACAACGCTTTGTTGGGCGTGAAGCGATTGTAACAACGCAATGCCTGAATGGATGGTTAGTGATTATATATATTTTTTCTCCAAGCAGTTAATCATCAAATCTCTGCTTGCTATGTTAACTTGGTTTTTCTTGATATATAAGATGCTAATCTATTCGTTGTTTCATAAAGCTAAAGCTAACCAAATAGAATACAGTGGAAGTGAGTTCTGTTATTAGTTCAAAAATTTCTTCCCCTAATCATGCTTGTGCTTTATACCTGATCATGTGTTACTTTTGAGAAAGTATGTGAAACTTGCTTCTGTTCTTAACAAAAAGACTCATTATGTACAGGTATGTAGTGAAGACATTGGACAATGCAGAGAGTGTAAAGTTGCAGTATCGATCACTCGCTAAGGTTTTGGATGATCCTTCAAAGCCTTCCTCCAGCAAGATGTCACCTAATTGGCTTTAGAACTGCTGCAGACAGTCATCAAATACTTCTAACCAAATTTTTTCGTTGTAATTCCATTGTTGTATTCCTTGCGAGAAACTGTGCTAGATGAGTTTGTAAATATTGAAACCATACCATGCTTTGTGCTTGTCGAGTTTTTAGTATCTGCTCAATGATTTTTATAGATACAACTCACAATATATAAATTATTGTGACCCTAAACCATAGTAATACACAATTTTCGGCTATAGACTTTGATGATTGATAGTAACATTTAGGTTTAATACTTATTTTGGTTCCTATTTTTATGGGTTTGGTTCAAGATGATTCTACCTTTTAAAAAAGTTCAATAAGATCCCATAATTTGTTAAAAAATGTTTAAACTGTCTTTTTTGCTCATACTGTTAAAAAGTCGGTGCAAATGCTACCATGGCACAACTTTACTCAGCTGTCAAATTTGATGAAAATGTGAATGTCACACTGTGTAAATATTTAAAAAAATTTAAAATGACACATCTGTTTCATCTTCCACTTCCACTGTGAATTTAGGTTTTTTCCCACGTGACATTAGAGGCCGCTGTCTCTTTCTTCCTCCCCCTCTCTTTCCCTCTCCCTTTCCTCCCACAATAAAAAGCAAGGGTTAGATAAGTGTCGCTTGCTCTTTCTACCTTTTTCTTAGTTTTAAGCTATTACAGTTTTTTTGTTGAAGCTTTTGGCAGAGAGTTGATGAATATATTTACTCAACTGACACCCAACAGTCAGCGTAAGTATTTTCCATATGATTTGGGTCTATTCAAATTGTAAAATTTTCCAGTCAACAGAAACAACTACTCCACTGGAATAATTAAGATCTTTCTGTAAAAGTTTTTAACTCCATTCTAAAGGTGTCATTTTATAGTTCGTTGATAGTGTAAAATTGTTTAAGTTTGCATTGTGGATTAAAACCAATAAACTATTTTTTAAGTGATTTATTACTTCAGTCTGAGATTCAAAATTTTTAAAACTTTTCGTGTCTTAAAATTATGTGCCCTTACCAATGAGCAGACAACTGTAAAACAATTTGTTGTTTAAGTATACTCTTAATGAGATTTTGTTTTTATAGTAGTGTTTTTGTTTGGATCTTATATATTTTTTTGTTAAATATCCATTCCTTTATTCAGGCAAACTAGTTCTTAAAAACAACATGAAACCATATTATAAAAATTGAAACTTGCGTGTTTGTTAAATATAGGGAGTAATTTTTATCAGAAAGAACCAAAATTTAAAAGATTTCTAGTCTATTCAGCTTCCAGAGATGACAGCAAGAAAGCCAAAATGTATAGTTCCTGCTCTGAATCCAGCCAGCTACTTGGTGGGCTTATTTGTGTTAGTAAGATGTGTTTTGATGGATATAATTTGTTTTAGTTGCTGATGTTCAAACTTTTCTCAGCTTGTACTGTATCAATTGTTAGTTGAAGGTATATACAATTTTTGTTATACATAACTGATGTTAACATTTAACTCATGAGCAAAGAGTCCAGCCAATTCTATAATGTGAGGTTTCATATCCACATAACTTATGTTAAAGGAAATTAACATTGTTATTTTTGCAATTTTGAGTTCACCTATACATTTGGGTTTATTAAAGTACATTCCATGGATGAGTCCACACATCAAAAGAAAATTACACTAATGACTGAGACATTAAAAGCAAGATGAAAAATGATAAGAAATCGAAACCCTAGAAATCGAATCAGCGACGCATCTTCTTGGGCGAGGTTTCAGTTCAAATAAAGCTTGTTCTCCATTTTCCAGCGAAGACTGAGTTTCTGGGATTTGGGGTTTCCAAAGTTTCTGAGTTTTTGGGATTTTCAGAGTTTCTGTGCACAAAGAGATTAAGGCGTGTGAGAGTAAAAAATAAGAGGGTTTTGCTCTGATATTTGTATCCCTCTTCGTCAGAGTCGGAGTGGAAGTGGAGGTGGGAGCCGGCGGAATCAGAGTGGGAGGGAGAGGCGTGCTTGGGAAGCTGGTGGAGGTGGAAGATGAAGCTGATTTGTCATTTTAAATTTTTTTAAATATTTACACAGTGTAATATTTAAATTTGACAACTCAATAAGGTTGAGTCACTATGGCATTTACACTATTAGATTTTTAATGGTGTGAGTAAAAAGGACCAGACTGAACATTTTTTAACAAATTTTGGGCCTTATTGAATTTTTTTAAAAGGTAAGATCATTTTGAACAAAACCCATAAAAGCAGGGACGAAAATATGTATTAAACCTAACATTTATTGAAATACTTTTTGGTTTAATAGGTTCGGAGGTCCCTATATTTGGGGTTTGTTTCAATTGGGTCCTCCAATTTTGGAAGTGATCAATTAGGTCCCTAATTTTGTCAATTTGAATCAATAAAAGCCTTTCCGTTAAATGCAGTTAACGCCGTGAAGTTTTTGAACATGTAGTACGCTGACGCTTCCAGGTGGCACCGTTTCAAATACATAGGTGGATTATAAAAGGGTGAAATCTCTTTTAATTTTGGGCCTTATTGAATTTTTTTAAAAGGTAAGATCATTTTGAACAAAACCCATAAAAGCAGGGACGAAAATATGTATTAAACCTAACATTTATTGAAATACTTTTTGGTTTAATAGGTTCGGAGGTCCCTATATTTGAGGGTTTGTTTCAATTGGGTCCTCCAATTTTGGAAGTGATCAATTAGGTCCCTAATTTTGTCAATTTGAATCAATAAAAGCCTTTCCGTTAAATGCAGTTAACGCCGTGAAGTTTTTGAACATGTAGTACGCTGACGCTTCCAGGTGGCACCGTTTCAAATACATAGGTGGATTATAAAAGGGTGAAATCTCTTTTAATTTTTCACCCTTTTATATAATCCACCTATGCACTTGAAATGGTGCCACTTGGAAGCGTTAACATGCTACATGTTCAAAAACTTCACGTCGTTAACTGAAAAGCTTTTATTGATTCAAATTGACAAAATTAGGGACCTAATTGATCACTTCCAAAATTGGAGGACCCAATTGAAACAAACTCTCAAATATAGAGACTTCCGAACCTATTAAACCATACTTTTTTTATTTGTTGCTTAAATTTTATTATAAATTATAAATAAGTAATTATTAGCAAGACTTAATGAGATTTATAATTTTCAATAAAGATTGTGTAAAATATGTTTATTATTTTAGACTGAGTCGGGTATAAAATAAATGTCATCTTATATCATTATAATTTATAACTATGAATATTATTCCTTTATTACAATCTTGTTGGTTGCTTTGTTGAAGATGACCCTAACTTCCGGCAATAAAAGAATATTTCTTTACTACACGTATATGTATATTACGTACATAGAATCATTTCAACTTACAACAACACACATCCAAGAATAAATTATTAAAATAAATTTTCTACAAAAAAAAATTACATAAAAAAATATCGTGATTAAAAAATAAAAAGCAATTCAATTATACATGAATCCATAAATGACTCTAAAAATAATGAATTAGATTAACATACAAATTAACATTCATTCTAGATTTATAATAGACACAAAAATATAATTTACTAAAGAGACAGTACATTTTATGCTTAAATAAAAGAATTCCTCAAAATCTTATGATTTGAAATAAAGTATTCAAACATAATAACATTTCAGTATTAACTCGATCAAGTTGAAAAAATATTTTTTCTCAATCCATTAATATTGATGCAAAATCACAAAAAATAGATAAATTAAATCTGTAGAATAAATAGAATCTTACTTTATTTAAAAATCCAATCTAATAAAAATGATTTCACACTTAATTTAATAAATAAAGCATGTATTAAAAACTTTAATTCAAAAATAGTTTTCAGCATAATATCAATTTCTTAATTGATTCAAAGTATATAAAATAGAAAAAAAGCATCAAATACAGATTTCATTGCCAAGCCTGATTTCCCTCTGTCCTTAACTCCCTGCTAAATAACGTAATGTATAAGAGTAGCAATCTAGCATAATTAATGCATTTTAAACATCAAGATTATGAATGTCTATCTTTGTTTATTACACAACATTTCTCAATGAAGCTTTATGAATCATTTACTTCTCATCTTATTGCAAATTTTTACGTATTGAAATCCATCTAATGGACTTGCCTTCAAAATTAATAATAAGGTGACTTTATAATTCATCATTTATTCAACCAAGTTTTATTTTATTAAAATTTGTTATATAATGGAATTCATCTAAAGATTAGGCTTTAACATGGTACTGACATATGTGTGTCATATGAGTAAATTATCAAGTAGTTATACGTTTGATGAATATATCTTAAAATTAAAGAAAAGTGATATGAGATCTATCATACAGAAAATATTAGAAGCTCAAAATCCAAAAGCCAAATAACATATAAGGTTGTGTTATGAAGTTAGTCATGCATAGGTATTAACACTTGATTTGTGAAAGAATAAGATACTTAATCCTCTAAATGGAGATTGATGTTAAGACAAAAAGGACTAGAAGACATATCTGAACTTCTTAAAAAAATATCATATGAATAGGATAAATCATATTTTCCATTGTACAAAGACAAGACATATCTGAACTTCTTAAATAAAATAAAATAAAATGTTAACATATATGAATAATACCATTTCAGAAGAAAAGACGTTTAGATAACATAAATAATATGATGTCTTGATATCTCTAATTAAATTGGTATTAATTGACTAGTTTATGCAAAAAAAAAAAAATAGAAATAAAAGAGCTAAATGAATTTTCTAAATAAAAACTTATAAGCAACTCTTGATGTTAAACTTTCTTATCATCCTTTTAAACATTTTATTTTTCAATAAAAGCTTCACGAATTTGTGATAACTTTTTGTGAAAAATGTTTTCATCCAAGGCATGACATTCTTTCACTTTTTAATTGTGGACACATTTAGAATATTTGCCACTTCGTTGAATTTTTTTTCCAACGCTCTTTATTATGCTACACAAAGGTTTGATCTTTTAGCAATAGGTTTATATATAGTTATCAAACTCGCGAGTTAACTCGTTAACTTTGTCGAGCTTATGGATTCACTCAGTATTTTCGAGTTAACTCATAAACAAACTCGTTTTTACTGTGGGATCGGTACAATTAGTGATATACTTGTTAAACTCGCCTGAAATCGCGAGTTGGGTTCCGATTTTGTAAGTTTGAGAAGAAATTTTTTTAGGACTCACCAGATTAGGTTTTTAGAGCCTTCATTGAACTGATTCACTCACTGCTTTCGTTCTTACTATTAATCTCCTTTCTCGCACTCTTGCTATCAATCTCATCATTCGATCTCATCTCTATTGCACATCGTTCATCAGGTTCGCCCTCTGTCGCATCGTCGATCTCGCCCTCCGTCACGTTTTCCTTGTCGTCGTTTGATCTCACCTTTGTTCGCGCCATCACTGTCGATCTCGCCATCTATCTGGCCTTCACCATCAATCTACCGTCGATCTGGCTGTCAATCTCGTCTTCGAACGGGTTGTGTAAGTGTAAACCCTTTGCCACCTATAATGTTGGTGATGTTTAAATTGATTTCATGTTTTATTACCAAAGCATTTTACACGACAATATTAATGGGTTCATTTTATAGCATGACACCATTCATTTTATTTTTCAAAAATAAAATGTTGCACACTACACTTGAACAACCCTTGTTGCTACAATATTTTAAGTTGTTCGACATTTTATTTTTTATGTTTATAGTGAAAAAGTTATCTCATTATGTTTGGAAACGCATCAAACTCAGTAGAAGTTAATCCAAGTGCATATTCATCAATTAAAAGTAGAAGTAAAAATGTTTCAGGAAAATGATGATGTCATTATTAGAGGATTAGAGAACGAAACATAGAAACTTTGATATTTTAATTTATGTTTTACAATATTTCTATGAAAACATTTTTATGAATTTATATTTTTTTTCATGTAAACTTTTACGAGTTTAAAAATCAAGTTTACTATACTCTCACAAGTTTACGTAAACTCTCAAGTTTGATAACCTTGAGTTTATATATTAGTGAATGTCTTTCTAAATAAATTTCATTGTCTTTAATTTATATATTAAAAAAAAATCAATTCTTCAACTGATTCATGTCCAATTAATTCAGGGATTCTCACTCATTTATATATTTAGTGTAGGTGAGAAATAATTTTAGAAAATGGTAGAATTCAATATTATATATATATATATATATATATATATATATATATATACACTTGTTTTCTTATTTTTTTAAGAATATTTTTTATTTAAAATCAATATATGTATCTTAGGTAGGATTATGAGTTTTTAGAAAAAATATATTTTTAACTAAAAATATTAGTTATAATTAACAAAAATTATTTATATATTTGTATTCATGTAAAAATATTAGGTGTTATTTTTAATAATTTTAACTAAAAATTTAACTATTATTTTAATTAACTTTTTACACTATAATTTTTATTTAGTTCTAATATAACTTTTCACATCATTAAATTAAATTAAATAATATTTAATATTTAAATGGCATAGAAATTGAAATTTAAATAAGAAATTGTAAAAACGTAATTATATATAAAGAGAAAAAAAAAACAGTTTAAAATCGATATGATTATTTACGAAACCCCGCAGTTCATTCCTTCATTTACTAATGTTTCAGTCCACACTGTCTGGCATATCCCGGCGGCAGCGCCACCCATTTTCCACCGCCGTCTCCGCCGCCATCGCCGCCAACAGCGTTCCTGCCTCGCCGTTCCCTCCCTCATCCTTCACCATCCGGCCCCCAGTCCACCCTTGGCCTCGCCGCCTCACTCCTCTCAACCTCGCCTCCCTCATCTCCCGCCAGCACGACCCCGACCTCTCTCTCCAAATCTTCCACCACGCCCAATCCCTCCACCCCTCCCTCTCTCACACGCCGCAACCCCTCCACGCGCTTTTCCTTAAACTCTCACGCGCCCGTCGCTTCTCCATCCTCGAGTCCCTCCTCACGCGCCTCCCCAATCCGCCGCCAGAACCCTCACTTGTCATCCTCATCCGCGCATACGGCCTCGCCGGAAAACCCCTATCTGCCGTCCGCCTCTTCCTCAAACTCCAACCCCTCCGCGTCCGAACCTCCGTCAAATCCCTCAACGCGCTCCTGAACGCACTGGTTCAGAACAAACGGTACAGTTTAGCGCATTCAGTGTTTAAAAGCTCCGCAGAAAAATTTGGGGTTGTGCCTGACGTTGTTAGCTGCAACATTTTGCTCAAGGCTCTGTGTAAGAGCAATGAAGTTGATGTTGCGGTTAGGGTTTTGGATGAGATGGGTTTGATGGGTTTGGTTCCCAATGTGGTTAGTTATACAACTGTGTTGGGTGGGTACGTGTTTAGGGGTGATATGGAGAGTGCTATGAAGGTTTTTGGGGAGATTTTGGATAGAGGGTGGGTGCCTGATGCAACCACTTACACTGTTTTGATGAGTGGATTTTGTAGGATGGGAAAGTTTGTGGAGGCAATTAGGGTTATGGATTTGATGGAGGAGAATAGGGTTCAAGCTAATGAGGTTACTTATGGTGTCATGATTGAGGCTTATTGTAAGGGGAGGAAATCTGGGGAGGCTTTGAACTTACTTGAGGATATGGTGGCGAAGGGGTTTGTGCCAAATCCAGTGCTGTGTTGTAGAGTTGTTGATTTGTTGTGTGAGGAGGGGAGTGTGGAGAGGGCTTGGGAGATGTGTAGGGGGATGGTGAGGAAAGGGATTCAGGTTGGTGGCGCGGTGGTGAGTACGATTGTGCATTGGCTTTGCAAGGAGGGGAAGGTGGTGGAGGCAAGGGAAGTGTTGGAGGAACTGGAGAAGGGGGAGGTTCTGAGTTTGTTGACTTATAACACACTGATTGTGGGAATGTGTGAGAGAGGGGAGCTTTGTGAGGCAGCGAGGCTGTGGGATGACATGGTGGAAAAGGGTATAGCTCCAAATGCATTTACTTACAATGTGTTGATTAAAGGGTTTTGTAAGGCTGGGAATGTGAAGGAGGGTATCAGAGTGCTGGAGGAGATGGTGGAGAGTGGATGCTTGCCTAACAAATCAACATACTCCATATTGGTTGATGGGATTTCTGTTTCAGGAGGAAAGAAAGAGGAAATCGAGAAGGTAGTTTTGTTGGCCATGTCGTCTGGAGTTGATGGTGACTTGTGGGAACTTTTCTTAAAAGTTGTGGTCAATTTAGATGGCAATGTAGCTAAATTGGATAGGATATTGACAGAGAATGCAGTGTGATAAAAAGAAACTCTGGGATGTGCTGTCATGTCTAACCTTTGAAAATTGATCACCAAAAGGGGATTGAATTTCTAGCAAAGGGAATCAATGCATGTTTTGTATGTTGCATTACATGTTTCCCACTCCCTTTGCGGCAGGCCTGGAGAGTTAAACAAGCTGGGAAACTGAGCCCTCAAATAAGTTAAGATGTTGTTCCCTCAAATGGAGAGTGAAGATGACCCAAAACCCAGAAGTGTGAATACTGAACAAACAGCATAGTATTTGGCGCAGCAATTTTCTTTCAGAAACCTTTTTATTTGAGCTAATCCTTTTTATCAAAAAATTTCACCCCTTCACAATTTGGCTCAAAGGGGCTTTTTCTCTTTCTCTCAGCTTTCAGTCGTGGCAGGTCTTGGCGTGCTATGCGGCATCACTCGCTTCTCTCTGCAAATGTACAAATACTGGTTTGGTACCCTTTTGGTATGCCTTGTTGGAGCTTGATTTGCTATTTTTTTCCCCCAATTGTAATGACCCCCTTATCTCTCCCATCTATATTTTGCAGCAACTCTTTTGTGGATTTTAACTTTGTGTGGAAACCAGTATTGTATTTACAAATGGGTTTATTAAGGTGGGGTGTGTTGTAAAGGGAAAATGGGTACTCCAGTGAACTATAAAAGTTGCACTTTTTTTAGTTATTTTGGAGAATGCATGATGATAGAGTCTTTAATGGAGGGTGTAAACCATTTGTTAGGTTAATTGATTTGGGAGATGGGGAATGTGGTAACTTAAATATGCAGTGAGAACTGATCATATTTATGTGCTGGTTTTTGTTCTTTTTATGAACTATTGTTATTCTGTGGGAGTGACATCAATTTATGAACTGGTTAACATGATTTGAGAGGAAGAGTTAAACATGCTTATCAATGACACGACTAGATGCTATAAAGGTTGTAGTTTGAAAAATACCCGAGAATTAAAATAAAACATGTGTTTAGAGGGCTTGGAAGGATTTCGGGGCTATCTTATATGATACATCGGTTCTGCATAAGGTTATTAGACTTTCGTTATCTTATGTATATGCTTCTATTTTATGCACTGTTGTGATTAGCCAAGTAATGGACCAAGTCCAAGACTTACAGACTGGTGATTGTGAAGTTTCTGCTGATTATGGTGATGTACAAAGCTATTTGTTCATGTGTGCTTTTCATGGTTTCCAATTCTTTAATCAGCTGATTTAACATCCACATGTAACCCAACCCACTTAGACTCTACAGTTTTTACTCTCCTATACGATTTTCTCCATTAACACTTACTAGTTTTTAGGTGTGGTTCACATCATAAAGTATTTTTAACATTGTGTTTGCAATTGCAGTCACTTCCGCTGCAATGTCAAGGATTGCAAATCACACTTCCTATTGTCACTGTGACTTAGTTAGGAACGCTACAATTTCCATAGAAGGTTTGCCATTGAATGGAATAGTTTCATACTGACTAGAAATTGACACTTTTGGGATTGTGCTGATTTTAATGCCTATTTGTTAGCAGGGAACGCAGATATTTCTTTCAGCTTTGGAATATACATATTTGTAACTTTGTCAAGATAAAAAGCACCCTATTGTGCTTCTCATGTGATACTTGGATGCATAACTGTCTTTGTAGTATTCCATGCTTTGTAATGCAACTTCATATTAGTGAGAAAGATGTCTACGTCAATTATACAATTTATATAGCTTCTTCAGTGTTGTTATTCAGGAAACTTTAGGGTGAGAATTCATCTGGAGCATGCTGAGTTATAGTTGTTGCAAATGGCAATGATATACGCTTCTTAACATCTTGAATTATTGTTGCTCTTGTGGTCCTGTTATTATTGAAGATAGAGGAGGAAATGGGAAAAATAGCTCTTGCAGCAATAATGAGCTTATGTGTTATTCCTGCCTCCATAATGGTCAATCGCATAGTTCCTGAGCCATATATGGTAAGAAAAAGTTTATTAAACTGGAGACCAGACAGTTGTTGATACTTAGATTGATACCGAAGAAATTTACCTTCATTCAATTTGATTGAGATCCATGATTTGCAGGATGAGATATTTCATGTACCACAGGCAAGCAGTACTGCAAGGGAAATTTTGGAAGTTGGGACCCTATGATTACCACTCCTCCTGGCCTGTATGTTCTCTATTATCTTTGGTGTCTTTGCCTCTGGCCCCATCTTCAGGAAAAAATTGATCCCAGTAGCTTATACCAACTACTTATGTGTTATGCCAAGGGAAGTTATTTCAGCTTAAAAAGTACAATTGGTTGAAGCACTTTGCCTGATAGGCTTAGGCTCAGCTCTCACTGCTGACAATCTCTTTTGGCTTATCCTTGTTGAAGCATGTGGCATGCCTTCTCCTTCAAATGGGGCACTCTTGCCTCTACCAAACTTTTATTAACAAAAATAAATAAAATTATTTATATATGGAATGGAATTGTGTAGAAAAAGCATATTGTAGGATGAATAACAGAAAGTATGAAATCATTCATAAATGATTAACTAGATACCAATATGTGGGGTATGCGAAACATTCAGTGCAATATTTATGTTGGATAATTTTATTGTTGCAGTGCACCTGATGTATTTGGTGTGCATTTGAAACAGAAGCAGTTATCTGAATATGTAATCAAAATGAATATTTTCCAGACAATGTGAGACGTTTTTATTATTCTCCAAGCCTAGCTATAAATATTTTGTTCTGCTTCTGTGCTTTAGTTGGAGTGGTAGGCAGTGACAATTGACAATAATATAAAGAAAGGTTGTTCTTGGTATTGTTCTTAATGATTATGATTAAGCATGGTTGAAGCATCATCCAAGTATTCAAGTGAATAAAAGGGCCAAATATAGCAATTTATAACAGGTTGCTTGCATTGCTTAATCTAATTGTAGTATGATTATCAAATGAGAATCATACTCATGGAAGATAACTTAAAGCTACGCAATAGTTTTGCTGTTAATTGAATGGGTGAGACCAAATCATTAAAGTATTGAACCTCGGCCACTTTGAATAATTAAAAACTTTGTGTATACTATACCCTTTCTCACTATCTATCTGGTACAAACAGAAGATAATGTTTGATGTGTCTTTCAAATCTCTAGATTGAGCAAACATAAACAGTTCTGCATAGATATATTATCGAAAGTATAATGCAGTATCAAATGTCAAGTTTGATCTTTGAAATTGAATAACTTTTGCAGGTACTGTCTTTCACTTGCCCATGTTGCTTCTTTGTTTCCAGGCTTGTCCACTGTACAAGCTATTTCCTCTTTTTCTGACATGTGCTCTGTGGCAATCCTTCGATCAGTTAATGGTGTCTTAGCAATTGTCTGCAGTGTAATTTTATACGACATAATTATGCATTTGAAGCCAACACTTACCAAGAGGAAGGCGATGCTTCAAGCAGTGGTCCTATCCTTGTACCCCCTTCACTGGTTTTTCACTTTTCTCTATTACACAGATGTTGCAGCTGTTACGACAGTGCTGGCTATGTATCTAGCAAGTTTGAAGAAAAATTACTGGTTTAGTGCATTGGTAAGGCATATTTTGATTTTAATGTTGTAACCACATTTAAGTTGATATATTTTTTTGTTTGTGTTTATATTATTTTTATCTAAGTTCCTTTATTTTATTAACTTGTGTCTCATCTAAAACAGTTGAACGTATGTGTACATATTACAGTTACAGATGCCTATTTTCTGTTGCTATTGAAGATATTTACTGGAAAGACTCGATTTGTTTCTCATTTTGATCCTGTGTACTTTTATCTAGGAGTATATGCATACACCACACATACGTGCATATATGTATGTATACTTATTGGAGGACTAAGTTCAATATTACTTTATCATTTCTTCATTTTGGTCTTATTTCAGAAAATAAAAGCAATATTAAAAAGTTAATTCATATCACTATTTTTATATCTATTCCTGATTCAAATGGATCTTTGCTATCCCTTATCTCTTGTATATTTGCTTCTAGATCATAAATTTCTCAGGGCCTGTTTAAATCCTATTTTGATAACTATTTTCCGTTTTTAATATAATAGAAAATATTTGATAAGGAGTAGTTTTTGAAAACTGTTTTAAAAGTAGTATCAATTTTTTAGTTTCTGATATAAAAAACCAGAAGATTTCTAAATTGTTTTGGTTTTCTACTTGTGGTTTTCTACTTGTAGTTTTCTATTTTTTATGTTCTTCCTTACACTGTCCCAACTCTTCCCTCACTCCTATTCGCCAAAACTTAGTTTTTGAAAATTGTTTTATAAACTAAAAAAATAAAAATCAAACACATTCTTCCTCTCTTGGTTTTCAATTTTGGCTTACAACACAACTTTTAATGAATAGATTTACGGATAATTTCTATATATAAATACTTTTAGCAGCATACCTGGATTATATTTGTCATTGTGTCTTATAGAGTGGTGGTAATGTGTTAGGTTCCTGGGTTTGGAACCTAACACAGAACTCTCAAGAACAGTAGAAAATAGAAAAGAAAGGAAAGAATTCTCTTATTCAGAATGAATGTATGGAATGGTACAATGAATGGGGTTGGGAGCATAACCTCCCTTGAGAGCATAACCTCTCTACACAAGCCAAAGCCTGACTTTACAAAATATATTCTCCCTCCCCTTAACAACATAACAGGATCTATTTATATAATTCTCCTGCATGTAAACCCATTAACCATTATATTCCTATCCTCCTATACCCTATCATT
Organism: Vigna mungo; assembly: GCA_036885675.1. Lineage (NCBI taxonomy): Eukaryota > Viridiplantae > Streptophyta > Magnoliopsida > Fabales > Fabaceae > Vigna > Vigna mungo. The sequence goes on from CP144699.1 coordinate 31,234,426, forward strand.
ACCCTCGCGCTGCAAAATAACCTTGTCCTCAAGGTTGATATTGATTCTGGATAGTCACCCGGTATATAACTCCAATTCTCACAAACCCGAATTGCTATTCCTAATGAATAACCGACTCAACATGCTAGCAAAGAAATGAATGATCCCAGCGTGTAACCCATTACAAATGACAATTCTCCATCCTTGTTGCCCGATAACAACCTTATCACACTGAAGGGCTCCTACCTTGGTCAATGTTGAAGAAGAAGAACCAAGCAGCGGATTCTCCTGCATAGGTTCGAAGGAGAACCTTCCCCGGAACTTGGCCATGCAATTGTTGATGTACATGGAAATAACAAAAACAACGATATTAGCAACCACAAACATAGGAACCCGCCATAATGTCCCATGGGTATTAGCTTCGTAAAGAATAAAAGACTTATGCGCAGTGTAGTTTTCCTCTCCTTTGTTGTTCTTGGTTCTCCCACCGCCCACTCTCCAAATCTCTTTTGACCATAATTTTTTTCCTCTCGATCAAACGCAATTTCCAAGTCTCAAAGACATTAATGAGGTGAATCCCATCTTTGAGTGGGATGTGGTGCTGCATGTCTCGAAGAGGAGGCAGCCCCTGTTTTATTTGGAAAACGCGTGAGTGCGCCTGCAACACCGCTTGCAGCTCTGCTCTCTGGCTTCCCGTCAAATCATCTTGCCACTCGTCCTACACCTGTTTTTCCACTAAGCCCAGTTCCCATATCAACGCCCATGACTCAACATCAACCATCTTTAGTAAAGTGTTGGGTTCTACCAGCTGTCGCGACAACACTGGATCACCTCTAATTTTTATCTTCTCTCCGTCCCGATTATATATCATTGTCATCTCAGCCCAGTTAATTCTTACTTCTTCCAATTTCTCCAGCCATGCACCGCCTAAGATTACATTCACCCCACCCAGTTGAAAGACGTAAAACTCTTCCTCCACTGTAGCTTCTTCCAAGTAGACTCTAATCTTCGCACAACGCCCCCGTGTCCATCACCTAAGCTCACCGAATACAACGGGGTATCAATCATGGGTAGTCGCATTTCCTGAACGACTCTTTTGCTGATGTAATTATGACTTGCACCGCTATCGATCAGAATCATCACCTCCCTTGCTTCGATCTTCCCCTTGCCGGTCGCAAGGTTGGTCGTCGGTTCTGGCAGTTTTGTCACGTTCGGCTCGGCCAATCCTCTCCCGTTCGGTCCAGCAGTCCTCTCCTGTTCCGACCGCTCAATCACTCTCGATCGGCCTTGGTTATCGCGATCGGCCTCGGACTGTGACACCTCGCCACACGTTCGTTCCCAAAACGACTTCCGCTCAACATGGGTTCCAAACCTTATCACGAGGGCTCCCTTCAAACCATCCCATGACCGATTCTTTGCTTTTTCCTTCCACGCTTTGAACCAGTACCGAGCGCTCCCCTCCATACTGAATGACGCCAGGTGCACCCTTTCCTCCTCTGCGACACCTTGCAACTCGAAGCACTTCTCTGCCTTCGAGACCCACCCAACCGGATCGAACCCTTCGAAAGTGGGAAGTTCTACCCTTTTCCGCCATTCATTCTGCTCCTCCGGACTGTCGCCATACACACTCACTCCCATATCCTCATCGCGGCGTCGTTGGTCGTCATTTACGAAGGTTTGACTTTCGCTTGATTTTTCTTCGTTGTTGTAAGCTCGCGCCTCCACCATCCTCATAATTTTTTTTCAAGTCCCGACGCACTGCTTCGAATTCCGCTTTCATCCCGTCCATCAACCTCTCCAGAACCTCCAATCTTCCCATCGTGGTTCCCTCCATAACTCGATCTCGCACCCAATTTGGGGATCCCGCAGTTTCTTGATCAATTTTCTTGATTACTTCTTGATCTTTCACCCCCACTGCGAAATGACAACTTTTAGATTCGGCAGCTTCTTGAATTGGCACACACCCACTTCGATTCTACAGCTTCTTGAAAACGGTAGATGTTTGATCTTTCACCCTACTTCAATCCGACAGGTCGGACCAATTTGTTAGGTTCCTGGGTTTGGAACCTAACAAAAAACTCTCAAGACCAGTAGAAAATAGAAAATAAAGGAAAGAATTCTCTTATTCAGAATGAATGTATGGAATGGTACAATGAATGGGGTTGGGAGCATAACCTCCCTTGAGAGCATAACCTCTCTACACAAGTCAAAGCCTGACTTTACAAAATATATTCTCCCTCCCCTTAACAACATAACAGGATCTATTTATATAATTCTCCTGCATGTAAACCCATTAACCATTATATTCCTATCCTCCTATACCCTATCATAATGCATTCGAGTTTATTGATACAGATTGGAGCATTGGCAGTTGTTATTCGACAAACAAATATTATATGGGTGTTTCTTGTTGCATGCACTGGGATCATAAATATTTCTGTGACTCATGGAAAGCAAAATACAAAATCTATCAAGTCTGATGTGTCTGCGAAGCATGCTTTAGAATATGCTACTGGTATTAATACAGAGGGTTTCAATCTGAGAAAGCGAAAAAATGTTCAATCTGGGAATACTATTGAACACTCATCATCACGTGATTCTTCTCCTTCCTCTTACTCAGGTTTGCTTTCTCATGTTTAAGAAAACCATGAGTTCTATTTTATGAGCCTAACAAAATAAAATAACTAAATAACTGTAGATAGAATAAAGTTAATCCCATCCTCTGACTACCTTTTTTGCAATATATAGGATTGGTTTTTATTGATATTATTTTGCAGGTTTTGCTGATGAATTATGGGCCGTCCTTTTAACATTAAGGTACATGAAATGGGAGATTCTAATTTCATTTTGCCCATTTCTCATGGTGGTGGTGGCCTTTATTTTATTTGTCTATTGGAATGGAAGTATTGTTCTGGGTAACATTCATTTTCTTGTTTTCCCTGGTGATGATCTTTCTGGGTCCCTTAGGGGCCCCAAAGACCCTCGTTCTCACACATATCCTATACTGACACTGCAGGTGCAAAAGAAGCACACGCAGTTACCCCACATTTTTCTCAGATGCTTTATTTTTAGTTTGGTTTCTGTACTGGCTTAGACTCCTATGCATATCACTATCACCCAGGCTGTGGACTTGTTTCGGAAGAGTAGGGCCCTTCTATTTTTTCAGATGTTCCTGGCCCTTGTAGTTGGCATGCTCTCAGTACACTTTTTCAGGTTATGCCAGACTCAGATGACTTGGTAAACTATCAAGCATAATCTGTTTTTTTGATGGTCAACACAATTAAATGCATGTTTTGGTGGTGGTGAATTTATAGACTGCTGTTGCAGTTTTTCTTCAATACTGTAAAATTTTAAGTTCTCTTTCCAACTTCTTTTTACTTATAGAGAATGCTAATTAGATTGAACTGGAAAGTTTTATAGGAAATTGTTGCATTTATTATTACCAATTGTTAGATAGTAGTTGTGTGTTTATGTTAATTAGGGAAATATAGTCCCTATGCTTATTACATTATTTTTCATATTCATTTATATTTGGGCTTAGCTCACATTCTTATTATTATAAATACATTACCCTATGTGTATGCAAAAGACACATGGGAGATTTCTCCTAATCCTCTTCCTATTTCATATGGTATCAGAGTCATGATTAGAGTCTATCCTAGCGAATTCTAAGTGGGCATTTCTGTTTCTACCTGTTGTCGGACCACTATTGGACCATCCAATTTCTACTATCACGCACGAGACGTCTATACCTCAGCGTGAAGGAGGTGTGTTGGAAGTCCCACATTGACTAGAGATAAGGCCAATTTATAATATATAAGTGAGGTGCAAATCTCACCTTACAAGCCGGTTTTGAAGTTGAGTGTCATTTTATTAGAGAAAAAATCATATCCGGAGATATCAAGACTGAGTTCGTTGACTCAAGCAACCAGTTGGCAGATATATTCACCAAGTCCTTACGAGGAGCTAGAATTGACTATCTATGTAACAAGCTTGGAACATATGATTTATATGCTCCAGTTTGAGGGGAAGTGTTAGATATGTTAGATATTAGTTGTGTGTTTATGTTAATTAGGGAAACATAGGCCTTATGCTTATTACATTATTTTTCATATTCATTTGTATTTGGGCTTAGCCCACATTTTTATTATTATAAATACATTACCCTATGTGTATGCAAAAGACACATAAGGGAGATTTCTCCTAATTCTCTTCCTATTTCATACCATTGCACCCCACCATTATTTGTACTGAAAACCTTTTGTTCATTAATTCCTTATCGAGTCCTTAATGTGCTCATTCTTAGGACCCTTTGTTTGTTGTCTCTTACTGTTAGAATATTGATTAGTGTGTGTGAGTTGTGTGTGAGCTCGTATAAGTTTAATGGTAGAATAATTACTAAGTCTACCTATGTTAGTGTAGTTAGTAGGACTAAAGTAGGGAATAGTGTGTTGGGTTATTTATAATCATTGTACCTAGCGGTCTAGGACAATCTCTTGACCTTTCATCTCCCTATTGTATCATTTCTTTATCAATGTAAATAGTAAAACATGAGAAGGGTCCATTAAGTCCTTTAGAAATATATTTCTCTGTTTTAATCTCAACATGATATCAGAGCAGGTTCTCTGATCTTCTAAAAGCTATCTTCGCTGTCCGCCGGCGGTCGGCCACCATGGCCGCCGGCGGCCCCTTCTAAAAGTCTCTTCTTCAGAATATGGCCTAAATATAAGCTATAGCTCCAGAATTTGTCTCAAAATGGGATTTGAACCCATTTCCTTTCTCTTTTGGACCAGTAGCTGAAACTGGTACTACTGGTACTTTAGATCCGGTGATCCCAAGTGACATTGAATCAGTTGGGGGTATAAGCGCTGCTATTTCAGCAGTTGGTGTTGGAGGACTGAATGCCAGTCGAAAGGCGCATCTATGACTTAATACCTAATTTTCCATAGAAGGGCTCGATCCCAGACCTAAGCGCAAGGTAATTTAGGTAGGGCTCAAGCTTTATTTCACGTAGCTGACTTTACTCTCAGCTCAATTGGAATAGTTTTTCGCTATGTTCGCAGGCAAGTGAGACGATCCATCAATGCCCTTATCTGCTTAGAAAGAACCGGTGTCATCCAAACATGGTGAAGAGGTGGCAATTGGATCAATAATAGCTGAAACTTCTACTGTACAGGGTTCGGCTTGCCCAACTGTCCAAGCTTTAGATATATTTTATAATATGCTTAACACAACACATGCAATTCGAACGAAGTTTTCTCGGAATGAAAGTCACTCCGTTGGGTTCAATGCCCGCTAGTCCCATGCATCCTTCCTTTCTGTTGGTCAACAACCAACCACATATCACTCACTACTCCTACATGAAGGGACTCTCTTTCTGTCCGGAGGGAATCATTCTTTCTCAATCAATCATGCCTCAACTGGATAAATTCACTTATTTCACACAATTCTTCTGGTCATGCCTTTTCCTCTTTACTTTTTATATTCCCATATGCAAAGATGGAGATGGAGTACTTGGGATCAGCAGAATTCTAAAACTACGCAACCAACTGGTTTCAAACCGGGGGAACAAAATCAGGAGCAACGACCCCAAGAGTTTGGAAGATATCTTTAGAAAAGGTTTGAGCACCGGTGTATCCTATATGTACTCTAGTTTATTCGAAGTATCCCAATGGTGTAACGCCGTCGACTTATTGGGAAAAAGAAGGAAAATCACTTTTCTCTCTTGTTTCGGAGAAATAAGTGGCTCGCGAGGAATGGAAAGAAACATCTTATATTTGATCTCGAAGTCCCCATATGGCGCTTCTTCAAATCCTGGATGGGTGATCACTAGTAGGAATGACATAATGCTAATCCATGTTCCACACGACCAAGTAATAATAACACAAATAAGAGAAGAAAGATCGTAGAAAAGAAAGTCTTTCGTGCTCTCTCCTCTCTCTAAGTAAGAGAAAGAGAAGGTCCAATCATGCTACTTTGAGAAAGATGCTTAACACATGCAAGAAGATCAGTTCACCCTTAAGAAATAGGCAACATCGGTTCGAATCCGATACCGATCAAGGGCTTTTTCCTTTTTTTTCGGTATGCCACTCCGCCAGCAAGGAGCGAAAGAACCAAGTGGTTTGTGGTTATGTCAGAATTTGCACCTATTTGTATCTATTTAGTGATCAGTCTGCTAGTTTCTTTGATCTTACTCGGTCTTCCTTTTCCCTTTGCTTCCAATAGTTCGACCTATCCAAAAAAATTGTCGGCCTACGAATGTGGTTTCGATCCTTTCGGTGATGCTAGAAGTCGTTTCGATATACGATTTTATCTTGTTTCCATTTTATTTATTATTCCTGATCCGGAAGTAACCTTTTCCTTTCCTTGGGCAGTACCTCCCAACAAGATTGATCCGTTTGGATCTTGGTCTATGATGGCCTTTTTATTGATTTTGACGATTGGATCTCTCTATGAATGGAAAAGGGGTGCTTCGGATCGGGAGTAATCACTAGTGATAGGGCAAAAATAGGAAGGACAAAGGAAAGAGCGATGCCTACATTAAATCAATTGATTCGTCATGGTAGAGAAGAAAAACGGTGCACGGACCGTACTCGAGCTTCGGATCAATGTCCCCAGAAGCAAGGAGTACGCCTGCGTGTTTCAACGAGAACACCGAAAAAACCAAATTCAGCTCCACGTAAGATAGCCAAAGTACGATTGAGCAATCGACATGATATATTTGCTCACATTTCGGGTGAACGTCATAATTCGCAGGAACATTCTATGGTGTTAATAAGACGAGGTAGAGTGAAAGATTTGCCAGGTGTAAAATCCCATTGTATTCGAGGAGTCAAGGATTTGTTGGGAATTCCGGATCGAAGAAGAGGCAGATCCAAATATGGTGCAGAAAAACCCAAATCTTTATGAATGGAAAAGGGGTGCTTCGGATCGGGAGTAATCACTAGTGATAGGGCAAAAATAGGGGAAAGTAAAGCCTACATTAAGATGCTTTGCACACCTTTTTTTATCTGTGTTTACAATCTCGTTCCGGGTATTACGTCATATGGTTTCCGGGCGAAGTGGCCTCGCCTCTAATACTGGTGGGGGGTTCTTTGGCCATCTTTTTTGTTTTTTTCGCAAAAAGTTTAGAAGAAAGAAGCCTATCTCTTATTTCTTTTTTCTTTAATAACTCTTTGTGTTTGGTCAGAGGGTGGAAATGCCAGGATGAGCACTCCACTACTAGTTGAGTCGTTTGGCGTGGTGCTACTGGATGCTTCTGATCAATAGAACGGAAAGAGTAGGAAAAAAAAGCTGATGATGAACCCAATTAAAAAGTATATCAAAATCTTTTTAATGGGATTCTGTTTGACTCTCTTGCTTTGTATGTTAAAACATGTGCTGCTCATATATTCTTATTTTTTAGATTCTATCATCCTTTTTTTATGGGCATTACTTTCTTTTGATAGTAGTATGCATGTGTCGTCCGACGGGGGCACCAGCTCACGGGCACCCTTGCCCCCTGCAGAGCCGCCTCAAGCCCCTGACCTTTCCCATCCTTTACTGGATGACAACACTTGTCGCGCCGAACTAGATGAGCGCGCGGGGTTTCATTTTGTGGGGTTGTCGGAAAAGAATAAAGACAAAGTGCTTTTGGCACAAGTCCAAATAGAAAGGGCCATTGAGAAAGCTCTGCTCTTCGACGGGTATTCCCGGGATGAGCTTTCTCAAAAGAGCAAACGAGATGAGATTAGAGGCTTTTTGTTCTATCGTAATGGGAAACTTCTTTCGATGAAAACCTATGACTCATATGTGAAAGAAGTCCAATTTGGGACCCACCGTAGCCGTCCCTATAAAGTTCTTATCGATGTCATCTCTTTTTCCAACCTATTTTTAACCAAAGTCAAGAAAATAAAGAGGTGGGAACGTTAGAAGACTGTGGGAACAGTGGGGGGGGGGGGGGGGAGAAGGTTATGCTACTCCCTGGGCTTGGCTGGCTTGATTGCTGTTGGTGGTTGTGGCGGGAATGAATGAAGGGTAAGGTTCAAAATCGAATGAGTAGTCTATATACACACAAATTGAATGGAAGAAATATGGGATCAAGGGTACTGCTTTCTATGCTATGATGTCAAATAGGATATGTGGGTTTAAGATTCTTTATCTGAGGCCCTTTTGTAAAGTGTAAAGAAAGGCATTCCCCTTTGATAGAAGGTGCAAATGAGAGATTATGGAATTCTCTGTAAGAGCTGCGGAACTAACCACTCTATTAGAAAGTAGAATTACCAACTTTTACACAAATTTGAAAGTGAATGAGATCGGTCGAGTGGTCTCCGTTGGAGATGGGATTGCACGTGTTTATGGATTGAACAAGATTCAAGCTGGGGAAATGGTTGAATTTGCCAGCAGTGTGAAAGGAATAGCGTTGAATCTTGAGAATGAGAATGTCGGAATTGTGGTCTTTGGTAGTGATACCGCTATAAAAGAAGGAGATCTTGTCAAACGCACTGGATCTATTGTGGATGTTCCTGCGGGAAAGGCTATGCTAGGGCGTGTGGTCGACGCGTTGGGAGTACCTATTGATGGAAGAGGGGCTCTAAGCGATCACGAGCGAAGATGTGTCGAAGTGAAAGCTCCTGGTATTATTGAACGTAAATTTGTGCACGAGCCTATGCAAACAGGGTTAAAAGTGGTAGATAGCTTGGTTCCTATAGGCCGTGGTCAACAAGAACTTATAATCGGGGACCGACAAACTAGAAAAACAGCTATTGCTATCGATACCATATTAAATCAAAAGCAAATGAACTCAAGGGCCACCTCAGAGAGTGAGACATTGTATTGTGTCTATGTAGCAATTGGACAGAAATGCTCATCTGTGTCACAGTTAGTTCAAATTCTTTCAGAAGCGAATGCTTTAGAATATTCCATTCTTGTAGCAGCCATCGCTTCGGTTCCTGCACCTCTGCAATTTCTGGCCCCATATTCTGGGTGTGCCATGGGGGAATATTTCCGCGGTAATGGAATGCACGCATTAATAATCTATGATGATCTTAGTAAACAGGCCGTGGCATATCGACAAATGTCATTATTGTTACGCCGACCACCAGGCCGTGAGGCTTTCCCAGGCGATGTTTTCTATTTACATTCCCGTCTCTTAGAAAGAGCCGCTAAACGATCGGACCAGACAGGTGCAGGTAGCTTGACCGCCTTACCCGTCATTGAAACACAAGGGGGAGACGTATCGGCCTATATTCCAACCAATGTGATCTCCATTACTGATGGACAAATATGTTTGGAAACAGAGCTCTTCTTCGAACAGGGTATCCAGAGGGGCCTTCACTGTTGTACGCTGTGCACCGCGCTATCCACCGCCAGCACCCGTACGTCGCCGGCCACTGTCCGCCACCGGCCACCGTCGCAGTTTCGACCGGTGACCGGCGGATCTGGACTGCCTCCTCGAGCGGCGGTCAACCCCGTCGGAGTCAGGACCAGACTCCGCTCAACGTGCCTCCACACGCCGTCATTCTCCAGCTGAGCTCTGACGCGTGTTTGTCATGCGCCACCTTCTCGGTGTCGGAATCTCACTGTGTCGCTTCCGGTCGACTCGTCGGAGCCCCCTGAGTTCGTTTTTGTCCTTGTTTCTTTGGTTTGGTGGTTGTAATTCAAATCTAGGGTTTTCTCCTTTGATTGTTTTGGAATCCCAAGTCCTTCGGATCTCCTCTATTTCATCATTGTCTGACTCGTCAAATCGTGATGAGTCCATATTTACCTGTGGTTCCTAATTTCGAAGTCATGTTATTATAAGTTTTCTCTCTTAAAACCCTAAAATCGAAAATCTCCAATATGTTGTTTTCGTTCTGGAACGGTGGAGGCACGTCTACTTCTTCATCACCCTATTTGCGTCACTTAAGTACCTCCTACAAGAGTCATCCAAGTTCGTTCATTGGCGCAACACATAATCCAGCCATGGTTATCCTGGTAGCATTTTGGTTTCTTCTTCTCCTTGTATGCCACCACTGGTTTTCTTCTCCTTTGGACACTCCAACCTGTCTTTGGCATTTCAAGGGTGATGGTGAGCCTTGCGCCTAGGCTTGGTGCCTGTGAAGGAAGCTACCCACTGTGATAACAAATTTGTGTTTTTGAATTTTGGGTATTTTTCTAGTTGGTTGTTGTTTGAGAATGCAGGGTGATGAAGGAAATTGGTAGGTAAATGTTTCTTTAAGTGCTCCACGTGAGGCTTAAAGGAATGGAGATTATGGAATTGAAGACTCATGATCTCTTGGTGAATGAAAGTGAAGATGGGATGAGAGAAGTCTTCCATAGGATGAAATAAAAATAAAAAACAGCAGGCTCCCCATCGGACGTCAATCTCTTTTGTCGACTTCATTTATGTGTGTTTACCCAAAGTAACTGTGATGCTTCCAATTCCAGTCAACAATTTCACTGTTTCCAACGTTCACAGTGAGGGGGAGTATGTTTTCAAGACACTGCAAGCTAAGTATGGCAGTTCAAGCCCCATAAGTATGGTAGTCCCTATAGATTTGTATCCTTCAGCCACTACAGGCCCATCAGTCTCAGAGATGGCAGTCCTTGCAGTTTTGTTGCATTTAGCCACTGCAGGCTCCATCCTTACTTGATGAGGGATTTTGTCCTTGCAGATTGTCATTGTCCACCACTGCTCTCCGTCATCCATTTTTTGATGTTGAAGTTTCACAAGCTGCTATTAGTTGTTCGTTGACATGTGATAACACACTGCCTCACACTCTTGAAGAAAAATCATTTGTTTCAAAATTGAGTTTATCTATTTCAAGTTTGGTTCATACAATTTGTATGCTCCTGCTTGAGAGGGAGTGTTAGAATATTGATTAGTGTGTGAGTTGTGTGAGCTGGTATAAGTTTAATGGTAGAATAATTACTAAGTCTACCTATGTTAATGTAGTTAGTAGGACTAAGTAGGGAATAGTGTGTTGGTTATCTATAATTATTGTACCTAGCAGTCTAGGACAGTCCCTTGACCTTATTGTATCATTTCTTTATCAATATAAATAGTAGAACATGAGAAGGGTCCATTAAGCCCTTCAGAAATATATTTCTCTGTTTTAATCTCAACATCAGTTGCCTTTCTAGGATTCCCAGAAGACTTTAGGTCTTTTGATTCTGGGTGGAAGCCAATGAGAATGCCGCATTAGAGAAGGACCCATTCTAATTTTGCTGGGCCAAAGTCTGGAAGAAGAATTTCTTTAGCTGTTATTAGAGGAAACAAAGTGTTGGTGATATTGGAGAAAGGCTAAGTTAGGCAATAGAAGCCTGATGTTGTGGCTGAGAAAGCCATAAGTTTTAGAAACTGAACTTGGTTAGGGCAACTACGGGACTGCCCACTAAAACAGAACTTGGTTAGGGCAACTACGGGACTGCCCACTAAAACAGAACTTGGTTAGGGCAACTACGGGACTGCCCACTAAAACAGAAAGACTGAAACAGAAAGACTGAAAGACTAAACTTTTAGGACGCGGGCGGCGGCTAAAGTTTGTCCTGCAGTTCTATGGGATAACTTTTCCACTTGGGTTGCATGAATGTCAACACTATGACCCTGTTTAGGTAAATTTTTCAATAAACACTTACCGGAAAAGAAATAAGTCAAAATGATTTAAGCTTCTCTCATTGCTAAAATTAGCATGTGAAATAGTTAAAATTAGTTTCTAGAGTAGTGTAATGAAAAAAAATTTATATATTATGTACAAATTAATTTTAACATACCATAAAAGTATAATTTATTTTCTTTTATGAGGGGTCATTAGAAATTTATCCAAACAGAACCTTTATCTAAAATCTACTGCATTCTGTATGATATGTGTAATTTCAACTTTCTGGCTCACTTGTGTCTCAACTTTTGCAGTGTAGCTCATCCATACCTTCTCGCTGATAATCGGCATTACCCTTTTTATCTTTGGAGAAAGTTATAATGGCTCACTGGTCAATTAAATACCTTCTGGTCCCAGTTTATATATGTTAATGGCTTTCCATCATCCACATGTTGGGTTAGTATACACAGACATACAATGAAATCTTGTTTTATTGAACTGCTTGTGGGATTATAACTACTATCCTTTATCAAACAGGAAAAACTAGAAGTAAAATATGGGTTTTGGCATACTTCTTGGCCACTGCAGCTGTTCTTGTACCAGCTCCACTGATAGAGTTCAGATGCTACACCATACCATTCTATTTCCTGGTGCTTCACTGTGACAATAGTGCAGGCATACTGTATATTGGGGTCAATATCTTTACAATGGCCATGTTTCTGTTTCGGCCTTTCCATTGGGCCCATGAGCCTGGAATTCAAAGGTTTATATGGTGATTCAATTCATTGAAAAAAAAAATATTTGTAACAGCGAAACTACCTTTTTTGTGAGGCTTTTACCACCAGTTTTACAAGAGTGGAATTTTAAATCTTAGTTATAATTTTGAGGGATTTAAATCTCCTTAGTTGATATGATAATCCTTATAACTATTTGAAGAAAAGTTAGTTTTTCTTGTTGAATTTTCTGATTATGATGATTCCTTTCATTTTATATATTTTTTGTGTAATTTAAATAGGTGAATTTGAAACTGTTATAAATGATTAATTTGGTTAAGACACTGTTAATTTAGTTATTGAAAGAAATGAAAAACTTGATTTACTCCGAACATGTGTTAAAAATTGCAAATTAACTCCTGAACGTCACAGTTTAATAACAAAGTGACTTCTGATTCAATATCAAATTGATCTCTAATATTACATTTTAGTAACCAAGTGGTTTCAAGAAACGTAACATCAGAACAGAGTTTTGGGTTATTCATTTAAGAACTAATTTTTGTTTTTTAAGGTTGAAGTTGATGGTGTCGTACATATTGAGTGATCAGATTAATCATTTAGCCTTTATGGTTGATTATATGCTCTGAAGTATGGATACCCGTAGAGATATATTGTATACATACTGGATACAAACTTATTCCTAGTATGACTTTGTTAATCCCATTATGAGCCTAAAGTACATATTGACTTCATAATTAATCTTTGTTGGAATTTGATTGATCACCATTAATGAAGTCTATCATTTCATCCACTTTTTATTCATAAGGTTTAAATCCGACATTTTATTTATAAGGTTTGAATTCCATATCTTGATCTTATTTGAGAAAAATAGAGTAGTTGTTAGTTGTCCCTAAAGATAGCAACGGAAATGTGTAGGTTTAATTATCCCATTTTTGAAATAAATTTTTTCTCATATTTAATGAATATAAATATATTTACATTTAGCCGTCTCTTTATTATTTGAAATATTAATTAAATTTGTTTTTTCTACCAAAAGTAAGTCATCATATACACTTTTTTTCTACAAAAAGAAAAAAAGTAGGTCTTAGTAAGGAAAATGTAATATTATTGAGTATTCCATGTAAATATGATACATATTATTTTCTCTCCAGCATTAAATTCAAAGAAAGAAATTATAAATATGAAATAAGAATATCAAATAAAAATTAAATAAAAGTCAAATAAGTATATATAAAAAAGAAATTAATAAAAAAAATTAATATAATTGTTTAAGATTATGTAATAAACTAAATGTATTTTAGTAATTTAAAATAGGAATGACCGTAAGGACAAAGATAAGTATTAAAAGGTTTATAATTTTAAATTTGGCTCTGTTCATACGGCTTGGCCTTGATCCATATGGGCTAGGACAAAAAAGTTCACGGGACCAAAATGTCCACATAAGAAAAAGAAAATAGGGATAAAATGGTCACAAAAACTTTAGGGGCTAAGACCAACCCATGGACTGGCCTATGTGAGTTGGTCTAAGATCTAGACAAGGTATATATATCACCTAGGTTGACTCAACTTTATCCTCAGTGCGAGCCGACTCTTTTGGACAATTGGGTCGGGTTGGCTCGAATTAACTCTCAACCTGAGACGAACTCAGACCAACCTTTAGCTTAGATGACTCAGCTTGACCTTTGACTTTTGTTGACTTGGCATGAACTTTGGCCTAAGTTGTATCATCTCGATCTTCGACCAGAGTTGACTCGTCTTGACCTTCAATCCATGCTGACTTGACTTGACTATAAGCCTAGGCTAACTCGACTCCAATATTAGCATGAGTCAACAATGCTTGACTATGGGCCAAGCTAACTCAATACGACCTTTGCCTTGGGTTGACTTAAATTGACCTTTGGCCTAGGCTGACTCAACTCCACCTTTGGCTTAACTCGACTTAAGCAAAACTCAATTGAACCTTCAACTAGGCCAACTCAACACAACATTCTGGTTGGACTGACTAGGCTTAACCTTCGCCCTAGATTGACCTTGAACCAGGCAATTCGTCTCGACGTTTGACTAGAGTTTACTTGTCTCGACCTTCGACCTCAATTAGCCTATTTGGAGCTTGCCTGGCACCATCTCAACCTTTGGCTCAAGTTGACTAGTCTTGACCTTTGGTTCAGGCTAAACTATTTCTACCTTCGACTCGAGCATGCCTTTGTCGAACTTCGACCAGTGTTGGCCCTTATCAATCATCGATTCGGGCTATAATACGTATACCTTCAATCTTGATTGACTTGTGTCAAGCTTCTGCCAAGTAGGAATGGGTCGGCTCATGCTGTCTTTTAGCTTGGGTCAGCTTGTCTTGGCTTTGGGCTTGGGTCTGCCCATGTCAACCTTCTGCCTTAGCTGGCTTGTCTAAATCTTCGGCTTGGGCTGACCTATATAGACATTTGTCACATTTCATTAAACAAATATACTTACACTTGTTAGATAACCTATGGTTCAAAATTTTTATAAAGTATAAAGATATTAAGAGTATAAATTTTTTTAAAAGATAAAGGATTGTTTATTCCAAAATCTATAAATACTCATAGAATTAATGTTGTCTTCTTATAGAACTATAACCACATCTGCATTTAACACTCATGTATTTAATAAAGGACCATTGCATGGGATAAATCCAAAACAACATACCAACAAAACACCATGATGCCTTAATACATTTATAAGAAGGGTAAAAAATAAAGAATAAGTCATATTGTAAATGTGTCTTAAAAGGATTTAAATGTCATATGATAATATGAAGGCCAAATTTTTTTGTACAATTAATTTTTTTTACATGAAATTAGATTTTTGTACAATTGAAAATTTGTATAACTAAATTTGGTATGAAATTTATTTTGTTAGATACCTACACAGTCTTCTGAAACTAAGCCAAGATAGGATTAACTTAAATAACTCCCTAAAAATGATCATTTTTCATATTATATCATCTATCATGTGGAGATCTTTTGAATCATACCACCTAAGTATCCAACTTTATGTGAGTGAGATACTATTTTAGTCAGGAAAGTCTCATCCAAAGTCCACTTCAATACACTTTAACACCCTAAGTAGTAGTATTTTTTCATGAAAATAGCTAGTGGACTCAACCACACATTACGACTTTAAGCAAAGGTCTAACTTAGTCATTTAATAAAAATTTAGGTCCAAAATGCCTCCTAATGCAAAGTAGCTACTAATGTCTTTACCTCTACAAGTATGGCACCCAACGACACACGTAGCTGTCCAACGATATCCACTAAAAACAAGTTTTAAAAATTTCATATCTTAATGCTATCACTTTGTTACAAGATATCACATTCACTCAAATGTAGGTATCTACGTTACATACACACAATTTCATATAAATTTTCACAAAATCTACTTCAAGCATTAGAAACACCCTCAATCCACATTTTTAACACTACACCTTTCTTCTCATTATCACAAACTCTTTCTCAACCTCGAATAACAACGTATTTTCACTAAAATGTTGTCATAGATTCATAATTAACATTCACAGAATTTAACTCACAATCACCCACACTTTACAAAATTTATAATCCCATCGCTCTATTCTTCCATACCACATTCAAACACACTTCAAAATACAAACCCCATATGTATTTTCAAAACAAAGAATAAACATTTTAAGAAAAAAATTAACAATGTATTCAAATCAATGTTAAAAGGAAAACTTCTATATGGTTAGCTCTCTTTACCTCAAAAGAAGGAATCACCAATGTTATTTTTGGACACCCTAAGGGTTCTTCCTCTTTGTTTGTTTGATTGAAGAAGCAAGACCGGAGGAATGATCCTTACGACAAGCTCTTCAATTTGGACTAAATAGTTTCTCAATTTTTTTAAGTTAAGTTTCAATTCTTTTTCTTGGTCTTTTTCCGTGATTGGTTGCATGCGAGTCTTCTTTCACTTGCACATGTCTTTTTAGTCATTTATATGAGTCTTTACTGATCAATAATCATAATGTTATATCTTGATCGTTCTTGTGATGTTTCTATGTAAAGATATAGTATCTTGTAAGTTGGAAGAAGTTTCACTGTTAAGGGTTCTATGAGCTCGAAAAGGTTTGGGTTTCTGTTTGAGAAAGTTTGTTTGTCTCTCAGGTAAGGAAAACTAATTGCACTATTTTAAATTTTGTATACTTTGAAATATATAATTGTATGTGTTGAGATTGTTGATAAGGGAAACATTGGTTTAGCTAACCTTAATCTCACAATGCTCTAGTTACTCTGGTTTCTGATGATGACAACACATTATTAATAACACATGTATTGTCATGTGTTATATGTTCTATTCTTTAATGTGGAAGATATCTTTGTGAACATGTTTGTGTTGATATTGATATATGAATGCATATTCTCTAATGTACTATTTGTTACATCATTTGTGAATGCATTACATATGCTTTTGAAAAGAAAACTATATGCACTTTGATGAACTTATATTGTGTGGTATAACTGCAAGTTTTAAGTCGACTTCATTATGAAGTAAGTTGATTAAAACTCATGACTATGCACAGATTTTCAAAAGCAGTGCAATGTGTGATTTTGCGTTGAAAAGTTTTTCAAACTGAGCTGAAGTGCCTAAGTTGACTACATGCGCAGTGGATCGACTTAGTTAGTTATTTGATTTGAAATTCTGTTAATGCTTGTGTACAGTAACGACTATATTTCAAATGTCTGTTAAAACATTTATGATAGTCAACTGTATTAAATGCAAAGTCAATTTGGTTGTTATGACTGCTGCTAATTTGCTTAACTGTTATAACTGTCTGATGACACTCGACTTCATTAGTAGCACAGTCGACTATAAAAGTGTCTGATTTATAGAAAACTATAAATAAACGTGACTCAATTGATCACATACGACTTTGGATATTCTGACACTTTCATTTTGATTTACAAATTGTGATATCTGAGAAAAAGGCTCCAAGAACTCATCAAGAAGACGATGAAGATCTTTCTTGCAAGAGTGTCTTGTGGAGGAACTGTATTGCGCTTATTGTTTGATCAGATTCTGCACAAGCTAGTGTGTTCACATTGATCAAGACTGCTTTCAATATGTTGGAGATTGGTTTTCCTGTTGTGATTATAGAAGATTGACTCGTGGAGTTTGGACACTTTGAGGATTGTTCAATGTGGGTTGAATATTGAAGAAGAGGGGATATCTTGTTGCAGATCTTTGTGTTGCTGCCTATATTTTGGTTAGAGGGTTAGAGAGGTGTTTTATATTTTTGAGTGGAGGTCTCTATAAAAGCCTTGTTGTTAAAACCTTGACCATTATAGTGCATTTGCTTCTGGATTGTGGAAGGACACTGGATGTAAGCATTGAGGCCGAACCAGTATAAAAATCTACGTTTGATTTCTCTATCCTTACACTTTTACATTAAGTCAACTTAATTGTTTACGTAATCAACTTTACATTTCCGCTGCCTTTAAATTTTTCATTCCTTGCAATTCAAGAAACTTTGTAAATACATTTACTTTGCGGAAAAGATTTTGAAAAGACTCTGATTTTTAAACCTCATCAACTCACCCCCCTTCTTGGTGTTGAAACTAAGCCATCTTGTTTCCAACAGTATGATTGTATGATAAATTGACTGGATGATTGAACTATGTGTTAAGTATGACTTCTTGAGTTATGATTTGGCTCGTAAATTTAATATTTATGTTTTATGATGAACTTTGATGAATTAACAATGTTGTTGGTTGAAATGTTTGGTTTGTAAATCTGTTGGTTTGGATTTGATTTTGTGTGTTGAGACCTACTTCATTAGTAGCACAGTCGACTATAAAAGTGTCTGATTTATAGAAAACTATAAATAGACGTGACTCAATTGATCACATACGACTTTGGATATTCTGACACTTTCATTTTGATTTACAAATTGTGATCTCTGAGAAAAAGGCTCCAAGAATTCATCAAGAAGACGATGGAGATCTTTCTTGTAAGAGTGTCTTGTGGAGGAACTGTATTGCGCTTATTGTTTGATCAGATTCTGCACAAGCTAGTGTATTCACATTGATCAAGACTGCTTTCAATCTGTTGGAGATTGGTTTTCCTGTTGTGATTATAGAAGATTGACTCGTGGAGTTTGGACACTTTGAGGATTGTTCAATGTGGGTTGAATATTGAAGAAGAGGGGATATCTTGTTGCAGATCTTTGTGTTGCTGCCTATATTTTGGTTAGAGGGTTAGAGAGGTGTTTTATATTTTTGAGTGGAGGTCTCTATAAAAGCCTTGTTGTTAAAACCTTGACCATTATAGTGCATTTGCTTCCGGATTGTGGAAGGACACTGGATGTAAGCATTGAGGCCGAACCAGTATAAAAATCTACGTTTGATTTCTCTATCCTTACACTTTTACATTAAGTCAACTTAATTGTTTACGTAATCAACTTTACATTTCCGCTGCCTTTAGATTTTTCATTCCTTGCAATTCAAGAAACTTTGTAAATACATTTACTTTGCAAAAAAGATTTTGAAAAGACTCTGATTTTTAAACCTCATCAACTCACCCCCCTTCTTGGTGTTGAAACTAAGCCATCTTGTTTCCAACAGTATGATTGTATGATAAATTGACTGGATGATTGAACTATGTGGTAAGTATGACTTCTTGAGTTATGATTTGGCTCGTAAATTTAATATTTATGTTTTATGATGAACTTTGATGAATTAACAATGTTTTTGGTTGAAATGTTTGGTTTGTAAATCTGTTGGTTTGGATTTGATTTTGTGTGTTGAGACCTATAATCTAAGGAATTAGCCAAGTGGTACAAGTTTTCATATTTAAAATTGTTTTGAACTAATTCACTAAGAAAAAAGTATCTATTTGATTAATTAAACATGTATAAGTTCTCTAAAATAGTACAAAATATAGGTCTGATATATGGTATAACATTAAGCAACATTAAGGTGACATTGAGTGTCTTATTTTGCAAATATGTTAGCTTGTGCGATACTAGGATGATGCTGAGTGCCCAGTTCTGCGAATGGTTTGGCATTGAGCAGTGTCAGGGTGTTGTTGGGCGTCATCCTTGTACTGCAGGTCTGAAGCATTTTAAACCCAAGGCGTTGAGCGCCATGATTGGAACTAAGCGTCATGGTTGACACAAAATGCCACCTTTTGTGAGAGAAAATAAAACTACAGGGGCTATATTGAGACAAAATAAAAATACAGAAACCAAATTGAGACTAATGCAATGACACATGACCTAACAATGACACGTGGCACTATTAGTGCACGTCACACTATCATTGCCGTGTGACACAATTCCAGCTTAACACATAATTTTTTTTAAAAAAGTTAAAAATAAAATAATTGAAGAAAAATTTAAAAATTTCAAAAAAACCACGAACTGACACATGACACATTTTTAACGGTGTTAGTATGGAATTAACGACAAGAACCTAATTGCTTCAATTTTTGAAAAATATAGACCTAATTAAGACAAAAAATAAGTATGAGACCTATTTGAGAAAAATCACCAAAAATAGAGACTATTTGTATGATTAAACATTCTATATTTGATTTATGAAAACACTTTTTACACATTGGCCTATCCTGTTTGTTTTCTGTGGTGCATTCTTGTGTCCATGTTGTCTCTTTTGTGATGATCATCTTATTGATATGAACATATAAAGGTGGGTATTGAAGCATATTGGTGGAAGACGGTGATGCAACAAAATTTTCTCCTTGGTCGTCTAGTAGTTACCGTAATTGTTTTAGATATATTTTATCATTAAAATTATTTAATTTTGATAATTATATTAATAATATATATTTATGTATTTGAGATAAATTTTATTTATTAATTTTACGACATTTTATTTTATCAGTTGTATGACAATTAAAATTGGAAGTTACACACAGACACATACAGACACACATACACACACACACAGACACGACACACAAACACTGACACACACCCACCCACCCATACACACACAAACACACACAGACACAAACACACACACACACACACACACATAGACACAAAGACACACACACACACACGCAAAGACACATACACAAACACACACACACAGAGACACACACACACAAACACGCACACACACACAAACAAACACACACACACACAGACACAAACACACAAACACAAAGACACACACGCACACACACACACACATAGACACAGACACAGACACACACACAAACACACAGACACATAAACACACACACATAGACACACAAACACATACACACAGACACGCACACGCACACACACACACACACACAGAAACAAACACACACACACACACACACATAAGAGCTTTGAAATTGGTTTAAAAGAGGATCTTGATAGGTGAAATTCTAAAGGGTTTAATATATGAGTAAGCTTGGTGTTTGTAGCCTGTCCTTAGGTGTTTCAGGACTTGTTTAACATCTTAGTTCACTAGAATCTGATGAGACACGGGTAAAATTTGGTATGAGAGTTTTTATAGTGTTGGTTTATCTAATGTACCTAATTCCTGACCAAAAAAGCAAGATGACATTCAATTGTGGTTATAAACATATTTTCAAATCAATTCTGATGTCAAGATGCCAATTTGGTCTTTTGGATGGGTTTTAGATGCTATCAAATCTGAAAATCTTGTTGCTGTAAAAAACTAATAGGAATAATCGATTATCAGACTTGATAATAGATTATTTCAGTCATAATTATGTTTTTGTTGCAAAACTCTATGGAATAATCGATTATCAGATCTCATAGTCGACTATTGTAGTAGGTATTTTTATTGATACTCGATTATCAGAATTGATAATCAATTATTTCAGTATGTATTATTGTATTTGCTTAGAACTCTCTGGGATAATCGATTATCAGGCTTGATAATTGATTATCCCATAAGAAAATGAATATGTATGGTTTGTGAACATGTTTATGTATGTGTTTAAGGTGGAGGAATTTGATGGTGTACATGATGCTTCATGAAATGCAATTGGAATATTAATATATATGCTAGTTGTTCGCATAGCTATGGTGGTTATGATGATATGTATAATTTTAAAACATATGAATGTTTTATGGATGGTAAGTGTGGATTAAGTTTGATGTGAAAAGGATTCCATGGGGAAATTCTTATAGTTATTATGTTGTGTTATGTATTGAAGTAGGGGCTCCGGGATTGGGGGATGATTCTAACACTCTCAATAACTCCTAATCTCAAGTAGAGATAGATGGTTATATCGTGGAGAGTAAAAGAAGGTCCTAGTTTATGGTCACCAGTTTTTGGCCATAGATGTATGACGGATTAACCTTGGTGTGTGATAGTTTGATGGAGTGATATTATGATTTAGGCAAGTTGTTTCACCACACACAAGGCATGTCTCCCATGAGTCTGACATCAATACATGTATCCGAATGATCGATGTCTAAAGTTTGATATGATTATTCGTGTATGGCTTGTTTTATATTATGAGTGTGATATTATTATTTGACAAATGTATGAAGATTATTTTGGTAATTTAGCTTACCCTTTCGTCTTTGTTTGTTATTATATGTGCTTGTTTTCTCTTTTCTCACCTTAAATGATATGAGCTTAAGGAAACGTCATTGAGTTGATCTAGCGCGGGGTGCAGGCGAAGCTATGACAGTTAGGTTTTAGTTCTCCAGATATAAGTCTTTGACTAAGAAATCTCAAGTTTCTTGTTAGTTATCATATTTGTAGTATTTATTTTAATAATTTTATACTAATAAAATAGGATGTTACATAGTCACTGAAAAAAAAAAGAAAATCTTTAAACATTTTAATGAATGAAAAAAGTAAAAAAAAATACTAAATATCATGTTTTATAGTTAAATTTGATAAATTTTTGCTATGCAAATTAAAATATAAATAAAAATATACGATAAAAAGCTTATAAATGTATTTCATTTTTCATATTAAAATAATGTGTATATACATGGACTAAATGAATAAATATTCTACTTTATTATATAAATATGTTGCATTATATTTTATATTAAAAATTTAAATAGAAAGAAAAATAATTAATAATAACTATTTATTTAATTTTTAATTTAAAAATGATATTGCTTTTCAAACTAACATCAAATTTTAGTACTACTAACCGTATCGGTATTTGCATTTTGTAATTGGATAGAATGAGTGGGCTTTAACTTTATAGGGCCCACTATTTTATTTGTTTTTCCGTTTCAAATTTAGTTGTTTTTGTGAATAAGTCTGGACTTATTTTTTTACTTAATTTTAATGTGGTTAGATAGACTCAACTACATGAAGAATAATTAAATTACGTGTTTTATTTATTCATCACTTCATCTAATCTTCTCCTCTAATGCTCTGAAAAATTTATCATAGCAATAATACAAATAAATGCTACAAAAATCATGACATTTTCTGTGTTATTTAAAGTTTTACAAACATTATTCTCGCAAGTTTTAGCATGAAAATAATTTCTTTTGATAAGTTTTAATTAATAAAGAAGAGTTAGAGAATCGTTTTTTAATTAGTAAAGAAAGTCACGTGCAAGACACGCTATTTAACTTTTAAGCCTATGCTGTCAATTTGAACTGTAATTTCAAGCTTTCAATCTTATATGTGATGGTTAGTGTGGACTTTGAATTAGGTTTTTGTCAGATTAATTACTGCAATGCCAACTTTCTTACAACACATATTATGATACCCTCACTTATTTATGCATTATTAATATTTTCTTTTTTTATTTAAAGTTTTTCAATATAAAAAAAATAGAGCACTTTTTCCCGTCTCCTACATTTTATTTTATGCGTAGTTTTTAATATGCTTTTTCCTTGATTATTTATACTTTAAATTTCTTATACATGATTAATTGTTTTAAATAATATTTTTAATCATGAATATCGCTTCTATTATTTATCTAACTGTTATACTTGATTGTCTACAAAATAAAAATAATTTAGTCAAGTAAAATATCGAAAAATGAATATAATTTTAACTTTCATTTCTTAATTCATGGCTTGTGGTGTGGACCGACCTAACAAAGAACGATGGAGAAATATAAATAATTTGAATTATGAGTTACGTTTGAGACCTAATATACGCCATTACAAGCTAGCAGACCAATAATTTTAGCAATAAACTAGCTTGTGTCACGGGACTTTTTTTTTTTCTTTCTAGAGAAATAATATAATTGTATTATATTTGTCTAAATTAATTTAAGAAATATAATTTAACTATCACAGTTATATATAATAGATAGGCGTGTTATAGAAATAATATTTTAAATCATGTGAAAAAGAATTAAATAATTATATTATATGATAATATATATTAAAATATTTTTATATGTAAACATTTTGTATATTGGTGGATGATTATGGATTTAAGAAATTTTTTTATATAATGTTTAAGTAAATAAATACGTGAAATTAATATTTATAGTTATTAAAATTTAAAAAATAATATTTAAATTTTTGTATTGTATTTTAAACAATAATTAAAAACTTTATTAAATAATTTTGACATTCAAAATAGTTATATCGTTTTAGAAATTTATAATTAATTTTTTTATTTTAATTTTTTAATAAATTATTATGTGTATTATGTGACATCCCATTTTAAATAGAATAAGTACTATACAAGAACGTTAAGACCTTGGAAAATAGAGTATTATAGTAGATAGGTGTATTAAAATAATGAGATCGAATATTTTATTTTAAAATAATTGTATAATATAAATAGAAATTTCTAAAGCTCGGTTCATTATCTAAATGCCTTTTATCTCTCTAAAACACTGTTCTCTTCCATCTCTCATGCTTCTCTCTACAAATTTTCACGTTTGGATTATCTGTTTGACGATCAGGAAGTGTCTAGGCGATCTTGGCGTAGAGGGCTACACTTCCTACCGATCAATTTCTTGATTCTAGCCGATAAGTTGTTTCCCCTCTTTCTCCGTGTGTTCTTGAACTTTGATCATGCAATGAATTGTGTTTGCATGTAGCTAGTAGCAATTCTCTTCAATTCTTAGCTCAATTTAGGTTCTAAGGTTGGTTTTCTATCACCAACCGGTGATTTGTAGGGTTTTCTGGAGTTTCTTTGCGGTGCAAGCATCTATTGGGGTTTCTGTGAGCTTGCAGAGTTTGATTGAGGTAAGAAAAGTTAGATTATTGTTTTAATTAGTGGTTGGTATGTAAGGATGATGATTTTGTGTTTATTTTATTGATTTAGCTAAATTTAAAGTTTTGAGTAAATTGTATCGTATGTAATTTGATTGTTGAACTGTGAAATTGATGAGTGGTGATGATGATCTGCATTTGGATGAATGTTGATATGTTAGGGGCTGTATAGAATGTAGAAATTGGTTATAAGGTTGATGGGTTGTAAAGAAAGTCTCAAATGTCAAGTTTTAAGGTTAATTTAAGGAAGTGAGGTAGTGAAAATGAGAATTAGAGGTTATATGCTCAATTGGTTTGTTGGGACAGTTTGAGTAAGTCAAGTGTGACTTGTTTGAGGTCTTACATTGCTTGAAAATGTGTCAAAAGTGATAAAACATGAATTTGGTCCATAGGTTGTTGAATTGTAAGTTTTGAAGAGGGAATTGGTTCATAAACACTTGAGAATGATGGTAGCAAAGTTTTGGAACACTTGATTAAGTCTAATCAAGTATATAACACAATCTAGGAATGCAAGAAGTTGGGAAAAATAGTTAGAATTGGTAGACTTGGAGTGCGTTTCATAATTATGCACAATTGGTGCTGCAGAATTATAGAGACTCGCTGGGCAAATATATTCGCACAATAAGTAGTTGTGGTAAGTTGCTCTCTGTCTGAGTATCTGCACAGCAAGAAGGTGCGCTGAGCTAATGGTTACAGGGGTTTGCTCTCTGTCTGAGGATCCGCATAGCGAGGTGGTATGTCGAGCGACTAGTTTAGGTTTGGAAGCACTGCTAGATTTATTCGAATAGCAAAGGGGTGCGCTCTGTGAGTGTTTGGGGGTCTGGACCACTGTCTGGCCTTTCACATAGCGAAGTGGGGCGCTATGCGAGAAGCTGAGGTCTAGTACCACTGCGAGTTTATTCGCACAACGAGATGGGTCGCTGTGCGAGAAACTTCTGGATTCGCTCAACGAGGGTATGCGTTGAGCGAATGGTTCAAGTTCTAGTTACTCTTTTCTTGATTTTCCTTGTTTGATTTGAATGATGTGGTGAATTATTTTAGATGATGTATGAATGTGTACTAAGTTATATGAAAAGTAAAGATTTGAGTTGTGATTCAAAGGGAAATAAAGTATGTTTTCAAAGTGAAGTAGTAAGTTTTAGAACGGAATCTCTTGGTGAGAATCAAGTTTGTTTAGAATGAATGCATGAGCTTAGTCTTGGGGGTTATCCTGAAACTCTAATGGTTTTTCATTCTCATGTAGAGAGGATTGATCCATGTTGTGAGGAGTAGCAAGAGGTCTTAGTCTTGGGGGCTCCCAGTATGCCTCAAGGCCTGGAATAGACTAACCTTGTGAGTGTGGTAGGGTGAAACCCATTGACAATGGCTTTGCAAAGTAGTAGAGGCCACCACAAGTGCACAATCCGCCATAGCTCGGCAATCATTCTATGTCCGGACAGTCAAGTCTAGGTCATAACATGTTAAGATGTCTGAACTAGTTTGTCTTTCTTGAATAATCATGTGTATTTTATATGTTCTATAATGGTATGCATTCTTTTTATATTTAGCTTACCTTTCTGTTTGTGATTGTGTTTTGTATGTGTAGTGTTTTTCCTTTGCGATGATCATCCTGTGGGTGTGAGCAGAGGGAGACGAGGTGTCTCTAGAGCAGACTTTGGATGACGAGGATGCAACAACTTAGTTTATTTAGAATATATTGGTGTATAGTTTTGGAATACTTAGATGTATATAAAGTTTTAAATTCTATGGTTATTTTGGATAATTGTAAAGTATAATACTTTATTTTAGAGTTGGATAACTGTTCTATCTTATCATAATTGTGATGACTCTTCTATATAGTTTATACTATATTTTTGCGATGTTACAAGAACTATCACATGATCAATAAAATAAAACCGTTAACAAGTAGAAAACATAAAGTTTTATCACAGTTATCTACACATAACTATAACTCAAACTTTATTTACAAGTTATTAATTTGTACAAAGTTAATTATTTAAAACAACCAAAAGAATATATATATATATATATATATATATATATATATATATATATATATTACACACACACACACTTCAACCTTTAAGCATTTATGTCATCTGTACCCAAATCTATTTCACAGACACATAATCTCCTTTGCTCAAACCCACCAAATGATCATCGCCTAACGAATCAAACACACATGAACAACCAAACCAGGAAACACATAGAAAGGGTAAACTAATGATAAAAAGAATCAAACATAGTATATTAAGATTTTATCAAATATTACATTTCACAAAAATTTAATCAAGCATCTTACATCATGCCTTTGACCTAGACTTAACCATCTGGATATAGTATGAATGTCGAGCTATGATGGGTCATGCACTTATGGTGGCCTCTACTTCTCTGTAGAGTCATTGCCAATGGGTTTCACCCTACGTCTTAGGCCATAATGAAACACCTAGACTGAGACCTCCTCCTACTCTTACCACATGCATCACTCCTCTCTAATTGAGAATGAATGACCATTAAAGTGTCATAATAACTCCTAAGATTGAGCTTCCTACATTCATACCAACAACACTTGTTACAACCACTTAAAATTTCTCTTTAGAAACTCTTATTCCATCAAACTTTAAAACATACATCAATCTCATTCAAAACCATTGATAACATTCCATAAAACATACCAAAACATGCCATAAGATTCGCATAAAATCTTATAAGCATGGTTATCAAACTCGCGAGTTAACTCGCTAACTCGGATGAGTTTGAGTTCCTAGTCAAGGTTGCCGAGTTAACTCAGTAATAAACTTGTTTTTTGAGTGAACTCGGTGAAAACGTATAAAATCGCGATTTTGCCGCGATTTGACGAGTTTAAAATGGGTAAAAACAAAAAAGGAAAGAATATGTTTTGATTTCAGTATTTGATTACCTTATTAGGTTTCCTCTTCATTCTCATTGTGCTTCACTCCAGATTGCGTTCATGGTCGCGTTTCATCTCCTCGCTTTCACGCTCTGCTCGACCATCGTTCATGGTCGTGTTTCGTCCGCTCCAGTTAGTAGTCTCCGCTCATAGTGTTCTCCTTTGTGGTCTTGTGGTCGCGTTCCAGTGACCTGGGTCACATTCTCCGTGCAGTCGCCGTCATGTCGCTCTCGCGGCTTATGGTCTCGCTCCTTCCAGTTCGCACTCTACGTATTTTTCATTTTAAACATTACAACCCAAGCCACTGTCATGCCATGCTTTTTATTAAAAAAAGTGTTTTTTATTTAAAACATTACATCTGTTACAACCACTGCCATGGTTTTTATTAAAAAAATGTTTGTTATTTTAAACATTACATTACAGCCCATGCTTTTTATTAAAAACATGGTTTTTATCATCTGCAATGGTCTTGTCATGATTTTTAATAAAAAAATAATTTTTATTAAAAAAATAAATGTTAATGGTTTTATCATGACTTTTCTCGAAGTCCACTTTCATGGCTTTTTTTTCTTTTATTTTTAAAAAAATTTAGCGTTTTTCTTTGAAAAACTTTATCTTTTTTTTTTCTTTTTCTTAAGAAAAATTTAAAAAGCGAAGAGAGGTATCATGTCATATTTCTCAGAGTCTATTTCTGCCATATTTTTTAGTGAAAAAATTTAAAGTATGATGTCATGTCTTTCTGAGTCTACTTCTGTCATATTTTTTAGGGAAAAAAAATTAAAGTACCATGTCTGTAAATACATCAAATTCAATGGAAACTAATCCAAGTACATGTTTATTTGTTAAAAGTAGAAGTAAAAATGCTCTGGAAAATCGATCTGATATTGGATGCAAACATGGATTTTGATGTTAATGGTAATGGAAGAAAAGTAAAATGCAATTATTGCAAAAATATTGTAAGTGGAGGCATAAATTTAAACATCATCTTGCTGAAACTAGGGAAGATTCTGAACCTTGTGTTTTTGTTTCAGATGAAATAAAAAATTTGATGATAAAAATAGTTGCAAAAGCTAAGAATGCTTCATCAAAGAAAAGAAAGATAAATATTGGTGAAAAGGAGGAAGCAAGTTAGTGTCTTGGAAGAGGACACAAGATATTCAGTTTTATAGGCAAAGAAAAAGTTCCTACTACTAGCAAGGGGGGAGTCCAAGCAACTATAAACCAAATGATGAAAAAAGAATACAAAAAAGAAGTTGATGCTCAAGTGGCTTAATTATTTTACACTAGTGTCATTCCTTTTAATGTAATTAGAAATCCAACATTTGCAAAGATGTGTGAAATGATTGGTAAGTACGGAGTTGGATATAAACCACCATCTTATCATGATATTAGAGAGAAGCTCTTGAAACAAGCTGCGAAGAAAACATATGCAAATCTTGAGGAATTATAAGGAGGAGTGGAAGAGAAATGGATGTACAATTATGTATGATGGCTAGACGGAGAGAAAAAGACATTCTATTTGCAACTTCTTGGTGAATAGTCCTAAAGGGACAATTTTTCCTTATTCACTTGACACTTCAGAAATTTCAAAAACAGCTGATAAAGTTTTCAAAATGCTAGATGATGTTGTCGAGTTTGTTGGACAAGAAAATGTTGTTCAAGTTGTCACTGATAATGCTGCAAATATCAAGGTAGCCGGAGAGTTGTTGATGCATAAAAGGGAAAAATTGTATTGGACTCCATGTGCAACACATTGCATTGATTTGATATTTGAAGATTTTGAAAAGAATTTGAAGGTCCATGAATTGACCATTAAGAAGGGAAGAAAGATTACAATTTACATTTACGGGAGATCAATGTTGATTTCCTTGTTGAAAAAGTTCACTAAAGGCAGAGACTTGATAAGACCTGGTGTGACTAGATTTGCCACAACTTATTTAACTCTTGCTTGTCTTCATGAATTGAAGACATCATTGTTGACTATGTTTAGCTCTGAGGAATGGAAGACAAGCAAGTTTGGAACTTCAAAAGAGGGGAGAAAAGTAGAACATGTGCTATTAGATAGTCGGTTTCGGAAGAATGTCTTCACATGCTTGAAAGTTGTTGCCCCTCTTATGGCTGTCTTAAGATTAATGGACTCAGATGTAAAACCTGCAAAGGGTTTCATTTATGAAGAAATGGATTATGCAAAGGAGAAGATTAGGTCTAACTTTAACAATATCAAAGAGGTAAATTTTCAAACTTTTACTCATTCAATGTTTAATTACTTATGTGTGAAAATATTTCTGATATAACATAATTGATGTAGTTATGAAGAGGTTTAGAGAGTAATTGATGCTTGATGGGATAATAAACTTCATTGACCTTTGCATGCAGCTGCCTATTATCTGAACCCCCATTTCCATTATGAATCTAACTTTAGATGTGATGATGGTGGAGAGGTGAAAGAAGGATTGTATATTTGCATGAGAAGATTGATACCAGATATGGTAGAAAGAAGAAAAAATAATTTACAAATTGTTGAATTTCATTATGCTAGAGGACTTTTTGGAATGAAAGATGCAAATGAGTGTAGGAAAGAGTTAAATCCTAGGGAGTGGTGGGAAATGTTTGGTGATGGAACTCTAGAGTTGAAGAGATTTGCTATTCGAATTCTAAGCTTGACTTGTAGTTCTTCTGGATGTGAGTGTAATTGGAGCTCATTTGAAATGGTAATTTAAATTATTTTTAATTTATAAATTTCTTTCTTATATTTATATCTTCACTAAAAATATTATATTTCATTTTAGGTTCATAAAAAGAGAAGGAGTTGTTTCATAAAAAAAAGATGAATGATTTAGTTTATGTGATGTATAACTCCAAGTTGAAATGTAGACAAATTCGAAAAACTATAGCTCTTCCATTTGATGACTTGAATCAGATGATGAATGGATAACTGAGGAGACAAATGATGTTGTTGACATTGAGCAAGTTGAAGGTGAAAATGATGGTGAAATTTTTCACTTAGATGGAGCAACAACAGATCTTGATCTAGATGCTCTTGATCTTGATAACATAACATTTGGGGACAATGAGGATGTACAACATTCATCAGGGGAAGAGTTAGATGAGGATGATGATGGAGATGGTGATGCCATTATTAGAGGATTAGACATAAAGACTTTGACATTTCAATTTATGTTTTATAATATTTCTATGAACTTATGTGTTTGAATTTTTATAATTTTGTTATCTTATTTGAATTAAGATGTTATTTTTTTTTTCATGCAAAGTAAACTTTTACGAGTTTACGAGTTGAGTTTGTAAGTCGAGTTTACTGGACTCTCACGAGTTTACGTAAATCTCGAATTTAACAACCTTGCTTATAAGAAACCATATAAGCCAAAGAAAAAGAAAACAAAAGGTGCAAACCGTGAACACTTGATGGAAGCACTTCTAGGCATTATGCTAGGCTAACTTCCTTGAACTAGAGAATGTAACGAAATGGAAATTGAAGCTATGGAAGATGGTGCATGTAAGGTGTTTGATGAAAGTGTAAATGTAACTATGGTGTGTGTTTGGAGCCTCTAAACTCAGAAAAGCCTTCCTACTAAGGAAGGAAGCAAGAGGGTAGTGGCTGAATTCACAATTCAGAGGTGACTTAAGGATATAAGAAGTTGAGCAAACAATTCTGCAGCAATTCATTACATCCAAATGATTGAAGCACGTCCAGACATCATGCTAGAATAGCTTCCTTGAACCATAGAGTGCAACGAAATGGAAATTGAAGCTATGGAAGATGGTGCATGTAAGGTGTTTGATTAAAGTGTAAATTTAAGTATGGTGTGTGTTTGGATGATGAGTGAAGTGAAACTACCTTCGAAGACGCGAATGGAGTGTAGCTCTGTGAAGAGGAATGGAAATTTGTGAGGAGGATGAGGAGAGCATCTCGAGAGCGGGTAAAATGCTTTTGTTGCTCGAGAAAGAAAATTGAATGTGGTTGAATGAGCCGCGACGTGTAAAAGGAGAATGTGGCTCTGATGATGCAAGGAGAATGTGGCGCTGATGATGCAAGGTTGTGGCACTGATGATGCACCTGATGCAGATTGGAGGAAAGCAATGTCGTGGAGGTGAGAGTGATAATTCTCAGTTTTTGCATCTATTTCTAGGCTTAGAAGTATTTCTTAGTTTCTTTTAGTTCTTAATTGTTTAGAATTGGGTTAGTTTTAGGATTTTTCTTTATATTTGTAGTTTGTAAAATTGTAGTTAAAAATAGGTTTTTAGGTGTTTTTTTTAGTAATTGCAAATAAATAGGAAATTAGGATTTTTCTTTAGAAAATATTTGAATAAAAATTATTTTCTTTAATTTTTGTTTAATAGGGGTTTTAATTTCCTTATTTGATAAAATGCCCTTTTCTTTGTGCATAGTGGGCTAGCCATTTGAAATTGGGCCTCAGCCTTGGACTGATTGGAGTATGATTGTGCTAGCTGCAGGTTAATTGGGTTGAAAGTGAATGATTTTGGGACTACTACCGCTGCATTGCAAGAGCTGGACTAGGCCACTGGAATGAAGCTGCATACAATTGGGTTGCACATTGAATGGGGTTGCAAATTGGAATGTTGTTGCTGCTGATTGTAACAAGCAAGTGGGCCATTGGGCTGTTTGGACCAGAAATGGATTCGGGGGCTGCTACTTTAGTGAAACGTTGCACTTCAGCTGCAATTGTTTAGGGGTCTCGTGTGCGTGCTTCATTTTGCAAAAGAGAGACAACATGCTTCTAATTTCGTTTGGAAAGAAGAGAAAAGCTAACTTGCAAAGGCAGAGCGAAGAGAGAAAAAGAGAAAAAAAAAAACCCTCGAGCTAGGGCTTATGCGAGAGAATGCAAGATGAAGAGAGGAGCTGACCGGACCCTGACCGGAGCTGACAGACCCTGACCGGAGCTGACCAGAAAAGATGACGTGGAGATGATCGGAGGGCTTGGATAGGAAGCAACTGTTAACCGTCTGATGAAGAGAAGATTAAAGCGTCACAAGCAAGTTTCTTTCTCCTTTTTTCATCTTTCATTTTTCTTCTTCGACCGTATATATAGGGGTTTCTGCCATGTAAATAGTTTCTTACACTCTCGAACAAACTCTCTGCAATTTTACATTTTGTCTTTAGTTTAGGGTTTTTTTCTCTTTAGTAGAGGTAGAGTTCGTGACTTTTGGATTTCGTTGAGGTAATCGTGAGGGTGACAGGCCGCGAGAGTCTTGATGATCTCTAGTATAGTGTTTGTAATTTTCCTTTTTCATATTAATAAAGTTCAATTTTGTGCTTCTTTTTCTATTCCTGTTTGCGTTGAGATTGTTTTGTGATTTTGATGTTTGTAATGCTATTGTTTAGAAAATGAATTGGATTCTAATTCTCTGCAATTTTATGATTCCTCTAGAATTAAATGACTCCACAATGAGCATTCTTTATCGAGATGTCTTCTCGAGACAGAGTTGAGTTCAATGCAAAAAAGATTCATCAGATTTATGTTTTTATTCTTCTCTTTCTACTGTTTTTAGTATGTGTGCTTGTGTGTTGTTATTGAACTGTGTTTGATAATTTTGAAGGAAAACATCCACAATATTACATCTGTTTGGATGTAATAGGACCCTGGATTGGGCCTAGATTTTCAAGAGGTCTTCTTGAGAGATGTTAAGCTTCATAATTATCAAACTAAGTCCAATTTCAATTTTGTATTTCTGTTTCTTGTTAAACTATGCACTGGTTGAGTAATTGAGTGAGAATTGCCATTTCAAGTTCTGAAATATGAACTAAAAAGACCCCAAAGAGGGCTTAACTTTCTCGGAATGTCTTTCTGAAGAGCAATTGAGACTCTTTCATTCAATCTATTGCATGTTTGCCTCTGTTCTTTGTTTTTGCCTAATATCTTTAGCTTGCTTCTTTATTTTTAGTATTTATGTTAAATTGATGTTAGAATAGTTTTAGTTCATATTGTGATTTTACTTTATCTGCCATTTGGTTCTGTTATGTGATGATCTTCTCTTTGCATTGACATTTACATTTTTAGAATATGCATATAATTAGGAAATTTAGTTATTCATTGGTTTCATAGGTTGGTATGTAGGTTTATTTTAGTTTCAGATTCATTAGTTTAGGATCATTTTAGTTGCATTTAAATTTTCATATTAGCTTAAGTTCTGTTTCTGTTTTAGGTAGTTTAGAATTTTATTTTCTTTTTATTCATTTCACTTCAATTTCTTTCTTCTTTTAAACATTTTATAGATTTTAGATTTCCTTTTCCTTTTAAATTCCAATTTTATTCATTTGATGTCCCCACCTAGTTTAGATAGTTAATAAATAATACAAGATCTAACTTTACATTTTCTAAACTTGATTTTCACTGAGTCTACGGATTGATTCCCTAGTTGCTTTATACTACATTAGTGGGGACTAGGGTTTGTTGACTTTTTGTGCGACCAAAAAGTCTTTCAACAGAGAGAAAGTACAAAGGAAAATTGAAAATGAGAGAATGAAGGTAGTGAGCTTGGAAGGTGACTAGAGGAAGTCCTTGGACTCTCTGGCCTTGACTCTTAAGGAGAATTGTATATGGAGTTCTCTCAACAGAAATCAAATTCTCATTCTCTCAAAGGTCAGACCTTGTGTCACTATTCTCTCATTCTCCTCAAGCTTCCTTCCCTGTTAGGAAGGCCTACTAAGCTTAGAGACTCTATACACTCACCATTTCATTCATTCAACCATTCATCAAACACCTTCAATGCACCAAACATCAAATTCAATAACTTCATTCCGCTACTGCTTGCTTTGAGAGGAGTTGTTCTATCATGATGCTTGGATGTGCTTCCATCAACACTGGTGTTGAGCGATACCTACTCGCTGCTGAGGACCATTCCTCTGCCAGTTTTGGCGCCCAAGTGCCCCCTTATGTAGTTGGGCGCCAAATCTCTCGCAACTTTGGCGCTCAGGCCCCGCTAACTGTCGTTGAGCGCCACACCAGAACCTAAAAGACCTCTAATTTGACCTTGGTTGCTCTCTACACCTGTCTAACTGATTCATAGAATCTCCCAGGCATTGTGAATGATCTAAAAACACATTTCTAACTCAAAATTGCTACCTCAAACCAACTTAACTACTTCAAACTATCTTATCTCACTTCTACTCTTTCACATCCATAAATTAACAGCCTAGAGGTCTAAACAAATTAGAAATGATCCAACTATAGACCATAAACCCTTTACTTTTGCCAAGACCTACCACATTAAAATATCACTAGCTAAAACCTTTAAAAGTGAGCCTAAAAGCTTCCTAAACCACCCCATTGACTCATACCTATTTCCATATCATATTTCCATTAACTCAAGGTGGCAACAAGTTTCAATTAACACTACAACATGTCCTATAATACAGTTTCTCCCATTAGACCCTTACTTTTAAAACTCATCTATCAAAACCTCCATTTTAGACTAAAAATGACTTATAATTCCACAAAATCCTTTCTCCTCAACATTACACTCAACATGACACCACCAACTTCACAACACAAAATTCATGACAATATACAAAGTCCAAACAAATCATCAAATTACAACAATATCATTCAACCAAGTACATCCATTCAAACACACTCAAAACTAACAACAGTCATTTTAAGCATAAAAGTCAACATAAATTAACCTCACATACTATCAAATATCCATTCATACCTCAAATTCAATTAAAAGAAAACACTAGCTTCCCTTACCTTATTAGAAATGCTACCAAGCTCTAAACGATACACTACCTTTCTTTCGAACTCAAGGAACTCTGGAAAAGCTTACAAACCACAAAAACATTATTAGAGCAAGTCCTTAGGACCTCTAATCGACAGAAATCTAGAAAAGGAAATCAAATGACACATGCAAAAAGGAGCCCCTATGCATGACCTACTAGGAAAACTAATCGGTAAGGATTGGAGAGTTTGTCACTTTGATCTCCTAGACGCTTCCTGATTGTCAAATAGATGATTCAAGAGAAAGAAATCTTATTGAGAAGGGAAAAGGAACTCAGAGAAAGAGTTCTAGAGAGATAGTGAGTGTTTTAGATAATGAGACGTGTTTATGAAATTCTATTTATATTTTCTGAATTATTCTAACATTAAAATACTCGGTCTTATTATTTTAAAACACTTATCAACTCTAATACTTTATTTGTTTGGTTCTTACGTTATTTTAATGTTAAAAATTCGATAATAAAAATAGAATTTTATAAACACAACTCACTTTCTAAAACACTTACCATCTCTCTAAAACTTTTTCTCTAAACTTCCTCTCCTTTCTATCTAAGATTGTTAGTTCCTGAGTTGTCTCTTTGATGATCAGGAGGTGCCTAGACGATAATGACATTAAGGTCTACAATTTCAGCCAATCAGATTTCTATGTAGAGTAAGTTAGTTTCTACTCATTTTCTTTTGATTTGTTGTTTAAGACACGTGCAAGCAGTTTTGTCGCATGTGTCATTCGATCACCTTTCGTAGTTTCTTTTCGATTAGTGGTCCTAACGACCTACCTAATTTTGTGGTTTGTAGGTACCATTAGAACTTTTTGAGTTGAGGCAGGGGTTCTTAGGCTAGTAGAGCTATCTAAGCTTTACACCAGAGAAACTAATATTGTACTTAATTTCATGTTAAGAAGTATAACTTTAAGTTTGATATGTTGTGAGAAATTATATTTGGTTGAACATTTTATAATTGAGATGATTATTAAGTGATGTTTATATCTTGATTAATGTTGTTGTGTATGCTTGAGAATTTGTACTGGTTTGAACATCTGATTTTGTTGTGTTGGAGTCTAGTTAGGTACAAAATTTATGTAGGATTGAAAGTAGTGAAAAAGGAAGTGTTGTTGGGTATTCTTAGCCTGAATTGGGGTTTTGGTAGGTGAATTTATAGAGGAGCAACTTTGAAGTGATAAATGATGTTTGAAATCTGTTTTAGGGCGATTTAAAACTTGTATAGAACTTTAGTTAACCAAAAGAGATAATGTTGAATTTGGAAGTTGTGAGTTAGTAGATTTGTAGGTTAGTTTTGGGCTAAATAGGGGTTTCGATAAGTGTGATTTTGAGATAAGGGTTAGATGGACAATTCTGATGTTTAAAGTCTGTTTTTAGGCTATTTAAGACTTCTTTAGATATTGAGTTTACCAAATAAGGAATGAGTAAAATTTAATTGAGTTTTTAAATGGTGTTTTAGTTTGAGTGAGTTGGAATTCAAGAAAAAACAAGATTAGTAGAGTTTAAGTTGAGTCATAACGCATTGATGAGTTCAATTAAGGTTCGAAATAGCCAATGTAAGTTGTAGGTGCATGTGGAGGTGTGTGGGAGTTAGAAAATTTGGGCTAAAGAGGTGCAAATTTTGCATAACTGTTGTTTTATAGAACTATATAGGCTAGCTGAGCAAGATAGGCACATTGGGTGAGAAAAGGACATTGCTTTCTGGGCGTTGAACGCCACTTTTGGAGTCGAGCGTTGTTTTTCCAGTGGGTTTTGGGTGATGGGTGAGCTTGGGGTCGTTGGGTGAGTTAATAGTGGAAATGGTAGTGCGTTTCAAAGGTTGGGCGAGACTTTTCGTTGGGCTTGGAGAACTTTCTGTTTGCGTTCTCGCTGGGTGCTAGGGGAGCTCGCTAGGCGAGTAAGGTCTGCGCTGAGCGCCATAAGTTTGTCATTGGGTGCCCTGTGCATGTTTGGTTTCTTTTGTTTTCTTCTCTTAGCTAAGCGCCTAAAGCCTTTCGAAAAAATAAAAATAAAGAGTAATATTTTTAGTGACAATTTTGAAATTTGTTTCAAACTTTATGACTCAGTTCATGGTAAAACTGAAACAAAAATAGTCTATGGCACCGGTTTTCAAAACAACTAAGGTCATAGAGTTGTTTATAGGACTTCCAATTGAAAGGATAACATGCAACGTCAGGATCCTATGACAACGGTTCTGTAGAGAACCAAAGTCATGAGCCTTACATAGATCCTTTGTTAATTTCACAGAACCTTATGGCAGCGGTTCTATAAATTACCGATGCTATAGGCCCTTCTCTAACATTAAATTTAAAAAGGTGTGGTTATATGACATCCTTTTAAGTTTAGGTTTTAGTTTAACCAATACCAAAAGCAACATATAACTTTGGTTTTTGAGAGCCAAGACCTTTATATTTGTGAAATTTACAAAATTACCATCACACCCTTTTATAGAGTTGTCAAAACGGGTAATCCGGCCCGACCCGGTCCGGCCCACCACGGGTTGGTCACTTAGTGAGCCAACCCAACCCGTCTCATTTATTAGCGAGCTAGAAAAACTTGAATCCGGCCCGACCCACCACGGGTTGGTGGGTAAACGGGTTGACTCACTAGCTCATTTAATTACATTTTTTTAAATAAAAAAATACAAACTTTTATTTAAATTTAAACATATTTCATGCCCAAAAAATTATGTTAAAGACAATTCAAAATAATAATAAAAAGTACAATATTATCCAAATTCAAAGATATCAAAAAAGAACCAGTACTCAACAACATCAACAAAAAATTAATAGTTTAATTTGTAACATAATTTCCCAAATTCAAAGATATCAAAAGCAGCTTGTTCAAATAATGTATACTCAAATTGTTTAAATAAAATGAACAAACTCTGATACAAGCATGTCAGAACAGGAAAAAAATCATTCCATGTCTTCAAATCTCCCACAACAAAAAATAAATTCGCAAACCCATATTTTTGTCATTATAGGGTTTTTGAAAAAAAAAGAGAAGAGAAGTGAGAAAACAAAAAAGTGGAGAAAAGAGAAGAAAACCTTGAATAATTTTAGTGAAGTGAGAGTGAGAGCACCGTCAAATGAGAGCAAGTACTGTGAGAGTGATTTGTGAGAGCAGATATTACTTTTTTGGTATACACAGTGAGTGGTGAGAGTATTTTATTTTTTAGGGTTTCATAAATGAAATAATAAATTAAAAAAATAAAATTAGGTAGGTGGGTTGGTGGGCCAACCCGACTCACCACGGGTTCAACCCGCATGAGCCGGGTCTAAATGAGCCGGGTTGAAATCTAACCCGCATATAGGTGGGTTGTATTTTTCAAAACCAATGCGGCCCGAATCCGTGACGGGCCAGATTGGCTCACGGGTTGTGACCCATTTTGACGACTCTACCTTTTTATACTTGAGTTTTGTTGAAATGGAAGCATAATAGACGTGTTTAAAACCATTTTTTTTTAGTAGTGTCACTTCCTAACAACATTAATGTTAATTTATGAAAGGGATTACATAATTTCCATTTAAACAATATAAGAATTCAATTGGATTAAAAAAAATATATAAGGAGCAACTTAATAATTAAACATTTTATTAGACGACATGTAATTATTTCTCAAACCACATATAACACAAATTTAACCATATTAAATTCATTTAAAACTGAAAATTTATTAAACCAAAAATAAATATTAAGATCAAAATAAATGAAAGCCTACCGAAATGGTAATTAAACAAAAAAAAGAAACAATCAAAATGTTTAATTTTCAAAAACACAATAGTAACTAATTTTTTCATCTACTTAAATAAAAATCCTTCTAATAAAATTTATAACCAACGTTTGATATTAATTTATAAAGCGAACGATGCTTCATATTACTTTATAATGAATGAAACACTAGAGTAAAAGATAATTGAAAGCAAGTGCTTGGTTTCAACGTCAGTAGGTAATTAATAAAAAGTAATCAACTAAACATTAATAATTGGTCGCAAGCTACTTAAGAAGATCTCTATTTTATTTAAATAAACTCTTTATTAAATAATAGTTTATTCCTAACACATATCTAAATTTTATATAGGTATCAACAAAGTATTCAGCCTATTAAAATTATATTTGGACTTTGGATGTATGTTTGACACAGTCTAACATGAACCTTTATACTTGTCATTGTGTTCAAAGTGTGACTTCAATTTTTGGACCAAACTTTCATTAAAGAAGCTATTGGAATAACTTTTTACATCAATACTCATGTTATTTGTTCGGTGCATGCGTATATCTTTCTTTAATTTATGTTATATGAATCATTAAATCATTTAAGGATTCATATATACACTGTATTTGAATTTCATGTTATCGTAGTTATTCATTAGTACGTTGCATTATACCGTTGGTACAAATTTATGCTATTTATAATGGTAATTATTTTTCATTTAATAAAACTATTCGAAGGAAACAAACAAACTCAATGCACGATGGAAAATAGTGACCAAGGGCAAGTCTTTCTCATAATTCACAATTTCAAAATCCAAAACCCAAATAAATTAGACGTAAAATTTACTTTAATATGGCTAGAGTAATGAATATATTGCTATTATGACCGTCATAAATATTATTTATACAATTTTACAGAGAGTAATATTAATTTTCATTTCTAATCTCGAACACACATGGCTGTATAATAATTCAGTAATTATTTGTGATTATATATAAATACAAGTTTACCATCAAAATTATATTTACAAACTTTTTGACGTACGGTGGGAGAGAGGAGTGCGACGTGTAAAATATTTTGTTTATTTATACACTAAATGGCCCTTTTTTGTGAGAAGGATATAATTGGTGAAATAACTACATTTGACAGAAGTAAAAATCTAGAAGATCAAACAGTGTCGAATTTGGAAGCACATTTTTTCTGAGTTTGTTGCTTGCGTTTCCATGGGACCACTTGCTTAAAGCTTTCATAAATGCTTGCCTGCAGTTGTAAAATTATAATTAGATGATGAGATATCAACCTAACCCAGCCATAGCAGCAGAGGACGATTAAATACACAGAAGGTGCAGCTAAAAAAATATAAAAAAATCTAACCAACCAACATGGACGAACCAATTATGCAAAAATTTATGTTCATAAGTCTCAGGATAATGTTCAACATTTCAACCAAGAGAAAATACTGTTCCTTCAAAATCACCTTTCATCATTGACTTGTATGATTTGCAAAATGTTTTTTGTTTTTCTTCCAAAAGCCAACAAGAATTTCTCAATCGCAACTACTAGGAATATCTGAAAGTAGAAATAACTATATTAATAAAGAAATAATAAATGAATAGAAAAATAATATATGTATGTTCACAAAAGATCTGAATCAGAATATATTTTTCCATGACTTTATTATCTGTGCACTGTAACAATTACACTTATTTGAGGTGTTTTTTAGTGGCACAAGCAACGACACTGATGCTTTTTCTTCGGCCAGGTATAGTGAAAGTCCAGCCCAAATGTTGTTATCGTTTGACTGTTTAAATTTCTCGACTCAGAAAAAGTAACCAAATCTTTCCATTCTTGCGTGGTTGTAGGGTAAGGTAGACTTATCTTAAGAAAATCAAAGACGGAAAGTACTCTCAAAAATCGAAATCACTAACTTTTATAATTTCGGTGGCCTTATAAGCCACCTATATAATATAATTAAAGGAAACATCAATATTTATTTATATAGTCTTAGTCAAACAGCACTTTTGTCCATCAGAAATCATAATGCATACCTAATACCTTAGCTGGCTCTGCTTTATGCATGCATGATTTGGATAACATGATCCTTTAAGCGACTAAAAAAAATGTGATAAGTTGTTTAAGCGTACACAAATATTTATATATTAAAAAATTTTGACACAATAATTCATGATTGAAAATATATACCGAATAAATGAAGAAAATTACAGTAAATAATTTCCGGCAAGGGTAAAACGAAGCGATTGTTGATTTCAGAGTATGATCGACTTACCCACAACTGCGACCTTTGCTTGGATAGAGTCCAGAAGGTTCCTTTTCTGGGAACCCTTGTGATCTTCACGTTAGGCATTGTAGTAGAAGAACAGCGAGGTGAAAAGTCAAAACTGCCCTCGCCGTCGTCGGTGGTAATCTTCTTGTAGCCGCCCCACCTCGAGGACCCAAAGTTGGAATTCCAGTAACCCCTGGGAGTCCTATAGGAGGTGGTGAAGGACACGGCTCGGCCCACGTAAGGCCCATCCAACACGGTTGTGGGGGAAGGCCCGTCCACGTTGGTGTCCAACAAAAACAACAACCTCGGAGGCAGCTCCAGTGTTTTTTTAACACTGTTGTCGGGCTCCGATTCGGTGTGGGAATGCCTGGGCTTCCCCGGTGCTTCCTCCCACTTGAAAGGAACCGAAATCGTGTTCTGCGGCGGCGACAGCGGAGAAGGAGCGTCCGCCGCCATGCCTGGTCGTGAGATCAAGAGAGGGAGCTTTGTCGGCGTGTAGGTTGGTTGGTGAACATGATCGCAGTTGTTCTCGGAGTCTGAGTCCATCATTGGTTGTTGTTAGGGATTCTCTCTCTAAGAGGAGTGAGAGTGTGGAGGTAGCTGAGTAGCGTGGTGGTAGGGGCAGCTTGTGATGGGATAGTGAAGTGGGTACGTGTGGTTTTATAGAGATGGAAACTTGTCATTGGTGGAAAGAGAGAGAGATAGAAAAGGATTATGGAGAAGAAGTATAATAAGGAGTGTAATATGGTCCTTTGAAAAGTCATGGAGATGACATAAATTACGTGTGTTTGGTTTGCGACCTTGTGGACTTTTTGGTAGTAAAGATGACAAGTATAGAAAGGAAAATAACAAGTCACACTCTATTCTACCCCAATTCTAGGGTAACCGCAGGTACCACTCGATGCAATTCTTCACTTTCTCCTTCATAATTCACCCTACTCACATGACTCTATCATTTTCACCATTACCTTAATAACTTTCATGCCTTCAAATCTTTTTATTTCTTCATCCAATTCCAAGAGCAAATGATGAATACAAGCAATCTTTATTCAATAATATTGATTTTTAAAATATCTTTCATGCTAAGTTGAATTTGGTCACACCAAAAACAAGAAAACAGATATTGTTCAAAACGAAGGTTGGTATTCACAGCTTTTTATCCTTTTCGATAGGCTCTTCCATAAAATATTTCAACGTCTTGATACATATTTTATCATTGACTATAATTTTTCAAAGGTTTAAAATTAAAATAGAAAAACTAATTAAGAAGCAAAATCCATAAATGATATTTTTAATAAAATAAAAATGTAATAAAAAAGAATAGTTGTGGGTGTATAATTAGTATATCCTCCATTTCTTTATTTAAATGTGTTTTGTCCTTGTGTTGAAATAGTGAACATGAAACTGAATTATGAAGATTGTAAGATACATTATCATGAGGTTAGTCACATCTTCCTAAACATGAGTTAGCTAGATACGTATATTGATGAGTTTTATTTTCTTTTAATATCTGTTTCGTACACCTCAATAATATCATATGATTTAGATCTTTTCGCAATTTATTACAAGTTGCGCTTAAAAGGAACAATCATTCTAATGAAAAATATGCTACATTATATTAATAAATTAATGTATCAATATATTGATTTTTAGCATGCACTAAGAATCTAAACAGAAGCTGCACTTTTATATATTTTCTAAGTTAGAAGGAAGAGACGTGGACAAATTCTATTTGATACATTTTACAAACAAGAGTTATATTCTTAATGTGCATGCAGACTGAGTGCCATTATTATGAAAGAAGCTTGTCAAAACGAAATGGCCACTGGCAGAGTCAAAGAAAAGCACATGCCTTTATGATGAAGTAGAAATGAAAAAAGAAACATTTATGAAAGAAAAAAGAAGAATAAATTAAAATTTATGCAAATTATTCATTTGATCTGAGGGCTGTAAAGGAGTTTTGTTTATTTTTTTTTATTGTCGATCCCAGAATCTTTTGAGGTAATTTTCTAAATACTTTACATTCTCCATGAATAAGATTTGGGATATGAAGACAATGAATGTGTTTTTTCTTTTAAAAATGGGATAAAATTAATTTAAAATTATCAAGCATAATGCAATGCACGATTCTATATATCTAAAATTATATAATAATTAAAAGGCATATATATATTACAAAAAGAATTGATGGAAGGTACGTAACATAAACACTGGCCAACTAGGAAAAAAAGTTGGATCCAACAAAAAAAAAGTTCCAGCTCATAAAAGTTGAAAAGGAAACAAAAGGAAGGGATAAGAGAATACCAATGCACTAATACTAGGTCTTTTTCACTCTATCTTGTTTGTCACCATTATTATATATATATATATATATATATATATATATATATATATATATATATATATATATATATATATATATATATATATATATATATATATATGTGTGTGTGTGTGTGTAAAGATATTATCGGTTAAAATTAAGTTGCATGATAAATAAAATAATTTTAGAATTATATAAAAATATAAACTTTATTTTATTTTATTTCTGAAAAGTGATTTAATTTATAGAAGTTTTCATTTAGTTAAATTTATTTTTTGAATAACAAAGTTATTGAAATTTTTGTATTATAAATTTCTCATTAATTAGTGCGAATTGATCCTACACATGATCATAACAACAATGAGATAATAAAGACCACATCGTGAAATTAACATTATTTTCTTTTTTCTCTCTATTTATGTAGAAAGACCATTTACTAATTTTATTTCTTTTATTTGTTATATTTCGTCAAATTTGAAACCATGGTTCTCACGCGATGGCTTTATGATGGAATTTTATTATTTTAAAATACATTTGTAACATCCCAATAAATATAACCAAAGCTATAATTTATTTTAGGAGTTAACATGAAAAATAAAGGAGAACAGTAGTGAATAAGCATAGAGGTGAAAAAGATAGGATAATATCATTAAATTTAAAGCTGTATAATAGTCATGTTAAATACAGTATTTACAATATAGACCGGACGGTCTTGAATATAATACATTGGCCGAATGGCCAAAATTCAAAAGATTCCTATACTGGACCCTACAAAACACTGGGCAATGGAAAACAACTACACTAAGGATCGGTCGGTCCGGCATAACTTTCAGGCACAGCCTCCACGGGTTGCTCGATCTGCACAGCGTTCTCCAGAGTAGCCCCCAAAACATCTTCCAAGCTATCCTCTGCTCACACCCAAAAGGATGATCATTGCAAGGAAGAGGATAACCGAACGGTCAAATACCGAACGACAACATAGACAAAGACACGAAGGATAAGGGTAAGCTTATGTAAATTTAATTTATCAATTCATCATACAAGTAAACGTACAATACAAGCCAATCAATCATGCAACATACAATTCCTATACATGCATACCACATTCCTTTACTCATGACCGACCACTAAGACACTGTCCGGACGGTATGAACATGTAGCTCGGTCGTCCCTAGCACCCGGTGTGGTGTAGTAACTGTTTTCCTTTATCAGCTGCCACCCGAGGTTAGTCCTCAAACGGTTATCTATTCATATAACTGCGGACCTCCTGCCATTCCCACACATGAGTGGCCTCCCTCTACTTGAGGAAATGCCCTCACGGAATATCAGGATCAAGGACGACACCAGA
Source organism: Vigna mungo (assembly GCA_036885675.1). NCBI lineage: Eukaryota > Viridiplantae > Streptophyta > Magnoliopsida > Fabales > Fabaceae > Vigna > Vigna mungo. Next base: position 31,279,230 of record CP144699.1, read on the forward strand.
GTCATTCCCACATTCATACTTTACCAATCATTACCAAATTCATGAGTTATTCCGCCAGTGGAATTCTCTTACTTAGTCAAATTCAACCAACGTTCATTATTACTTCCAAGCTGTTAGGGTGTTGAGAGGAGTACCAGATACTCAATACCGAATCATAACTAGTAGTGACGTTTTTCTCAAGAAGGATAATTTACATCAAACCGAGTACTTAGTCTATGACCAATTACTCAAACATAATATCATATGTGTAAAACCGAACGCTTGGTTTATGACCGGACGTTCTTAAAATGAATAATAATAATAATAATATGAAATTGAATGCTTTAGAAATTAAGTGTTAGTCTAATACCAAACACTTATATAATCCGAACGTACAATTTATGGCCGAATGTTCTTAAAAATTCAAGTACTGGTATAATACCTAGCACTTTTAATAAACATCATCAATATAAACCGAACGCTCAGTGTAGGACTGATCGTTCTAAATAATTAATATGAGGCTGAATACTTAGTGTATGACCAAGCACTTCAAGACCGAATGTTCAGTATAAGACCGGACGTTCAGTACAATAAAGACAATTAATATGAAACCGAGTACTCAGTTTATGACCGAGTACTTCTCAGGCCGAGCACTCGATTTATGACCGAGTACTTTCAATAAACATTATCAATATAAACCGAACGTTCAATGTGTGACCGAACGCTACTATAATAAACATAGTTAACATGAGACTAAGTAATCAGTCTATGACCGAATACGTTAAAGCCGAACACTCAGTATAAGACCGAGCGTTCTTTAATGGACAGATCATTATGACTGACTAAGCAAGGCATTTAAGTTTCGATACAATAGTACAAGACCGATCGTTTTAGGGGAAACCGAACGGTCCTAATGACCTTCGATCTCAGATTCACATTTTCTCTAAGTTTCATACATACTCTTATCAGTGCAGAATTCATAGTTCATACAACTCATACAACAATATACTATATTCCATTCATGAGAAATCAAGCAACATACTTTAGATATCAAACATGCATTAAATCAGGCACATATTCAAATCATACAGAAAATCAAAATTAAACTTTATAAGCTTCCCTTACCTCTAATTCCAGCTAAGTCTTTGAAAGTAGGTTGGTAGGAACTATCCCTTCTAAGGCTTTCCAAATTCAGTTTCAAACTAGAAACCGGATGGTTCAAGTGAGAGAGGAAACCACCAGGAGTCTTCAGACGTGATTTGAAGGGTGATCGGAACAGTAAATGGGTTAGAATTTTAGAGAGAAGGTAGGGAGGTTTTAGAGAGAAGGAGGAGAGTTTGAGATTTCCAGAAAGTTTAAGTTTGAGGAAGAAGAAGATTGCATGGGAAAAATGGCGTCAGGCTTCCAATCCCACCTTAAATACTGCCTCCACTTAGAACGTTCGGCCCACTCTCAGCGTGCCACCTGACTTCCACTTTCTGGGGCTTCACTGCTCTGCTGCTGCTGCACGGATCACGAAGGAAGGGAATTAAAAACTTGACAGAGTTTGTCTCCCACTCACCAGGAGAGAACTGGACGGTTGACACGTGTACCCCACTAAGGAGGATATTAAATGGGGTGTGACAACATCAATCATTTTTATATTAATTTTAGTCTTCCTTTTTTTTGTTATAATTTCATTTATTTTTAAATGTTTATTTTTTTAACTTTTATTCTGTATTGGGATTTCTTTTTCTTGTTTTTATTTTAGGAATTAAAGTGCGGTGGGTTTTAATAAAATTCCGAAAAAGAAAGCATGATAGACGAAATGATAGGGCAAGAAGTTGAGAATGAATTAGGATACAAATAATAGTAACTATAAGAATAAATAAAGTGATTGGAATCTTGTAAAGTTAAAACTGAATTCGGGAAGGTTAATTATTATACGCTACAAAAATAATTATTCTTAGTTATATTTTGTGTTTATGGGATTTTAAGCCTCATTAAATGTGTTTTTTACATTTTGTCATTCCCTTAAAAAGTCGATATTACTAACAGATTATTTGAGATTCTTAGTGACCTTTGGAATTAATACAATTTACCGACTATTTAGAAAACTCGTACTAGGATAATAATATTTTAACCATTTTTTTAATAATTTTTTTTACAACAAATTATATGTGACTATTTTATATATTGGTTTGTATATTTGAAATCACAGGTTACATAAGTGATTGTTAAAAAGTTATAAAAAGAAATTGTTAAAAATATATATTCCTTTTACTTATACTTTGAAATATGTAATTGACAACTATTTAAAACTACCATCACCGTTATGTGTTTATAATAAGTTTAAATACTTTTTATTTCCAGTTGATTTGTCTCTTATTTTTTTAATCATACATAAATCTTGAAATAAAAGAAAATTTATAAAAGGAAAATTTTTAGATTCTTGATATTTATAATTTGTATATATAATTAATAAAAACAACAACAAACAAAATCTACCATTTTAATATCAAATAATGTAAATAACAAAGCATAAAAATTAAAATTAGTAAGTTATTACATTATCATTTATTCTAAATCAGAAAAATAAATATAATAAAAGAAAAGAAAAACATTCTTCTAATGTAAGCTTGATGTTAATCATTTATTTTATTTAGTTTAATACCTTTTTTGTCTCTAGAATGGGTTTGTGTTCAAAATGATCCTACCTTTTTTTAAAAAGTAACAAATGATCCAAACTTTTGAAAAAACGGGTCAAGTTAATCATTTTTGTTAACGGCGTCAAAAATTAAACGTGCAGCTACCACCCTGGACAAAACATACTGAGTTGTCTCATACGTGGCACAGTGGGGTAATATAACATGTCAATTTTGAATTTAAAAAAAAAATTCTTGACACATCACCTTCATCTTCCATCTCCACTAACCGTGAATTTAGGGTTTTTTCCCTCATGACACTAGAGGCCTACGTTGTCGTCTCCTGCTTCCTCCCCTCTCCCTCTCCCTCCCCTCCCCACAAAACCCACCAGCTTTCCAAGCATGCCTCTCCCTCCCACTCTGATTCTGCCGGCTCCCACCTCCACTTCCACTCTGACTCCGATGATGCGTCGAGCAACACCGGGGCACAGCGAACCCGGGAGCTCCAACGAACTCCTGCATCAGGATTCAACCCATCATTATCATCATTCAACTCACCATGGTTCCGAGTGTACTCCTCCTTACATATTGCATCCAACCTCTTGTGCTTCTTACGAAGCTGTAAATCCGATCGAGACGACGAACCCAATGAAAACGGCGATGATCGCATGACCAGAAAGCGTAGGAATCACCACACGGAAACTAGAAGAAGAAATTGTTATAATATATATTAATTATTGCAAAAGAACGTTGGGTTTGTAACGTTTTCTCCAACGTTCAATTTCAATTGTTTTAATGTGTAACGTTCCAATCTCTTTTTCCGTTCAAATTTTAATGGCTGCAACATTAAATTTTTTAATGATTTTTAATTTCTTTTATTTAAATTGATTTTTTCCTAACTCTATAAATAGAGAACATTTCTCTCATTACAAGAAACACCAAATTCCATTCTCTTCTAAGTTTCAACTTTTCTCTCTTTTCCTTCTCTAAAAGTATTCTGGGTTGTTCTTATACTCTTTTAAGAGATCCTTTAGTTCTGAGATCCTCAGAAATATTCTGAGAAGTTCCTATTGTATCCTGGGGGACTTGTGCAACACACCGCGGATAAGTCCTTATAGACAGTGACTCTACACGCCTCAGGAAATTTTGTTCGTGATTTTGTCAGCTTTTTACAATAATCTTAAGGACTTATGGTTGACGTCAACAACATGCCTTCAGAGAACCAAACCAACAGCATGCCTTCGGAGAACCAAAACATTGTTCCCGGAACCCAGAAGGTCTTCGCAAAATCACTTCCGGACGTGTCTAAAATTGAGGTTTTCTCTGGACAAAACTTCTAACGCTGGCAAGAACGCGTTTCCACCCTTTTAGACATGTATGGAGTTGTTGCTGCTCTTTCATCTCCGAAGCCCGATTCCGTTATTCCTTGAAACTCAAAACTAGTTGAAGAGTGGACTTACGTGAGTAATGTATGCTGACACACTCTCTGCTTAGTGCACTTTCTAATGATTTGTTCGATGTGTACTGTTCCTACAAGGAAGCAAAGGACATTTGGGACTCGTTGATTCTCAAATACATTGTCGAAGATGTCGTCAGACAAAGGTTCGTCATAGGGAACTACTACCGTTGGGAAATGATTGAAGACAAGGACATAAAAACCCAAATCACTGAATACCACAAGCTGCTCGAAGATATCAAAGCAGAAAACATTCTACTTCCGGATGAATTTGTTTCAGAACTTCTGATCGAGAAATTGTCGCCATCCTGGACAAATTACAAACAACAGTTGAAACACAGGCACAAACAGATGTCTCTACCAGAACTCATTACACACATAATAATTGAAGATACCAACAGGAAGGAGTTTGTTACTGCAAGGGCCAAAGCTTTGACTACAAAGGCAAATATGGTAGAAGTAAGACCTGCTCCCAAAAGGTACAAACACAAACCTGATCACAAAAGGAAAAATCGTTTTCTTAAATCTCGTGCCAATGAATCTAAACCCACCTTCAAGAAGAAAGGAAATTGCTTCGTATGTAGGAAGTCGGGCCATCATGCACCACAGTGCAGGCGCAGAACGAGAAACGACAATCCTCCTAGGGCCAATATAGCCGAAGGAGATGACATTATTGTTGCGGTTGTTTCTCAAGTAAATCTAATGACCAATGTGAGCAAATGGGTGGTAGACTCTGGTGCTACCAGGCATATCTGTGCAAACAGAAGTGCCTTTACCTCTTACACTAGTGTAGGGGATGGAGAAGAACATGTCTACCTCGGTGATTCCAGCACCACTCCTATTCTAGGAAAAGGAAAAGTTCTTCTCAAACTCACATCTGGAAAGACTCTGGCCTTGAGTGATGTGCTACATGTGCCATCAATTAGAGTTAATTTAATCTTTGTAGCACCATTGGGAAAAGTGGAGGTTAAAGTGTCATTTGAGTCTGGCAAGATCATTATGACAAAAAATAATGTTTTTGTGGGGAAGGGATATTGTGATCAAGGTCTCTTTGTACTTAACATTTATGAAATTATGAATGAATCTAGTTGTTCTGCTTATATTGTTGACTCGTATGATATATGGCATGCTAGATTAGGACATGTGAATTCCTCGTATGTTTTGAAATTACAACGACTAGGATTGATTAATATGCATGATAAACAAAGTAGTAATTGTGATATATGTGTAGAATCTAAATTAACAAAGAAGACATGTTTTTCTGTAGAACACCAAACTGAACTGTTAGGGTTAATTCATACTGATCTAGCTGATATGAAACAAACTATGTCTAGAGGAGGTAAAAATTATTTTGTGACCTTTATAGATGATTATTCTAGATACACCAAAGTTTACTTAATCAAAAACAAAGATGAAGCCTTTGATGTGTTTTTGACCAATAAAGCAGAAGTAGAAAATCAATTGAATAAGAAAATTAAGAGGATTAGATTAGATAGAGGTGGTGAGTATGTTTTCTTTAATGAATTTTGTGTTAAAGAAGGGATTATCCATGAAGTAACCTCACCATATTCACCCGAGTCTAATGGAGTAGCTGAGAGGAAAAATAGAACCCTTAAGGAAATGATGAAGGCTATGCTTGTTAGTTCTGGTGCACCTGATAACCTTTGGGGAGAAGCCTTGCTTACTGCGTGTTTTTTTACAAAATAGAATACCCCATAAGAAAACTGGTAAAACTCCTTATGAGTTGTGGAAAGGTTACCAACCTAACCTTAAATATCTAAGAGTGTGGGGGTGTCTAGCTAAGGTAATGTTACCCGATCCTAAGAAAAGGAAAATAGGCTCGAAAACCGTTGATTGCATGTTCTTAGGTTATGCTGAACATAGTACTGACTATAGGTTTCTAGTTGTTAAAAGTAACATACTTGAGAGAAATTCTATAATGGAGACGAAAAATGCTGAGTTTTTTGAACACGTGTTTCCCTTAAAGGTTAGTGAGATGTCTCAACCTGTTGATGATAATGATAATAATAATAATAGTGATACCATGAATGAGGACTTGAGAAGAAGTAAAAGACAGAGAAAAGAAACTTCCTTTGAGATGACTTTTATACTTATCTTGTTGATAATGATCCAACAACCTTTGTAGAAGCTACTAGTGCTCCTGATGCAAAACAGTGGGATAAATCCATTAGGACTGAAATTGAATCAATTCATAAAAACAATACTTGGACTTTAGTATATTTGCCTAAAGGAGCAAAACCCATAGGTTGTAAATGGATCTTTAAGAAAAATATCACCCTGATGGATCCAAAGAGAAATATAAGGCGAGATTAGTAGCAAAAGGTTTTACTCAAAAACCCAACATAGATTACTTTGATACTTTTGCTCCTGTGACTAGGATTTCCTCTATCTGAGTGTTATTAGCTTTAACAGCTATCCATAAACTAGTGATACATCATATGGATGTTAAAACAACCTTTTTGAATGGTGATTTAGATGAGGAAATTTATATGACTCAACCTGAAGGGTGTGTTATACCTGGTCAAGAGGATAAAATATGTAAACTCTTAAAATCCTTGTATGGGTTGAAACAAGCACCAAAACAATGGCATGAAAAACTTGATAATGTGTTGCTTTGTGATGGTTTTTCACCTAATGATGCTGATAGGTGTGTGTACTCTTTTGAAAATGGTGATAGTGTCATTATATGCTTGTATGTGGATGACATGTTAATCTTTGGTACATGCAATGAAATTTTCGCTAGAACTAAATTGTTTCTAGGATCAAAATTTGAAATGAAAGACATGGGTGAAGCCAATGTGATTTTAGGTATTAGAATCATAAGGAAGGGAGATAGTATTTTACTTTCTCAAGAACAATACATTGAGAAACTTCTTAAGAAGTTTACGTTTTATGACTTAAAACCAGTGAGTACCCCTTATGATGCTAATTCTAATTTAATGAAAAATATAGGAGAATTATTATCTCAGGCTCAGTATGCCCAGATAATTGGGAGCTTACTGCACTTAATGAGTTTTTCTAGACCTAATATTGCTTATGCAGTAGGTAGACTGAGTAGGTACACTCAATGTCCAAATTAGGAACATTGGGATGCACTTGCTAGGCTTATGAGATGCTTATGAGGTTCAATGGATTATGTCATTGAATATAGTGGATTTCCCGCTGTACTAGAAGGGTACAGTGATGCTAATTGGATCTTTGCTTCAGATGAGACAAAATCCACTAGTGGTTATGTATTCACACTTGGGGGTGGTGCGATTACATGGAGATCAACCAGGCATACTATTATTGCAAGATCAACAATGGAATCAGAGTTTGTTGCTCTTGAGATGGTTAGTAATGAGGTTGAGTGGTTGAAAAACTTCTTAGCCAACATTCCATTAGGAATGAAACCAACCCCGTCGATATCAATACACTGTGATTGCCAATCGGAAATAGCTATAGCTAAAAACAAGAATTACAATGGAAAGAATAAACATATACAATTGAGACACAATTTGGTGAAGCAACGACTAAAGAGTAGAACTATTTCCATTGATTATGTGAAGTCAGAACGGAATCTAGCGGATCCTCTAACAAAACCCCTGGGAAGAGAAATGATATTAGAAACATCAAGGGAAATGGGACTTAAGCCACTTGTAAACAAACAAGTGATGGTAACCCAACCTTTGTGATTGGAGATCCCATGAATAAGGTTCATATGGGTAAAAACAAGTCACTTGTTAGTTCTGATAGCACTAAATTGATTTTAATCAATTATGTCCCTTCTTATGGTGTATGTGAAAGTGCTAGAGACCGCATTATTGAGAGGTTAAACTTTGTCATTAAAATTCTATATGGTGAAAGAATTTTAGTTTAAACAAAGTTTTTAATGATTTCATATCCCTTATGGGTGGTGTATGATTTGCAGCATACACTTGATGAAATCACCTATATGAGTGTCAAGTGGGGCCGCTTGCATGAGATCTTGGCATGATCTCTAGAGCACTCATGAATACCGAGCACGCGCATGGCCTAGTAAGCGCAACACAACGATAACAACAAGGATTGTAGGGGTGTATTGTGATTGATAAACCTCTAACACACGTCAAGTGTCTTTGGTTCATATAGCTTGCTATACCAACTACACTGTGTGTTAAGTTTCTTGATCTAAGACTGGTTCATATAGCATGCTATACCAGCTCTGATGCATTACATCCTATGAGACCCAGAATAAAAGTTTCTTATCTTTCTTTTAATATTTGAACTACTTGAGTCGAAGACTTTTTCTTTCAACTTCTTTTGCAATATGTGGGGGATTGTTATAATATATATTAATTATTGCAAAAGAACGTTGGGTTTGTAACGCTTTCTCCAACGTTCAATTTCAATTGTTTTAATGTGCAACGTTCCAATCTCTTTTTCCTATCAAATTTTAATGGCTGCAGCATTAAAAATTTTAATGATTTTTAATTTCGTTTATTTAAATTGATTCTTTCCTGGCTCTATAAATAGAGACCATTTCTCTCATTCCAAGACACACCAAATTCAATCTTCTCTCATTCTCTTCTCTTCTAAGTTTCATCTTTTCTCTCTTTTCCTTCTCTAAAAATATTCTGGGTTGTTCTTATACTCTTTTAAGAGATCCTTTAGTTCTGAGATCCTCAGAAATATTATGAGAAGTTTCTGTTGTATCCTGGGGGACTTGCGCAACACACCGCGGATAAGTCCTTAAGGACAGTGACTCAACACGTCTCAGGAAATTTTGTTCGTGATTTTGTCAGCTTTTTACAACAGAAATTACCCGAAAAATGTAGAATACGAAAAATGAAAAACAAAAAACGTTTTTGACTCTCTCGAAAATTAGTAAATGGGCATTTGCCGATTGTCTTCTCCGTCCAATTGGGTGTTCGAATGTGCTCCAATTCGGTAGAAAACCATGGTCGTTGCAACGTTTCCCACATTTGGTCTAAGGCGGGGAGAGAGAAACCGAAACCCTAGAAATCGAATCAGCGTCGCATCTTCTTGGGTGAGGTTTCAGTTCGATTAAAGCTTGTTCTCCATTTTTCCAGCAAAGACTGAGTTTTTCGGATTTGGGATTCCTAGAGTCTCTTCGTTTTTTCAGTGCTTCCTTCTCTGAAATTTGTTTTCTGTGCACAGAGAGACTAGGGCGTGTGAGAGTGAAAAATAAGAGGGTTTTGCTTTGATATTTGTATCCCTCTTCGTCAGAGTCGGAGTGGAAGTGGAGGTGGGAGTCGGCGGAATCGGAGTGGGAGGGATAGACGTGCTTGGAAAGCTGGTGGAGGTGGAAGATGAAGCTGATGTGACAAGAATTTTTTTTAATTTAAAATTGACATGTAATATTACCACATCGTGTCACGTATGAGACAACTTATTATGTTTTATCTAGGGTGGTAGCTACACCGTTTAATTTTTGACGCCGTTAACAAAAAGGATTAACTTGACTCGTTTTTTCAAAAGTTTGAATCATTTGTTACTTTTTAAAAAGGTAGGATATTTTAATCATAGCCCCATTCTAAAGACCAAAAGAGGTATTAAGTTTTTTTTTTATTAGGAGTAAAGTTTGACTACTAAATGTATGCAGTTTGAAGTACTCACCTGGAGCAGTAATTGAGTTTGGAAAAGATATCAAGAAAACCAAACAGAGTGGATAATATCCCATCTGAAATTCAACCATTCAAATGCAGCAACGCTGTAAAATTTAGGTTGGGAATATCTGTCTATCAATTTCATATTTATATCATAAATCTTGATTCTTTCTCAAAACATTTTATGGTTGTTGATCCTGAAATAGTTTCTGAAAAAATGTTGTATAACTAGAGCTTGACATGTAGTAACTAATCGCGCTAGTTCCCTTGCAGATGAAGAATAGTATCGCTGCATTTATAGAAGCGCTATTTTAGCAAAAATGACATCTTATCACAATAACATCAGTCAGATTCATATTTTTTCCCCTCTGAACATGAGAAATATGATAAAATTATGTGCTCTTTAAACACTAAATGAATGAAGAAATCAGGCACAATGAAAAATTAAACAGAGGGAATCAAAGTCAGAATCAATTCACTTGGTGACATCTGCGGTTCTTGTTGCTGAATAATTAATTTATTTCTAAAAGAATCCCGAAGTGTCCTAAGCTAAAAATTTTTTTTCTCAAAAACCATCCAATTAACTTGTAAGCCAATGATATTGTTTGGTTCTTGAAAAATATGCAAGATTATACATATATAAATGTTTTTTTTATTATATAATAGATAATTTTATAAAACAGAGAAGTGAAGAAAACAGTTTTAAGTAGAAATCAATTTTTATCCATGAGATAAGCATACGACATTAGTTTTAATGGAAGGTTCTGGCAAGGTCTGGAAGGGCCAATTAAAGGCAATGACAATATATATAGACTGAAAAATTGAAATGAAATAAAAAGTGATGGTTATGGGTAGTATAGGAGTTGAGGAAGATACATGACTAAGCTTTCATTTTCAAATTTCTCCATCGTAATAAATCTGACAATTATTATATAGTGAATTTCCTCCTTCAAAATATAAATGGTATAATATATAGCACCGACAGGTATCAGTTGGATGCCAAATTCAGGGCTTCTTGACAAGTAAACCGAAACTACAACATCTTTTCATCAATGGCTGGAACCACTTGCAGTATAAGTGTTGCATGGACAGGGAACATGCCTATTGATTCATCTTTCTTGAAATTATGTATTTTTTTAACTGCCTTAATTTATTTTAATTTATTAGATAGGACTGAGTAAATAAGTGGTTGCTACACTTTAAGAGCAAATCTCGTATTTTATTCACCTGAAAACTGTTAAGTGGATTTTTTTATTTTATTTTTGAAATTTTTTGAATCATTATATATGTAGTGATGGTATATTGAATAAATTATCCTTTCCTGAATTCAGAAATTCTCCATTGTCTTCTATCTTTATTTTCCTGTTGCTTCATTCATATTCTAAAAAACCAACAATTGGTATCGAAAGCTTTTTTCTTACAGGACCTGTGAAAATGAATGCTGATTCAAATTTCTCACAAGTTGCACCTTCAGTCTTTGATGAAGAAAGCTACGATCTTTGGGCTGTCAAAATGGAAACTTATCTGGAGGCTCTAGATCTTTGGAAAGCGGTAGAAGCAGAGTATGAAGTTCTTCCGCTGCCGGAAAATCCTACCATGGCCCAGATCAAACTTCACAAGGAGAGAAAAACTTGAAAAGCAAAGGCAAAATCATGTCTATTTGCTGGTGTTTCTCAAACCATCTTCACAAGAATTATGACTCTTAAGTCATCAAAAGGAATTTGGGATTATTTAAAGGAAGAGTACGCTGGGCATGAAAGAATAAGAAGCATGCAGGTGCTTAATTTAATGAGGGAATTTGAATTGGAAAGGATGAAAGAGTCTGAAAAAATCAAAGAATACTCAAACAAATTGTTGGGTATTGCCAACAAGATAAGGTTGTTGGGCAGTAATTTTCCTGATTCAAGAATTCTTGAGAAAATTCTGGTAACAGTGCCAGAAAAGTATGAAGCATCTATTGCTTCTTTGGAAAACACAAGAGATCTATCTAAAATCACATTTGCAGAAGTGCTACATGCATTCCAAGCCCAAGAGCAACGAAGTTTGATGAGGGAAGATCATGCTGTTGAAGGTGCTCTTCTAGTCAAAAGCCAACAAGCCAGAAACTACAGGAAGAATCCTCCCGCCAGCAGTCAGAGCAATACAAATAATTACGATAAAGGAAAGGGTGAAAAGAAAAGTTACCCACCTTGTCAACATTGTGGCAAAATGGGTTACCCTCCATTCAGATGCTGGCAAAGACCTGACGCTAAATGCACCAAGTGCAATCAACTTGGGCACAAAGCTGTCATATGCAAAAACCAAAATTAACCACAAGAGGAAGAAGCTAAGTCTGTTGATCAGGAGGAGGAGGAAGACATGCTATTTGTAGCTACTTGTTTCTTGAGCAGTGAATCAAGTGAAAGCTGGCTGATAGCGGTTGTACCAACCACATGACCTTCAACAAGGCTCTTTTCAGAGATTTGAGGCCAACTGATGTCACCAAAGTTAGAATAGGTAATGGTGATTATATCTCAATCAAAGGCAAGGGGACAATTGCAATTACAAGCTATGCAGCCACAAAGCTTATTCCAGACGTTCTTTTCGTTCCTGAAATTGACCAAAATTTGTTAAGTGTTGGTCAACTAATTGAAAGAGGATTTAGAGTTATTTTTGAAGACAAAAATTGCTTGATTAAAGATGCAGCTGGTCAAGATATGTTCAAGGTGAAAATGAAAGGTAAAAGCTTTGCTCTAAAACCATTGGAGGAGGAGCAAACTATTTTTTCATTCAAGGAAAATGTGACAGAAATCTGGCACAAGAAGCTAAGTCATCCTCATCATATTTTGGGTGCAAAGAGTTTCTTTTATTTTGCAGCAATGACTGTGAGATTAATGTTGATCCTTTTCAATGTGATTGTAGTTTGCCATGGAGGCAAAACAAATTCTTTCATTATAAATGTTGATAAGGTTAAGAACATGCCCCTTCAAGTGATGTATTTGTTGCCCTTTCTACCTACAATGCTAGGGCCACTATCGTATCATGGGTAATCATGGACAAAACAAAAAACAATTTAGTACATTATTGGAACGAGGTGTACGAGGATGATCTTCTTGACAATGAAGACGAAGAAGAAAAGGAGCCTGAAGGTGCTGATAAAATCAACGGTGAATCTCTCAAGAAGAGTTATGTTGGAATTCACAGCTCAGGAGTAAGATATTTTTTTCCGAAGCCAGATTGATCTTTTATGGAATTTCACAGTTCAAAAAAGCAAGGAGGAGTGTTGAAATTATGTTTTTTGTAATTGCCTTAATTTATTTTAATTTATTAGATAGGACTGAGTAAATAAGTGGTTGCTACACTTTAGGAGCAAATCTCGTACTTTATCCACCTGAAAACTGTTAAGTGGATTTTTTTATTTTATTTTTGAATTTTTTGAATCATTATATATGTAGTGATGGTATATTGAATAAATTATCCTTTCCTGAATTCAGAAATTCTCCATTGTCTTCTATCTTTATTTTCCTGTTGCTTCATTCATATTCTAAAACACCAACAATCTTTGACAACCTACTTCATCGTCACCACTATCTCCCAATCCCATGTTGCACTCCATATATGCATGCATGCATGCATGCATTTATGATTTGAAAAGTTCTGCAGAAGATTATGATAGTGAAGCAGCCCAACAGCACCAAGCGTAAACATTTTAATGAGTGCACAATTAAAGGTAGAATGAATGAAGTAAATGTTAAAAGTGTAATTAGGGCTAAGGGCAGAGTGGTATTTCTTAAGGTTGTTAGAATCTCTCATAGATGTGTTTCTCTGTTTTGTGATGTGTATGGAAACTACTATATGTATGACATATTTTTCATGAATAAAGGAAGTAAGAATTATCCAATGTTGGACAGATAATATGAAAAACACCGAAACACTAACAAAGCATAGAACCTCAATGAAAACTGAATATACATCTATATTGCAGAAGAGGGTGGTATAAGTATTTATACAAAAGACTCGATGAAAGAGAGAAAGAGAAAAAAATAAACTACCAGACCTAACAGAATAACCTAACAGAGTTTGACTAAATCAAACTCAAAAGTATAGTATTAAAAACATAACAACAACAGCTATTGAATTAATTCCAACACTTCCCCTTAATTCAAAGCTTTCTGAGATTTCACTCCAATCATCATTCTGAGATTCTTGAATCTTTCCCGGCTGAGAGCCTTTGTGAAGATATCTGCAAGTTGAAGTTCTGTCTTGCAGTAGCTTAGTTCAAACCTTCCTCTGTTCACCATATCACGTAAGAAGTGATATTTCACATCAATGTGCTTACTACGGCCGTGACTCACAGGATTTTTCGCAAGACTTATGGCTGAGGTGTTGTCCATCCTCAGTTCGATACATTTCTCTGTTTCGGTCATCAAGTGTTTTAGGATTTCACTCAACCATAAACCTTAACAAAGAACATTGCAGCCTGCTATATACTCTGATTCGCAACTGGAAAGAGCAATAACAGTTTGCTTCTTCGAACTCCATGATACGGGTGCATTGTTCAAAAAATATATGCTTCCTGATGTGTTTTTTCTCTCGTCCTCATCACCTCCGAAATTTGCATCTGAATACCCAACAAGTTGTGCCTTCTGGTTTCGGTGAAATAGAATTCCAAAATCTTTTGTTGCTTTTATGTATCTAAGTATCCTCTTTGCTGCAACCATGTGACTCTTCTTAGGTTTACTCATAAACCGGCTTAGTAATCCAACTCCAAATACTATGTCTGGTCTACTGTTACAAAGAAATCTTAGTGACCCGATGATCTGCTTATACAATGTCTCGTTCACACCATCTTCCTTCTCGCTAGTCTTTAATCTTTTGCTGGTTTCGAGTGGAGTGTCAGCTTCGTTGCAATTATCCATTTGAAATCTTTTTAACACATCTCTTGTGTACTTCCTTTGATGCATTAGCATTCCTGCATATGTTTCTGAAAACTCCAATCCAAGAAAGTAATTAAGCTTCCCGAGATCTGTCATTTCGAACTTTGTATTCATCAATAGTTTGAACTCTTCTATTTCCTCCTCACTGGATCCTGTCACCAGCAAGTCGTCCACATAGAGACACACGACTAGGATATTATTGTCTTGCTTCTTAACGTATAAGTTGTGTTCTGTTGTGCACCTCTCAAGTCCACTGCTACTGAATAAAGTGTTGATCCTCTTGTTCCAAGCACGTGGGGCTTGTTTCAGTCCATATAGTGCTTTATCTAGTTTATACACCTGATGCTCTCTCCCTTCCTTGATGAATCCAGGGGGCTGTTTGATGTAAACTTCCTCCTCAAGTGATCCATGCAAAAAAGCATATTTTACATCAAATGCAGATAATGTCCAGTTTTTAGCACAGGCTATGGCAACAACTAAACGAATTGTTTCTAACCTTGCAATTGGTGCGTACACCTCTGTAAAGTCTACCCCTTCTTTCTGAAGAAAACCCTTAGCTACAAGTCTTGCTTTGTGCTTCAATATCGTTCCATCTGGGTTTAAGTTGGTCTTGAAAATCCACTTAACACCTATACTCTGTTTATTCTGTGGTAGATCAACAAGCTTCCAGGTCTTGTTCTTTTCTATTGATGACAATTCTTCCATCATAGCCTTCCTCCAAATTGGTTGTGAAAGAGCCTCTTTAGCATTTAGAGGTTCACTTCCAACAATCAAGGCTAGGTGTATGATATCCCCATCTTCATCAATACCAGCATCTGAATATAATCCATAGTCTGACCATCAAGAGGGGCGTACAACAGGTCTTCTGGGTCTTGAATCCCGATCTTCAGATTCTGCAGAATCAACATTTCTCTCGGGCTGCATGTGCTCAAGCATCTCATTACCTTCTTCACTTGATGAAGGCAGTCGCATCATCGTAGTTGGGCTTCTCAAACTGGTTTGATTTGACTCCCAATCCCAGCTCTTGTCTTCGAGAATTATGACATCTCTGCTAATCACCATCTTTTGTTTGATAGGGTCGAACAATTTATACGCTCCTGTTGGATGGTATCCAACAAAAACCATGGCCTCCCCTTTATCATCAAGTTTCACTCTCTTCTGATCTGCAACATGTCTATATGCAACAGAACCAAATATTTTAAAATGATTAACAATAGATTTCTTACCAGACCAGAATGGATGAGGAACGCTATCTGTGAGACGCTTGGTTGGACACCTGTTCAGCACGTAGAAAGATGTCGCCACAGCTTCTCCCCACAAGTAACGAGCTACACTCTTCTCTTTTATCATGCATCTTGCCATATTCAGAATCGTGTGATTGCGTCGTTTAGCGAGACCATTGTGTTGTGGCGTGTGAGGAGCTGTTACCTCATGTATTATACCATTTTCTTTGCAGAGACTTTCGAATTCACGTGATGTATATTCACCGCCACCATCAGTTTGAAGTAGCTTTAAGTTTTTCTCGATTTCCTTTTTTGTGAGCTTCTTGAAATGCTTGAATATCTCAAGTACTTCACACTTCTGCTTTATGAAGTACACCCAGATCAAGCGACTGAACTCATCCACAAAGGTTACAAAATACCTATTTCCTGCCAAGGTTGGTACATCAAATGGTCTACATACGTCTGAGTGCACGACTTCCAGACGTTCTCTTGATCTCATTTCCAGTTGTGACCTAAATGGCCTTCTTATTTGTTTGCCAATGATGCATGTTTCACACTCCTTCTTCGATTGTGTTATGCAAGGTAACCCAGACACCATAGCTTTGTTACTTAGTCGTTGCAAATCCTTAAAATTCATATGTCCATAACGAAGGTGCCATCTCCAACTTTCATCCTCTTTTACAGTAGATAGACATTGCGGGTTCTCCACTGCATCAATGGTTACATGAAAAGTTCGGTTTCCAGATCTATTACATCTGAGAATTAAATTTTTACCTTTATCAAATACCTCCATCTGTCCATTGCTCTCCATGATAACAGTGAACCCTTTTTCTGTCAATTGTCCTACGCTCAAGAGATTACACTTCATTTCTGGAACCAAAAGAACGTTTTCCAACATTGCATATTTTTCCTTCTTATTCTCACGTTACCAATACCTTCGACTCTCAATGTGCTATTGTCCGCGACTCTAACCTTGCTTTTCTTAGATTCATCCAAGTCTATCAACCAATCTATATTAAATGTCATGTGATTAGAGCAGCCTGAGTCAACGTACCATATGTTCTTGGAGGATCCTGTGTTGTCTGTGTTGGTAGCGACCATCAGAATCAGAGGCTCTGTTTCTGATTCTTCTTCCACCAAATGCGCTTCTTTGCTCTTTCCTTTCTAGTTCTGGACATCC
Source organism: Vigna mungo (assembly GCA_036885675.1). Lineage (NCBI taxonomy): Eukaryota > Viridiplantae > Streptophyta > Magnoliopsida > Fabales > Fabaceae > Vigna > Vigna mungo. The sequence continues at coordinate 31,296,217 of CP144699.1, forward strand.
TTGTTGAACCAACATTCATAAGACAAATGACCTTTCTTCTGACACACGAAACACTCCATGTTTTTCTTTTCTTCCTTAGTATATTGTCTTCTTGCGACATTCTTTTTATCTGCAGAACCACTTTTTCCCTCCTGATCATCGGTTTCTTTCTTTACTTTCTTCTGGTTTTTGTTCTTGTTTTTCCACTTGTTTGATTTTTTCTTTCCTTCGTTAGAAACATGTTGGATTTTAAGTGCTTGATTATCACGTTTCTTCCTTCCGTTTCTTCGAATCTCATATGCTTCAAATGCACTTTGTAACTCTTCAATCTTCAACTTTTCCATGTCTCTAGTCTCTTCGATGGTTACAACAATATGATCAAATGCAGCAGGCATTGATCTCAATATCTTTTCAATTATCATAACATCTGTGATTTTATCCCCGCAGGCCTTCATCTGGTTAGCAACTGTTAGAATACGACTAAAAAACTCGCTTACCCTATCGCCGTCTTCCATCTCCATGTGTTCATATTGTCTCCTTAGAGTTTGCAGTCGAACCTTCTTGACCTTATCTCCTCCAGAGTGACGACTAACAAGGATATTCCAAGCCTCCCTTGCAGACACAACATTCTGGATTTTCTCGAAGTTTGTATCATCGACACATTGGTGTATTATTAGCAGTGCTTTGTCGTCTTTTTCCCTGAAATCTTTCTTTTGTTCCTCCTTGCCAGAAGAATCCGCCAACAAGTCTCCTTCGCCCACGTTACTAACCTTCTGCACACGAAATACCACCCTCATTTGGGTACTCCACCGACTTCAGTTTGTTACCAATAAGGGAGTATTGGTAAAACCTGAAGATGAGTTTTGATGATGCTGCAACTTGTAGATTTTGAATGTAGTAGGAAAATATTTAAAAGCAACTTGTAGATTTTGAATGTAGTAGGAAAATATTGAAATATTGTAATTCTTACTGGTATAATCGATTATGGTCAAGCTATAATCGATTATCACATGTTTTTGTACTAGAATAATCGATTATCATTAAGTAATAATCGATTATCACAAGTCATACTTGAATAATCGATTATCACTTCATATAATCGATTATCACTTTTTGAAAACTCTGTAACGGACTTGAATAATCGATTATCACTTACAATAATCGATTATTCATGGCAGTTGGGAGCTGACCTTTGGCATTCAGTGTACTTGGCTATATATTTGGATTTTGAGAATTCAGAAGGTAACGTTTTTGAACTGAGAAAGCTTATCAGAACACTGTGTGTCAGAGGAACGTTCTTAGAAAGCTTTTGTTCATTGTTCCCTTGCTTGGTCTTGTGAAAGGAGTGGCTCGTGTATCGTCTGTCGATAGTCGGAGTAGACACTCTTCAAGTTAGCAAGGTGCTCTGTCTGGTCTTGTGAAAGGAGAAGCTCGCGAATCGTTGGTCGATTGCCAGAGCGGTTCTCTTCAAGTTGGTAGAGTGGTTACTTTCCATTTTATATTTTATTCACTTAATTGTAATCTGTGAGATTGATTTATAGTGGAACTGTTAATCACTGTTTATAGTGATTAACGACTGGATGTAGATTCTGTTGAATCGAACCAGTATAAAAACACTCGTGTGAATTTTCTATTCCCTATACTCATTTTACGTTACGCATATCAACTGTTTGTTTAATTTTCTGAAAGAAAATTATCTTTGCTAAAAAGGACCAATTTCGTTTTAACTGTGACCGAACACGCTTTCCGCTTACTCTAAGTTTTTAATCCGCTACGCTATACTCTTCAAAAATTACCCCCTACGATACCATCACAGTTTTTATCTGTGAGAATCGGATAGTGCAGAGTTGATAGATCAGCCATCGCTGTATCTTTGTGGGTCAAGAACGTTCTTCTTGAATGGCTTCTTTAAACGAACACACCGTAAAAGTTGCACCACGTACTTCTAAACCTCCCAGGTTTACACACTACGCTCTGGATACCACTGTTGGACAAATAATATGAAAAACACCGAAACACTAACAAGACATAGAACCTCAATGAAAACTGAATATACATCTATATTGCAGAAGATGGTGGTATGAGTATTTATACAAAAGACTCGATGAAAGAGAGAAAGAGAAAAAAATAAACTACCAGACCTAATAGAATAACCTAACAGAGTTTGACTAAATCAAACTCAAAAGTACAGTATTAAAAACATAATAACAGCAGCTCTTGAATTAATTCCAACATCCAACACCTCTTTCTTTATTTTGTTTTCTATTGGAGGAAGTCTAACATGTAAAATAGGCATGTTAGATATTTCAGAAATCATGTATAGTGTCGATCCAACTGTCTCAAGATTTTTGAAAAATATTCAGATTTGTATTACTTGAAACAGGATAAATAATAATAATAATAATAATAATAATAATAATAATAATAATAATAATAATAATAATAATAATAATAAATATAAGGGTTAAATATGTTTTTAGTCCCTATACTTTGGGGCGATTTTGGGTTTAGTCCCTCTTTCAAACTATACTTTGGGACGATTTTGGCTATTTCAAACGCGTTTCTCAGTTAACATTGAAGCAAAAATGTGTCAAACAGTGTAAACAATCCAAATGTTATAATGAAATGTACTTGAAACAACAAATAAAGTTAAAAAAATTTGTTCAAAATGACTAAAACCAGAGTTTTCTAAAGTTGAAGGACTAAATTGTACCATAGTTTGAAAGATGGACTAAACTCAAAATCGCCACAAAGTATAGAGACTAAAAACATATTTAACCCTAAATATAATAATAGTTTATTGACAACCGATTACAATCTACAATTTTTTTTTAATATTATCAATAGTCCTGTGTATAAGAACTGAATACCCTTTATTTACTTCGAAGAATAAATATTATTGTATTACATAATCTTGAATCGGTATAAAAATAATAGATATGAAAAGTACTGAACCTTTTATATCGGTTTGAGAATCGATATAAAAGTTTCCTTTTTATATATATTCAATAAATAATTAATATAAAAATATTCAAATATAAATATATAGAATGGAAAGAAAGCAGTTAATTGATAACGCAAGACCAACTATCTCTAAAGCAACTATACACACTAAACAAAATATAAGTTAAACAAATAGGAATTCTGAAACAGAACAGATCTTCATTGAAATAAAATTTCAAACACATTACACGGAATTCAAACAAAGAGAGATCTAAATTCAACACTTCTTCATTCAAGCTAGTAACACTAACCCTACCGAACCTAATAAAAAATTGCACTAGTAAAATAAATCAGAAACCGTAAAATTCCTTCAACGAACAGAGTACACCACTATTTGAACCACCATTTAATAGGAGTTCTTAAATTAATGAAAATAAAAAATGAAAAGAATGCTTAGTTCTCTCTTAAACCAATGAATATTATTAGAACCTAAGGCACTGTAATAAAAATTGAAACAAAGAGGGAGAAGCACGACCTCGTAGGCACTAGCAACAATGGGAAAAACGATACTCATTGACGCAGCAGTGAGAGGACTCGAGCCTTGACGAGAGTCTGGCGGTGGAAGACGAATGCAATGAGTGCTTACGGTGGTGCACAAAGTGAAACAAGTGGTCGGTGAAGTTGTTGTCACTACCATTGGAATCCTTCCTAGTGTATTAGAGAAACAATTATTGACAGTGTCGGTACTTATAGCAAAGGCTCTGACAAATGTTGTCGAGGCGGTGAATGATCCGTGGCAAAGGTCCCCTTTTGTGCTTTTGCATTTTTGTGGGTATGGAGGTAGAAGATGATGGTGAGGGGAAGAAAAATCAAGGACTTTGAGAATAACAGAGAAAAACCTTAATGGCCAATGAGGAATGGAAACTTTTTTCTATAAAAAATTTTGTAATTTATTACAATTTCACTATTCTATCACTTTTTATACTAGTATGACATTACAAGAAAAATTCATATTATCGATCGTTAAAATTCATTCATAATGCTTAAAATTTATTGGTAAATTGAAATTATAACGATGGCTTACAGATTGCAAAAAATTTGTCAAAAAAGATTTTATTGGTAAATTGAAACCCGATGTCCTTTTAGTGCTTTGTTTTGGCATTGTGAGGTTTTTTTGTGATTCTTAAATCTAAGAGAGAAAGAGGGAGGGAAGAAAGATGTCATTGGTGTCAATGATGTTCTCAATCACACTATTGCATCGACACGATAGAAGCTTGCTAGAGAAGCTGAAACACAAATATCGCAAAAAGGAAAGAATATCTTGTTAGTGATGTTGGTCGCCTGTTTGATTTCCAACCTAATGTGCATGAAGGGGTATATATTGACACTGAACATAAAATTTGGATAGAAAATTTTTATTCTTTTTACTGACATATTTACCGACAAATTCGACAAATTATTCTGTCAATAAATAAAATATGTATTATTAATAGATTTAAGTTAAATATTTTCATTAGTAAAATTTGTCAATAATTAAAATTTTAAAAATTGTCAATAATTTAAATTTATCACAAATTTATTTTCATTGATAATTTCATCAATTTTTATAGTGTAAGTCTAATCGATATAAAAAAACTTTGTAAATTTTTTACAATTGTGTCAACACGTCACTTATTATACCAATTTTGGATCCTACCACTATAAAAAAATTTTATAATTTATTATAGTTTTATCATCGTACTATTTATATCAATTTTGGTATAAAAAGTACCATTACCCCCACTTTCTATACTGATAAATTATAACTGGTATAAGAATAAGAAATAAAAAAGTTTTTCTAGTCTAATGAATATGCAAATTGAAGAGAATTACAATATTTCTGTATGTACAAATTTATAACGTAATAGTAATTTTACTAATAAGTCACTCATACTTAAATCTTCAAACATCCATAACACACAAGTTCAAATCACAAAGAATTTTTTTAATCCAAAACTTTAAAATAATAAATTTATGAATTTTTTTTTATGCTATACTCAACTTTATCGTATTTATTCACTGAAACTAAAATTCAAACATGAATTCTAACAATACTATCTTTGAATCCATTCATGTTGATACTTTCTCTCGACTAAAAATATTTCAAAGTACGAACATCATTTACTTGTATTTTATTCAGCATAATGAAATTCACTTATCTAAATCCTGACTCATAAAAACTAAGACTAACCTTCTTTTCTATATCACTAATAAATCTTTCAATAGATAATTCATTGATAGACACATCACCAATATTATTAAAATATAAGCTTAGGATTCGTGAAACTGTCTCATTTATAGATTTGTACATCAGCTGAGAATATGAAAGTACCATACCCATAGAGTTGGTGGGGAAGAATAAATGTATGCTATTTTCCAAAGTATCCACTATTAAAAATGTATGCTATTTTCTTGTCTTTTTTTCCTTTTCTTTTCTCTCAAAATTATTATTGCTTCTTTTTCCTCCGTAGTGCGACACTGAAAACAGATAAACATTGTATGCAAAGAGATAAAGAAGAAGAAAAAAAAGCAGATCTAGTTGAAGTGATAAGCCACTTAAAGGGGGGAAAATAATCAAAGTGAGCTTGTTTTCTAGTTATTTTCAACTTAATGCTAATCCAATATTCCTTTCCTTTAATGTTTTTCTCATAAAACAATTTACTAATTGAACAGGAAAATCAACTTATACCACAAACTGCCTTACTTTTCAAATATCCACAGCATATTTATTGGCGAATTAATGTATTATTATAAACATATTAATAGTCTCAAATACCATAATGTTTATTTGAAGTGTAATTGTATTGAGCCAAACTATATCATAATTAAATATTGTATGGTTTCAAAGCCCAAGAAGATAACTTTGAGGACTCATCCAATGGATAATGGCCCAATAAAGGACGGTATTAGTATGTTGTAATGAACACGTCTTTTCCACACTTTCACCACCCAAAATGAAACTCACTCTTATGGACCAGTTTTGGTGCTCAAACTTTTCAGTTCTTTTTTCCTTTATGCTTTTCTTCTACTTTCCAATTTGAAAGCTAGATGGGGAAAAGAAAGAGATATGAGATTTGTTCCCTCACAACTTTTTAGAAGAAGAGAGACCTTGTTACATCATATAGCCACCTTATTTATTCGATGAAATATTATTTCAACAAAATGAAAATATTTCACGTAGTCTAATCAAAACTCATGCCATTACCAAAAAAAAAAGTTAATTAATTATTCAGAAAGATCTTAATGTGATGATATTCCAGTATTTCACAGATCTTAATGTGATTTATATTATTTATTTCCCAAGCGTAGTTATTTACAAAAGTATACCTCTTTCTGGGGTGGAGCTTGTGAGCGACATAATGATAGGTAGGTATATTTGGTGGAGTATGTTATAAATGGGAATTAATACGAAATTTTTGAAATAAAAGAAGAATGCAGTAAAATCTTCATTAATTTATGGAACCTAACAGACAGCAAAATATTTAAGGCCATAAGATAAGGAAGTTTAGATTGGTGTTTTGTTGTCAGCTTTTAATAAGGTGGGTCTGAGAGTTGGTTCAAGTCAACCAAGGAGACAGGAAAAATCATGAAAGTTTGAATTTGCATTGGAATCTTTGTATACAGATTGGTGTTATAAAGTAGAGTAATAGGTATATTATAGACAAATAAACACATGAATTCGTTGCTACCTTCTCAAACATGTCATTCCTTCACGAGCTAGTGTTCCCTCAAGATCTCCTATAATTCTAGCTGTCCTAACTTCAAGACCTCTTTGAACTTCATGGAACAGGTTTTTAATACTGTCGGCAAACCGGTTCATGTCAATGCCAGAACTTTTCTGCATCTCTTCTGCCACCCCAACAAACCCACAAACAATCTTCGACTGAATTTCCATCCATTTTTGTCCTGTTGCAACTATGTACCTCTGTAGTTGAAATGTCTCCTCTAGGAACTGCTCCAGTGTTGATGTTTTCTCCTTTGCTCTTGCACCATTCAAATCTCCACGGCTTGCATAGAGCTCATTCCCGTGCTGAAATAATGTGCAACAAATTATTCATTCATGCTCAACTTTGCAATGCCAAATGGAGTTGGACACTAGAGTTTATAATATACCAGTTCATCATTGCTCCATTTTTCTATTTCATAAAAGGGTATCAAAAAGATGCCAAAAATGTTCACATGAATATAAAGATAATGGAACTGTATAGAATTAATGCTTACCATCCGTTTGCAAAGATCATCTGTCTTCTCTTGGAGGGATTGATATCTTGCAACTTGTTTATTCAGCAGAGTAATCAAGGACAGATATGCTTTCATACCAACTTTGCTATCTTCACTGATTTCTGCTTGCTCTTCATTCGCTTGTTTTCCTGTTAACCTTTCAACAAGAAGAAGTTGCTGCTTCAGCCTCTTGATCTTGTAAGATACTCCAAGAGCATGAAGATCCATCTTCCATAGGGACTGTTTTGTTGAACTGGGGGTCTGGCTGGTAGATGCTATCTTTTCAGAAGCATCGGCTTCTACTTTATTTGGAGACGGGTTTTGAATAGGAGTAGCACTATCCTCCTCCCTGGAAACATTTTTTTCTTCTTCTTCAATCTCATTTTCTGGAGATTGAACAAGTAAACTACCATTGTTAGGTTGGTCATGGTGCAGACAGTGTACTTCCTTCTCACAATCTTCCTCAACTGAATTTTCAATCATTTCTAGCACTTTCTCACCTGGCTTTCTCTTGAAAACCTTCACTTTTGACCAGACACCATCTTGAGCTTGTTCTGAAGATTGTGGAGGGAAACTTGAGTTACTTTTTGAGGGCCTTAATTTTGATACAAATTTCTCTTGCAGGGAAGTCAGTTCATCTTCTCTCTCCAACAGTAAGGTCTCTAATCTCATCTTGTCATGTCTCAGCTGTGTCACATCCTTGACCAGCTCCTCCACATGTGCCTGCATCTGTTTCATTTCTAATTCTGTCCTCAACAACTGCCAGCGAAACGCCTCAACTTTCTCTTCTTTGAGCTGCATTTGTTCAGCAAAAGCATCTAGCTCTAAATGATGCCTCTGTTTAATCAAGGTTGCATACCTTTCTGCCTCAGCTCGCATCCAATCCTCCAAACGTTTAGCATTAGCAGGAATAGCTGAAGACCAAATAATGGGAGAAAGGGTCAACGAAACTCTGTATACTAGCAAGAAATAAAATCAGATACAATAGAAGATTGAAGAGTTTAGTCTTACACAAGTCTCCAATTCTTTGCTGCGAATAGTGATCAGGAAACGGAGAAGGTTGGTCTGGTTCATTTGCAATGTGTGAGGAGCCTGTGGAACCATGCTGCATACCTCTAGCACTAGGGAAAACATCCATCCTTGAACTTAAGTTCACCAACATGCTTTTTAAGGAATGTCGTTCATGTTTTCCTTCTGAAACTGCCTTCCATCGTTGTGTCTCCTGCTCTGCTTGCTTCCTCCTAGCTTTTGATAACTTGACCTCCTTTAGCAGCATTTGCTTCTCTGCAGTATCCAGTTTAGATTTCCTCAACATAGCTGACAAAATTTTATCCTTCTGTTCCAAATCTTTGTGAAATTTTGCAATCTCCAAAGACAACTTCTGGACCATCAAATCTGATTCCTCCTTCTTCTCCACTACAGAAGCAAATTCTTGTCTAGTAGCTTCCACTTGCTTAACTGCGCGACCAAGTTCAGCCTCAAGCTGTCTCTGGTTTGACACCAGTTCAATGAAAGCAGTTTTGTGCTTCCTTAGATCAGAAGAATGCTCTTGAGCTTCACGCCTGGCGGAGTCTCTCATTTCTTCAGCATCCTTCTCAACCTTGTTCAGCTTTTCTTCTAGCTCCTTCCTCCTCTGCTCCTCCTGTTCCATCTCCTTGTCTCGTGACTCCACCAAAGCCTCCATGTCCTTCAATTTTTGATTCAATTCACAAATAGCAGCATCTTTGTTTCTCTCAAAAACTCTCAACTCAGTCAGTAGAGCCCCAATCTGCTGGCGGAGTCTCCTCCTTTCACTCAACCAGCTTTGCTCTTGTGCTGCAAAGATTCCCACAACTTTCTCATTGGCCTTGGCATCCTCGTGCCGCATCCTTTTCAGATTCTCAATTTCTCTCTCAGCACTTTTGAGTCGGAACTCTCCCCCATTCTGAAGCTTCCACACTACCAACCCCAACAGCTGAGCACTCCCTTGAAGCATGGTGTCACGGATTTTACACCATCTTTGAACTTCAACTTGTGGCACTTCTGTGAGGACTTGGAGCGCAAAGAATGCACAAGAAACACCAAAATACATGGGATACATGCTTTCAGTGTCACTCTTGTTGTCACACCCAACTCTATCCAAAACAGAAATTCCCTCCTCACCCATTCCTGTGAGATCGGATTCTCTGGCACCTCTGCAACTGAAAACCAAAAGTTAAAAAACAAAACCAGCAAACTTTAAGTCCCACATTACCTTACAACTCACATGATTCAGACCACATATATGGGGAAAAGTATAGACCCACTTCTGATAAAACAGATCACAAAATGATTCAATAATTGGGAACCAACTAGGCTTAGTACATTGCCAGTGCAATAATTGAGGAACAGCAATACCCGGTGAAATTGATGGGTGCAGAATGTGACTAAAGCAACAGTTTCCTTAAAAAACATTCAGCAACTTACACTTCCACTGCTGCAACTTCCAGGGAAAAAACAAGCCACTGAACCAGAAACTGCAGCTAGGGAAAAAGCATCATCCCAATGGACGATTTAACTCCACCCGTCACACCAAACAGCAAACCTTATGTAACTGATGTGAAAGGTATCTTCCAAAAAAAAAAATGACCCTAGAAATGCATAAAAGATGGCCTCTTACACGTGTAACACTGCACATTCGGTTGAAAAAGGGCACTCTACTACTCACACTGAATAGAAAGAAAACTATGAATTGTGCTCCCTGGTTTTCAGTGAAACACTGCCCTATATCAACCCCACATGCTCCTCCCTTTCTTTTATTTTAATTTAATTCCCCTTCTTCTCCTACCACCACCAACTCCTACTGTTCACACTCCTTTCTCTTTGCCTAAGCCCTTCACCATTTTAGCAAGCAAAAAGCACTAGATTCCTGGATGCTTGTCACCATTAATTGCAAGAGAGAGAAACTCACTAACAAAAAGAATTCATATCCAAAATCAATTTGCCCATGGAATATTCAATTTAATCAGACTCGCTTACCTGTCTAGTGCTGATCAAAATACACAAGAATAATTAATAAAAGATTTGCAAGACCAGGGTATTAAAAATTTGACATAAATAAGCTATCATAAACAGTACATATTATTTGAAAGTGCAAGAAGTATATTTTTGAATTTCCCTTCTTCGTATAAGTATACAAGTAACACGAGTCGAGAAGAAGAAGGGGTTGCTTTGTAACTTGGTTTACCCAATTTGAAAAATTGGTCCCTCTCGTGATTGGTAGTTTGTAGTATAAAAACAACAATACAAACAAGCGAATTGCTATCTTTTTCTGGACCACGCACTTATCTTATCCGTCAATTAATCCCACGATTACTGCCCAATTGTTTGCATCCATATAAATATAATACCTTCCACAAGTTAGGAATTTGAAATATCTTCTTCACCAATTCTACAATCTCAGATCCTTCATGGCTGTGGGGCAAAAATATATAAATGTCGCCCTCAGGACATATTCCAAGCAATAAAGTTGTTAAAGGGTCATCATGAACCTCAAACGCACTAGAGGGATATGCTTCTCTTTAACTTGTTTCCTTTTCATAGCAGAGATCTGTAAAAGCTGCAGCCTGTTAAACAAAAGCTATACAACAACAAACTATATTGATTATAAATGTCAGGGTACATAGCAAAACAGTTAAAGGAAAAAAATATCAGAACTTTTGGGGAATTTTATGGTAAAAATGTGTTCTTTTTATATGTAATGCATTGCAAAGATATTTCGCTAGTTAAAATTATACTTTTGATTTTGATTTTTGAGTCACAACCACTTTCTTAAGTTGAAGCAACTAATGATAAACCTGTGGAAATAAATTGTTTAGAAGACACTTTCAATGATTATTCAATAATTAATAGGAGAGTCAGCCAGACATAATAAGTATCACTGATATTTTTATAAGATTTATTTTTATTGGAATCAAGAGGAAAGACAATGATTGTTTTCGTATAGCAATATCTTATATTATAGTTTTGCCTTTATTATTGACCTGAAGATCACTCATAGGAACTTTTGCAGTTTCTATGTAAAATTTTAACGTTTTGCAGAAAATTCAAGATCTGTTATTGGAGTGTGAACTCGGCAATGCCGGCTTCAAATTCTCCCATACATGAATTTTAGAAATGTACTTTTTTATTTATTTTAGTTTTGATTTAAGAACATTAAAGACAACGAGATGAGAGGGGCTAAAGGCTGATGTGATATTTATCCACCTTATTGAGTACAGTAGTATTAGTATGACAACGAAGTGAGAGAAATTTTTGATCTTGGGAGGAAGAAAATCGTAGACTTTGTTCCCTTCAGGGATCTCGAATTTTTGGTGATGCTTATATTGGGCCCATGCAAATTGATACTGTTGTTTTTCTTAATGTACAAATATATAAATGAGCATTGCATCATTAGCGAGAAGGGGAAGAAACTCACTAACATCCCTAGAGAGAGGAGAGATTATTAGAAAGTATTTTTCTCTTTTATGTTTTTCTTAATCTAAGGAGACATATTTTGTGTAGAGATGAATTCAGCACAAGGTAAAAGGTTCAGTTCTCGACAAACTTAGATTAAGGTTGTTTCAAAGATTAAAATATGATTGGTGGAACAAGAAAAAACTAGTCACGTACTCTTCATCAACTTGCTTTTAGTTAAATTTAATTCTTTTTTATTTTCCACATTAAGATTTAGACGGCTTAATAGTATGTTAATCATCTGTACTTAACTTATCTAATTTTATGATGAATCTCGCGAAAGGTCCAGGTACAGTCTCTCGCAATTTTCTATGGTCATAAGCTTAAAATTCCTTTTTCTAACTTTTTGTATAACTAACGAAACAAATAAATATATGTTAGGCGACTACAAAATGAAAAATAAAAAATAAAAAATGGGTTACCTATAAAAGATGTTTAGTCACTACCTATCAACTCAAATAAATCATGATGCATAACAAAATACATAAATCTTTGTGCACGCTTGTAGTGGAATGATTGAACAGAACTATTGAAGAAAAAACTTGAAAATACAATATTCTATTATCACGTAGAGATGCGCACACATTTACTGCACACATATGTAGACCAATTGGTAGCATTAATAATTTCATTGTCATCTCACAATTTTTCAGTGAAATGAGAACTAATTTTGGATAACGGAAGTCTAAAAGGTGAAATTTGAGGTGTCACTACAATTAACAGATGAAATTTATTCTCCAAAGGGTCTTGGTCTTCTGCAGCCAAAATACTCTACAGCCACAATGCTGCAAAATATGAACCATGATGGCTGTTGCAATAGAAATTAACAGAGAGAGAGAGAGAGAGAGAATATGATCAATGGTTAATTCTTGCTGTTTAGCGAGAAAAGGATCTGTTTTCTGGATATAACGAAAAATTCATTCAGTAATTCAATAAGAAAGATAGTCATGATTTGTTTAATATAATGAGCTTCGGTTGATATAACAATTAATAAGGCATACCTTTGGTGCAAATTACAAAACAAAAGTGAGCACGATAGAGTAAGACCATAGTTGCAATCCTAGAATATGCACATATAATCAAATGAAATCATGGTACACGTAAAATCTTGACACAATCTAATTACGAGTATATCAACTACAAGTTATGAGTATATCAACTATAGATTACTTGATTTTGTCCAAAAACATTTATCCTAACCCCACTCTCAAGACAGGAAAAGAACTCAGTTTACCCACAAGGGGTAAGTTTCTTATTTCCTGCACCTCGTGGATTATCATCCTTCCAGTCATCCCAAGCCCTTGCTTTCTCTTGTGCTGCATCGTCATCTTCATCATCGTCTTCTCCAGGCTTTGACTTCCTATCATTGTGCCAAGATGAATTGGCTTCTTCCATGAGTTTGACATTTCTCTCTTGCCATTTATTCATTATTTCCATTTCCTTTAGTCCAGCTTCCTCAATGCTCATAGTTGGCATCCTTCCAAAAAAAATTTCAACTTAACATCTCAAAAAATATAACCAGACTGTAAGTATCATTAGCTTAAACCTTGTTCCCATAGGATTTGTAAAACTCAACTAAGTTACTTCTCTCATCCATAGGCAATAGAACACTGAAACTACAAGGAAATAAAAAATATTTCATCTCTTTTCAAGCATATGATCCGCCTGTTTAAAACACACTAATATTTCCCTATTCCGAAGCCTTTCATTAGCCAGGCAGCGTGCATTTTATTAATAAAGGGGATAATGTGTACCTATGACTAGGTTGGAAGACCTGAGCTGCCATTCTTTCTCTCTCTGTTGTTAAGCTTCCATTCAGAAGGCTGGCAGGTCCAAATATCAGTGGTTGGTGCTTGTGATCGTGTGCTTGTGAAGCCTTTGCTCTTCCTTCTAGCACATCTTGGGCAAAAGTGGCACATGTGATTGGTGGTGAGGGCTTAGTGTACCGTGCACGAACTGCAGCATCACGATGCCAAGCTTCTGCTTTCTTTGCACGTTCATCCAGACCATCCCTAGAGAACTCAGCCCCATCCTAAAACCATGGCAAAGTGACAAACAATAGTAAATAAAACCAAATCCAAGTCAGAAAAAATGTACAATTTTCTGTTCCAATTTAAAATATAATCTGTCTATTATATTTAACTGTATGTGCAACATTTGGCCTGAGTTCTAGAATTAGCTTGAGAAACATGCTATGATGTCTTAATAAAGTTAACGAGTATCAATTTCTGCTGCTTTATAACATGTCTTCAAGTTTTGATTAACACAACATTTCATAAAATAGTAAATATTTCACTGTGTAATAATATCAACGTAAAATGGTAGCAACAAGCCCACAGCTTAACATCAGTACTTCAGAAGTATTTGTGACACACCAAGCATTTTACTACCTTGGATTGTCTATCCTTCACAGCAGAAAGCATCTCTTCTTCTTTCTTCAACATATCCAGCAGATCTAGTGCCTGGGTTCAAATGGCACAAGATAAACATGAGAACAATGGAAATAGAAGTTTTAAACAGAAAGTGCTACATAAGTACAAACCAACCTTACAGATTGCCAAAGATATGGTGGTGGTCCAAGCCTGTAAAATAAATAAATGAATAAGCAGATATAACTCAAACTTCATAGAAATCCAAATATTGCAATCACAAACACAAATTCTTTCAGGCATTTGAAACAGCTAAAATCCATTTCATAAATCATAAGCCAGAGTCAAGTACATGTAAAACCAATACAGGTCCCAGCAACCAATTTTTAAAAACTTATCCAAACCCTTTAAGCATACCAGTGAGTACTAAGTACATATGTTGTCCTGTCAGAGGTAAGCAGAATTTAATCCTATATAGTGCCAAGCAGATGAATCACATTAAAACATATTTTTTGCTATACACGCATTTAGCATATGCTCACAAAATAGTAGTAACAGAATACTAAGAGTGTCACACAAAACAAATTGGCAGATCAGACACAAACCTCTCTTTCTTCTTCACCATCATCATCCAATACTTCTTCCTCTCCTGCCTCAACAGGTGTGGATAGGGCAGCTGCTTTGGTAGAACGTCCCCGCCGTTCCTTTCGCTCTTTTATTTCTAACAATTTTGATTCTGCAGCTCTCTGACGCTTGAACCTAGCAATCTGCACAAAAGGATACAAACTTACAGCGCCTGAATCTATATAAATCATGTTATATAACTTACATAAAAATATGTAGAAAAATAACACCTTCCTAGCTCTCTGATCCACAACAGTTTTTGGTGCTCCTTCAATATAAGATTCTAACTCCTCTTTTGGGACCAGCTCCATTGCTTCACAAAATGAGATAAATTCCTACAACAAAGGATGTCTTCACTAAGCTTTGATTGAAATGAATATTTCAAAATTTTAACTAGTAATGCTACGTATTATGTTGAATTGGCTGTTGGTGAAAGGCGTTTCCTTTCTATGGTCATCATCTCTCACCTTTAACTTTGCCTGGGAAGCCTTTAGAATCTGTAACCTGTCCTCCTGTGCTATTTTTTCCATCAACTCCGCAAGATAAAATGGAACCTGAGGAAATTATGACATGAAATTAATAAAATAGTAAAAGGCAATCCATTTCAACTGCTCAGTTATGTTTGACAATCAGTACTAATTAGAAGTTAAAACAAATGAAGTAAATATCCCATGGGCAGTGCGTTTGTCCAGCCTTACCACATTCATACATACTCTTATACTCGATTGAACTAATCAGTTGAAGAAATGCATAGTGATGATAGATAACCACTAACCAATTTTCCATTACTAATTGTTGCAAATTCCTTTTATCTAAAACACAGCAGGAAACAGAGTAAACAACCATTCCCATGATGAAACTTTTTCCATTAGAAAATCCACCACTAAATCTTTCTACAAGCTGAATAGATTTTGAGCAGAGTGCTTTTGCAAAAAAAAAAAAAAAAGGACATTTTCATTATCAAATGCACTTCATAAAAAGTAACTACATTTTATCAGAGAGTAAATACTGTCCTAAATTACTAAACTGACAGAATACCTAGCATGAAATCTACCTTCAAGAATATGATGTAATACAAATTCCAAACCATTCAAAGAACTTTAAATAGAGGCACAACAAAAAATAGATTTAACTTTCAATGATGGTAATGAAAGCAACTTCACTAATCATTTTCCTCCATTTTGGATATGTTGTTAACAGATTCCAGTACGAATCAGTTGTAGTTAAACACATAAATTGTCGTTTAACATGTTTTGAGATCAGTAGAATACGATGCTTCACAATGAAGTATAATGCATTAGAAAGTACTGTCTGCACTGTTTGGGCACTGCAAATCAATATTTTATGATGGAGTGGGTATAGATTTTAAAATGTCAAGGTAGACCTCATGCAGAAAGATAGGGGAAAACAAAAAGTATAATAGTTATTTACGTTATGAGAAATTATTACATAGCATGCTCAGTGGCTTGTATTTCACTCTAAAAGCATTATAAAGTTAATGAACCTCAACCCACATGTTTTGATGGATTGTTTAACAACTCTCGATGTACTTAATTTCTACGACTCTAGGAGTTTGAAAAACTGAATATGATTCGGGCCGTCCCAGAAAATCCATTCTATTTTATAAGCCAGAACACTCCTAAAGAGACGGTCTTTGGCTAAGAAGTAAAAACAACTCCAAAACACTACAGCTTGCTTTACTCTTCCAAACACGACCTAGATAGTTCATGCTGCCGCTGATTTTCCTTGAATATATTAAACAATCGCTTGAATTAAAACTTCACATACCTAAACTAAAACATATAAAAGGAGAAGAAGAAGAATCAAGGGAAGGAAGCAACCATTAAAATTAGGTTTAGGAGAGAATAATGAGAAGTACGAACCAGAATGTACTTCAGATTGGCGGTGCTGATATCCTCTTTGGTCTCGTTGGAAGAGAACAAACCTAGATTATTCACCATGTCCTCGCATCTATGCAGGGCCTGGCACCCCTTCTTCACAACCTCCTGAACCCCAAAAACGAAGCATGTCGATTAAAGAACCAAAATCAGAAACAGAACAAAGGGGCATGCAAATAGCGTACCTGGTCGACGGCGGACTCGGTGGCGTCGGCGTGGATCTTGCGCGTTTGCTCGAAGAGCGCTGGCAACGGCAAGTCCTCCATTCTGCGGCAGGATTTGGATTCCCTCCGGTGGTTGTTTGTGTTATTTGCAAATCTGAAACAGAGTTTACGGAGAAAAATAGAAGTAGGGAGAAATATCGAGAACGCAAGAAAGAAAGAATGAAACTTTCTCTCTTGGTTGTATTGTATGTGGAAGGGTACACGATACATACACTACACATGCATCCTAAAGTAAAACCTCGTCATTTCAAATATTTAATATTCTGCAATATTATTTTTTTTCAATTTTATTTTGTTATTTAAAAAAAAAATTAACTTGATCTACTTTTTCTGAAGAAAAAAAAATCACTATAAGTTAACACTATTAAGTGAATGTTTTGTTAGGACATGGAATGCTAACAACTCAGGAATTGTTTCTTACATGAAAAAACTAAAATAACTATCATATAACCATTAATTTTTTATTGTTAAACAATTCATATCCATTCTATTTCCAGTAAACTAATTTTAAAAAAAATTCATGATAATTATTATTTATTTATTTAGAATTGAATATGTAATAATATTTACTATTATAAATTAGTTAAAACAGAATGGAGAAGATAGATTTGAACAGATTGTTGATGTTTACATGCAACGATTTGGAAAGAAAAGTTAGGATGAATTAGTGGGATTGCTCCCTTGTGCAATCTCCCTTATAAGAAGAGATTTGTGAAAAATGAATCAATAAAAATACTTTGACACGCTCAAAGTTTTACACACTCATTTGACATGGGATGGGATCCAAAATGTCTGAATGTGTTCAAGGGTAGTTTAATCACTTGCTCACTAAATGAAATGTTGCGTTTCTTTGTCTTTCTGATTTCACTTTGCTTTCATTTGAATCATTTTCACTTTTGGCACAATTTCATTTTCGAAGATTCAGTGTTGTGGTTTTGCTAGGGTTTGGCACAATTTCATTTTCGAAGATCCAGTGTTGTGGCTCTGCTTTGCGTTTGACACAATTTCATTTTCGAAGATCCAGTGTTGTGGTTCTGCTAGGGTTTGGCACAATTTCATTTTCGAAGATCCAGTGTTGTGACTTTGCTAGGGTTGAAGCTCAGAACGCAAGAAGTGGAAGAGCAAGTGTTCGTTGTGTGCTAGTGTTGGAGCTGATAGAGAACACGTCGTGCAATCGTTCGAGAAATTAAACAGTCGCAAAAAAAAGAAAAAAACATTATCAGCTCTATTTACTATTCACATTAGGTTGACGAGGAGTGTTGGTCTTGCCAAGGTTCTTTATTTGTCTAGTAATGAATTTACCATAATTTATTTATTTTTTAAATAATTTACAATTCCTTCTTGATCATTCATAAAAAAGTAGCTTATATTGCCTTCTTGATATGGTATTTAAAAACATGTTTTATTTATATTTATAATAAATTTAAATATTATCGTAGTTCTAATAAAATAAAAACCTTGTTATATTGGTATAATGGAAACATTTTTTATTATTTTCATCTTTAGTTTCCGTAAAATATTTAAGGGAAACCTGGTAAGTGTGTGAATGGAATTGATATATCATTTTAATGATTCTAGCTTATGTAGTAAATGGAATTTCTGAGAAACAATTAGCTTGAAAATAATGGGTTAATAGTGACATGGAATGATCTGTGTTCTTAGCCTGAATAGTAAATGTTGACTGTCTTTTTCTTTCCTCAGTTGTTATTGAGGACTACAATTCTAGACTTTAATATTTTGGTTTGATGAAAAATAGTCGAGATGGAAAAAGTTATAGTACAAATTTGGCGTTTACTCCACCTGAATATGTCAGGACACAAAAGGATTGTTACTTCATATTCTCTGTCTATACTTGGTGATATAACTTTCGTAGCATTTTTATTAAGACTTTATAGTTATGATAATTGTCATTTCTTCTTTCATCACAGCTGTTTCAGATATGATAATTGAGTTTTAGCGGTCATTACTTTCACCTTTCTTTGGCTGTTCTACTTGAACCAAAACCTACTTGTCTGTTCAATTTTTATGGAAAGTGTTCATATGTTTGTAAAAGTAATTTCTCTCTTGGAGCTGAAGTAATGAGTACCTAATGTGATGATATCCCATGGACCTAGACCTGGACTACTGTCATGATCTTGACATTGTCGTGGGTGATATTTGAGCAAATTTGGGGGATTATTTGTCATGGCTAATTAACATGTTGATATAGTTTTGTTTTTATTGTGATATATTTCAAACTTGAGTGGATTATATAATTCTCATCTCCCCCCAAATTTGGGGGAGTTATTTTGTAGTGTTTAAATATGGTTTGTTGAATTGGTTTGTTGAATTGGTTTGTTTGAGTTGTTCAATTGTTTAATTTTATGCATAGGTTTATGCACGACATTCGTGCAGGACAAAATACTTGCCACATGTCAACACCTTATTAGATGTTTAGAGGAGGGGCGGGTTTGAAGTTAGGTCTGTCTTCATTCCATTCACCAAATTAGATGTTTGCTTAGGTTTAAGGGTTAGGGTTAATGGAGAGATGTTTAAGTTGTTTAAAGAGGAAGTTGATTGTCATACTAGGAGACTCTTTGACACAATTGATGTAAGTGTACATAATGTTTATGAACAACTTCAAAACCGTATAAAAGGGGATGAAGTGGCTGATGTTTGTAGGTTATATTTACTGTTAGGCTTGAGTGAGTTTTTGTTTCCAAATAGAGGTGGAAAAGTTCATTTAGGTTTATTTGAATTATTAGATGATTTATCATGTATCGAAAAGTATAATTGGGGGGTGTTATTTATGACTATTTGGTTTCTAGTTTGTGTAATGCTGCATTGTGTGTAGGGAAGAGACAAAAAAGATCACATTGTCATGTGGTTGGTTGTGTATTTGCATTACAGGTACATTTTGATGTTAGTCACATAAGTTATTGTAATAATTTAAAATTTTTAGTTACATTCTAAATTGATTTTTGTATGTAACAGATATGGGCAATGGAACATGTGTTATTTGGTCAGACTAAGTTGGCTAAAACAAAAAGTTGTATACCTAGAATCCTTCATTGGATGCATGTTAAAGTTGGTGAAGCAAAAGTTGAAAAAGCCTTTTCCTTTAATGAAGTGAGATTAAAATAGCTTGTATTAAGTACTACTCATGTAATTTGTATTCAATTTAATATGATTTGTGTGGTTATTTTGTTTTGTGTAGGTCATTACTGAGGTTTATGTAAGCAAAGAAGAGATGTATATTGATATAGTTAAAGAAGCTTTAGACGGTCATCATAATGGTAGAGTGAAGGACAACTTGCATAGGCAATCGATTGCTGATATTGTGGCAGAAAATGAAGCTTTGCGTACTATTATTATTGAGCAAGAGGTTTCAATTGCCAAGCTTGAGAAAGTGGTACAGAAGCTGGAAATGATTCGTTCAAAGAAGAGGCAACGAAAGGTGTATGATGCCAGAACTCCAATTAAGAAATCAAAATTAGAGAAAGATGATGACATATCAGCTGATGATGTTGGGAAATCAAATTCAAAGGAAGATAATATGTTAGGTGATGAATTTGGGAGCTTAATTTCACAAAAAGATAATCAGATAGTACTTTACGGTGCTGGGAAGTCAAATTCAAAGAAATATTTTGACATGGAAGGTGATGATGTTGGGAAGTCCAATTCAGAGAAGGGTCTGACATTTTAGGTGATGTTGTTGACAAAATTGACATTCAAAAAGCTGGTGATGTTGTTGAGAAAATTGACATTGAAAAATCTGGTAATGTTTTAGTTGATGAAGAGATGGATATTCAAAAATCTAACATGTACACACGTTTAAAAGCTCAACCTAGGATGCGTGTCAAAAGTGTTTGTTTGAAAACCTCTTGGACAAGATTAGATAGGAAAAACTGTAGGCCCATTGAAAAGTTGATGAAGTTCTTTGTCTTTGAATATATGAAAGAATTAATATGTTGTGTTAGGAAACAGATTTATATGAAAGAATTAATTTGAATGTGTTCTTCACCCTCGTTTAACAAAGAATGCTTTATATGTTGTCCTGAATCATTTCTTTTTGTTCAGTACAAATAGAAAAGGTTATTATGGATGGGAGGATCATAGAAATCCCAGAGATTACAAAGGCACGAGAGGAGGGTTAGCAGTTTGCATTTCAGCTTGTGATGATGATAGAAATGCAGCAGATACATTGGTTAGTTATGCATCTTTTTCCTTTTCCAAATTAGACTACAAGTATTCATAGAACATACTTTGTGCTTGTTTTGTTAGGCCTTTATAACATACTTTGTGTTTCTTTTCTCGAATACCATATGCTACATGTTTGGTAAATCATGATTGTTTGTGGACAGGTTCCTGGAAATGAAAACCCTTCTGTTTTGATTTCTTTTGCGTCAAAGACACTTAATTATGGTCAGGTCACATCCAAGTTGCATGTTATAGAACTGGGTGCTCAGTCAAGTCTGCATATTTTTTAGCTCCTTCATGATTTATCTCTTATTGTAATTATTGTGGGCAATATATGTTTTGCTGTCAAAATTGTCTTGTGTGTTGTATTAATTCTATCATGCCTTGATGAATTTTAATGTCCATTGTAGAGTTGAATTTGAAATTGGTTATTGTCAATAATGTGTGTCTTGTAACTGTTAAATGTTACATAGAGCATGGTTTGAGTATTACGTTCCAGGTGTTAGCATGTGTTTAATCGCTAGACAAAGTTGATTATGCATTTGTAATTGTATTGAATTTATGTTGGGTTTGCCAATTGTAATTATAAGGGCATGTAAGTTTGAAAGTGGGAGGTGGATGAATCCGGAAATATTCATTATATGTGAATGGTTTTAGTGGCTAATTTTCATAGCAGTATATTGAAACCAGTCAGTATTTTTTAAAACAGATAAGGGTATTAAGAAGTTGAACCATGTGCATGAATTGATCATCCTTATTGAGCCCATATTCATGTGTCTCTTTACCTAATGACTTAAGCTTTTTAAAAAAATTTCAGAACCTGTGTAATAACCATTTACTGCACATTAATTTTGAATTTCAATTTGAAATGACCAATATGGAAACAATAATGTCACAGTATAGAAATGTATAGCAAGTTCAGAAGATGACAAATACAAAGAAGATGATGAATATAAATCTCAACATTAAATAAACTCAACAACCTTCTAGGCAACACAACAACCTTCTGATGCAGAAAATAGTTTTGTTGACTCACCTATTTAATAGAACTTCAATGGTTGTTGAGAGAGATGCACCTCAATAAATGGCTTAGACCACTCCATTCATTCATGTCATCTTCTACCAATTTTAGGGTTTACGGTTGTTGTAATAAATATACGTACGAAAATGAGTCTTCCCCACCTCTCATTGTAGTTGAGACTTCAAAAAGGAAGTGGGTCTTTAAAATTTGGCAGAAGCATTAAATGGTGTTTTCTTTCCATGACTTCTATCACAAGCAATCACAATTAATGCTTCATAGGGGCATTTTCGTCATTGCATATGAATGTTATTATAAATTGTGTTCATGTGGGTTGCCCTAACATATGTAGAAGGAAGGGCTTCGCATTTTGGAGGTATGGCCAATTTTAACTTGGGTAGCAATACAATGACACGCCTACGTGTCATTTACATTTATATCACACAGGCGACGTCATTTTCTCTTTTCCTGGTGAATAAAAATATCATCCAGACTTACTTTCTCTCACTTTCTTCTCTCATGGTCTCTCCTTTTTTATTGCTTCACATTTGTGATTGAATCGGTGGTTGTGGAGTATTTTGTGGGTTTAAAGGTGGTTTAGCATCATTTTGCCGCTCTCATTTGGTGGTTGTGGAGGTTTCGGGTGGCTGTGAAGTTGATGGTTGTGGAGGTCTTTGGTTGACGTTTCGATTTGTGTCGCTTTTGTTGTGTGTGACTTTAAGGTATGGTTTTTTCAATTTTTTTTCTGTGATAGTTTTACCTTTTTGAGCACTTGGGGTCATGGACCCATTTATTTATCGTTGCGTAGAATGTATGTGTTATTTTAGCGGGGTCGACTGAGGCATAAAATGGGGTTCATTTGTTTCTTTGTTAGGGAGCTTGAGAAAGGCAGTGATAATTTTTTATCTAAGAACTTTATTGACCGTGGTGGGTTTGGGTTGTTTCTTTAATATTTTGTAATCTTCCTCTTTATCATCATTAGCACTTTAGGAATGAAAAAACTTGATTCTGATATAGAAAGAATAAAGGGATGGAGACCTCTTACCTAAGTATAACTGATTTTTAAGCTCTATTTATTCATGATATACCAAGTACTGTTTTTAATTGTAATAAAAAGAATGATGGAAGGAAGTGGTTCGTTGTTTGGTTGACAAGATGCATGAAATTCAAAGGGGTGAAATTATGAAATATTGTAAGTAGTTCAAATACAATGTGATTGAGCTTATGAAGTGGTTAACATTAATATGACGATTTACTTGGATGGAGTAATTGTGTTGACCTTAATTATTTTTGGTCCTAGCCTTATAGAAAAACCTATTTTACTCTAGAATCAAATAACTGATACCTTGTTTCAGGGAATTAAAAAGGACAAAAAAATATTGATGTTTTGTTTTTATAAAAGCCAAATTGTATTTTTTTATAAAACAAATTCTACACTAAAATGTTGCTACTTTGTAGTATATTTTGAGTTCTTTATTTGCATCGAAATAATGTCTTTTACGCTGGTTTGGGCTGATTAAAATGTGATAAAACCTTGTTGTCCCATGCTATTAAACTTGTGATAAAATTCTTGCTGTATTGTGATGATTTTATGGCTATTACTGTACCAAAAACTATAGTTTTAACAAAAAAGTGTTGCAAAAATTCTTGTTTTTAGCTTTCTGTTTTCTGCCAAAAACTTTGTCGTTTGCTGCCTAAAGCTTTGTTGTTTGCTGCCTAAAGCCTTGTTGTATGCTACCAAAAAGCTTTGTTATTTGCTGTTATAATACATATATAAAAGCTTTGTTATATTGCTGTAAATTCTGCAGAAAAATCTTTGATGTTTTGGTTAAAAAGCAACATAAAATATTTGTTGTTTGTTGTTATAAAATTGGTTGTTGTTAATCTAATTTTAAGACTCTAATGTTGGATGGAGTGATTGTACTTGACATATAGTGAACACTTGGTTTAACATGCATGCTTTCTGTACACTGATTTTAATTTCTTCTTTTTCAGTAATGTTTTTCTATACAGGATAGAATTTGAGATCATCTATAAAACTGGTTTGTTGCAATTTTGACAATGCAATTCCATTGATATGTCTGATTCTCTCCCTTGACAATTGCATCATTCCTCCTATCTCCTTGAAAGACCGAGGGGTATCTCCATTTAGTCCATAGTGCATTGTTATAATCTCTACTTCTCTCTTTCTAAGTGTCTTAAGAAGATCCCTCACTTCCTCCTTCATTATTTGCCTCTTAACCATCTTCTCTGGAGTCATCTCTTGTAGCCCAGCTATAATCTCCTGATCAAAGTTTTCATCAACATGTTAAACATAAATTTAGTAAATTTTGTTCAAAATTTAAGTATAAGTTAAAAGTTCCATGTTCACAAAGTCTTCACATTGAGCACTTTAGCAGTTTCATCGTATGTGGGCATTCTCCTCAATCTTGTGCTCAAGATATTGTTGGCCTGAGCAACTTTGGCCACCAACTCACACTTGCCACCCTGTAAATCACAGACTGACCAACCATTCATAATAACTAGTCGACTTTTTTAAGTCTTTCTATGTCAAGGGCTGCTTTAAAAATCATATGTTATGTTATTCTTCATAAATTAGTTTATTACTCAAACACTTTGAATAATATGTAAGAACAAGATGAATCAAAGCCTCACCGGTAATCTCACCAATATGGACTCTTTTGCTACGGCTTTAATCACCGGTAAGAACGAGTTGGAAGCTTGTTAGTAATAATTGGTATTGATAGACGAACTAGTTCATCAGTTGGGCGCCCAATATCACTTGCAAAAACCTACACATACGGCGAGTACCATTCAAAGTGGTTAAAGAAGTTCACAACAAATATAGAACACCAGAATACAAAACAGTTGTAAACTTTACCTTAACAACATTGTTAAGAGTTATATTAAGATAGTATATTCCGCGCATTGGTGAAAAAATTGCAACTTGTTAAAACATTGTTGGTTAACTCCATATACTCTTGTGGAAATAAAAGATTAATAAGTTATTAATGATCAGAAACCATATACTTACATCTTGTAGGATTATTACACTTCGAACTTTTAAGTGGGGACCTATTTCAGGATGATCAATGGCCTTGCGGTGAACACTTGCTTTTACAGTCCCTGTTGGATCCTGTGAAGAGGGACCGTTTGCATAAAAACAGTTCAATATGGTAGTTAAATGAAGTTGAAAATTCACTATACCCATTAACAATACACATAAACCAAACCGAATTGTTATTTTCATGTCACCCAATCCGTTATGCTCACGAGCTTTAATAAGACATCACAACAAGGACACACCTTACAAGTTCCTTTCAAGGAATCAAGGGTTGAGATATGCTCAACCTCATATTTAAGCAACAATCCTGCAAATGATTTTATTATTCCAAAAAACTTCCTCAAATCACAAATTTTGGATGTCTATGAATATCAATTCCCAATTAGTGTACATACCATGGATGTCAATGAATTTTTAAACCCATACCCAACCATTCGATGTGAAGTCACAATCAAAACTGACTTTTGCTATGTGACTTAAGAATTATTGTGTGGGGATGTTTTCATTTAGTTGCGGTTAAGCATAGCTGCCTCAATGACACCAGCAAGGCCCAGAATCACACTATTATTCAAATTGCAACGACGAATGAAACTATCAACAACACTTTCATCAATATCAAGTTGTTCCCAAGCTTCCATTGTTCTCTGTTCTTGTTGAGAAAAAGATAAAATGAAGAGGAAGTGAACATAAAGAAAATCAACACATGGAAGTGGCAAGCCTTGTATTCTTCTTGATTAAAATATAAAAGGAAAACGAAGGGAACACAAACAAAATTAATCCATGATTTAGTTAAGCAAAGGCAACGTTGGGGATGAAGCAAATGCAACATTAAAATTGGCCATACCTCCAAAACGCGAAGCCCTTCCTTCTACATATGTTAGGGCAACCCACATGAACACAATTTATAATAACATTCATATGCAATGACGAAAATGCCCCTATGAAGCATTAATTGTGATTGCTTGTGATAGAAGTCATGGAAAGAAAACACCATTTAATGCTTCTGCCAAATTTTAAAGACCCACTTCCTTTTTGAAGTCTCAACTATAATGAAGGGTGGGGAAGACTCATTTTCGTACGTATATTTATTACAACAACCGTAAACCCTAAAATTGGTAGATGACATGAATGAATGGAGTGGTCTAAGCCATTTATTGAGGTGCATCTCTCTCAACAACCATTGAAGTTCTATTAAATAGGTGAGTCAACAAAACTATTTTTTGCATCAGAACGTTGTTGTGTTGCCTAGAAGGTTGTTGAGTTTATTTAATGTTGAGATTTATATTCATCATCTTCTTTGTATTTGTCATCTTCTGAACTTGATATTCATTTCTATACTGTGACATTATTGTTTCCATATTGGTCATTTCAAATTGAAATTCAAAATTGTGAAGTAAATGGTTATTACACAGGTTCTGAAAAATATTTAACAAGCTTAAGCCATTAGGTAAGGAGACACATGAATCCGGGCTCAATAAGGATGAGCAATTCATGCACATGGTTCAACTTCTTAATACCCTTATCCGTTTTAAAAAATACTAACTAGTTTCAACATACTACTATGGAAATTAGCCACTAAAACCATTCACATGTAATGAATATTTCCTGATTCATCCACCTCCCACTTTCAAACTTACATGTCCTTATAATTACAATTGGCAAACCCAAATAAATTCAATACAATTACAAATGCATAATCAACTTAGTCTAGTGATTAAACACATGGTAACACCTAGAACGCAATACTCAAATCATGCTCTAAGTAACATTTAACATTTACATGACACACATTATTGACAATAACCAATTTCAAATTCAACTCTACAATGGACATTAAAATTCATCAAGGCATGATAGAATCAATACAGCACACAAGACAGTTTTGACAACAAAACATATATTCCCACAATAATTACAATAAGAGATAAATAATGAAGGAGCTGAAAAATATGTAGACTTGGCTGAGCACCTAGTTCTATAACATGCAACTTGGATGTGACCTGACCAGCATTAA
Source organism: Vigna mungo (assembly GCA_036885675.1). NCBI lineage: Eukaryota > Viridiplantae > Streptophyta > Magnoliopsida > Fabales > Fabaceae > Vigna > Vigna mungo. The sequence continues at coordinate 31,323,262 of CP144699.1, forward strand.
GTGTCTTTGATGCAAAAGAAATCAAAACAGAAGGGTTTTCATTTCCAGGAACCTGTCCACAAACAATCATGATTTACCAGACATGTAGCATATGATATTCAACAAAACAAACACAGTATGTTGTAAAGGCCTAACAAAACAAACACAAAGTATGTTCTATGAATACTTGTGTTCTAATTTGGAAATGGAAAAACATGCATAACTAACCGATTCAACCACAAATGTGAAGCAATGAAAAATGAGAGACCATGAAAGAAGAAAGTAAGAGAAAGTAAGCCTGGATGATATTTTCATTCAACAGGAAAAGAAGAAAGAAGAAGCAAAAAGCAAATTTAACTTTGTTCCATTTTTACCCTCGGTCAATAAACAATTTTTAAAAAGAAAAAAATGGCGTCGCCCATGTCATATGAATGTAAATGACACGTAGGCGTGTCATTGTATTGCTACCCAAGTTAAAATTGGTCATACCTCCAAAACGCGAAGCCCTTCCTTCTACATATGTTAGGGCAACCCACATGAACACAATTTATAATAACATTCATATGCAATGACGAAAATGACCCTATGAAGCATTAATTGTGATTGCTTGTGATAGAAGTCATGGAAAGACAACACCATTTAATGCTTCTGCCAAATTTTAAAGACCCACTTCCTTTTTGAAGTCTCAACTACAATGAGAGGTGGGGAAGACTCATTTTCGTACGTATATTTATTACAACAACCGTAAACCCTAAAATTGGTAGAAGATGACATGAATGAATGGAGTGGTCTAAGCCATTTATTAAGGTGCGTCTCTCTCAACAACCATTGAAGTTCTATTAAATAGGTGAGACAACAAAACTATTTTTTGCATCAGAAGGTTGTTGTGTTGCTTAGAAGGTTGTTGAGTTTATTTAATGTTGAGATTTATATTCATCATCTTCTTTGTATTTGTCATCTTCTGAATTTGCTATTCATTTCTATACTGTGACATTATTGTTTCCATATTGGTCATTTCAAATTGAAATTCAAAATTAATAGTGCAGTAAATGGTTATACACAGGTTCTGAAAATTTTTTAAAAAGCTTAAGTCATTAGGTAAGGAGACACATGAATATGGGCTCAATAAGGATGATCAATTCATGCACATGGTTCAACTTCTTATACCCTTATCCATTTTAAAAAATACTGACTGGTTATGAAAATTAGCCACTAAAACCATTCACACATAATGAATATTTCCTGATTCATCCACTTCCCACTTTCAAACTTACATGTCCTTATAATTACAATTGGCAAACCCAACATAAATTCAATACAATTACAAATGCATAATCAACTTTGTCTAGCGATTAAACACATGCTAACACCTGGAACGCAATACTCAAACCATGCTCTAAGTAACATGTAACAGTTACAAGAGACACATTATTGAAAATAATCAATTTCAAATTCAACTCTACAATGGACATTAAAATTCATCAAGGCATGATAGAATCAATACAACACACAAGACAATTTTGACAGCAAAACATATATTGCCCACAATAATTACAATAAGAGATAAATCATGAAGGAGCTGAAAAATATGCACACTTGGCTGAGCACCCAGTTCTATAACATGCAACTTGGATGTGACCTGACTAGAATTAAATGTCTTTGACGCAAAAGAAATAAAAAAAGAAGGGTTTTCATTTTTAGGAACCTGTCCACAAACAATCATGATTTACCAAACATGTAGCATATGGTATTCAAGAAAACAAACACCAAGTATGTTCTAAAGGCCTACCAAAACAAACACAAAGTATGTTCCATGAAAACTTGTATTCTAATTTGGAAAAGGAAAAAGATGCATAACTACCAATGTATCTGCTGCATTTCTATCATCATCAGAAGCTGAAATGCAAACTGCTAACCCTCCTCTCGTGCCTTTGTAAGCTCTAGGATTTCTATGATCCTCTCATCCATAATAACATTTTCTATTTGTACTGAACAAAAAGAAATGATTCAGGACAACATATAAACCATTCTTTGTTAAACGAGGGTGAAGAACACATTCTCTAACGAGAGTGAACATGTTAACTAATTAACATGTTCTTTCTGCACATAAATGGTAAATCAAGAACCGTGTCACTAAAGTATGTATCAACAAGGGCATGAAGTTTGGCACCATGAGGGAACCGCATATGGAATTCCTATTCTTTCAAGTACCTGCTTCAAATTCTTTCTTTGCTCAAATTGAGACCTTAAACTCAATGCTGACATTTGTTTTCAACAACTCAATAACAATTAAAAATGGATCATATATTCAACCTCTATTAATCATAAAATATTAAAAGTTAAGATCATTCAAAATTATAATTTTGTTTCCTAACACAACATATTAATTTTGTCATATATTCAAAGACAAAGAACTTCATCAACTATTCAATGGGCCTATGGTTTTTCCTATCTAATCTTGTCCAAGGGGTTTTCAAACAAACACTTTTCACACGCTTCCTAGGTTGAGCTTTTAAACATGTGTACATGTCAGATTTTTGAATATCCATCACTTCATCAACTAAAACATCACCAGATTTTTCAAAGTCAATTTTGTCAACAACATCACCAAAAATGTCAGAGTCCTCTGAATTGGACTTCCCAACATCATCACCGTCCATGTCAAAATCTTTCTCTGAATTTGACTTCCCAACACCGTAAAGTACTATCTGATTATCTTTTTATGAAATAAAGCTCCCAAATTCATCAACTAACATATTATCTTCCTTTGAATTTGATTTCCCAACATCATCAGCTGATATGTCATCATCTTTCTCTGATTTTGACTTCTTAATTGGAGTTCTGGCATCATACACCTTTCGTTGCCTCTTCTTTGAACGAATGATTTCCAGCTCCTATACCACTTTCTCAAGCTTGGCAATCGAAACCTCTTGCTCAACAGTAATAGTACACAAAGCTTCATTTTCTGCCACAATATCAGCACTCGATTGCCTATGCAAGTTGTCCTTCACTCTACCATTATGATGACCATCTAAAGCTTCTTTAACTATAAATATACATCTCTTCTTTGCTTACATAAACCTCAGTAATGACCTACACAAAACAAAATAACCACATAAATCATATTAAATTGAATACAAATTACATGAGTAATACTTAATACAAGTTATTTTAATCTCACTTCATTAAAGGAAAAGGCTTTTTCAACTTCTACTTCACCAACTTTAACATGCATCCAATGAAGGATTCTAGGTATACAACTTTTTGTTTTAGCCAACTTAGTCTGACCAAATAACACATGTTTCATTGCCCATATCTGTTCCATACAAAAATCAATTTAGAATGTAACTAAAAATTTTAAATTATTATAATAACTTATGTAACTAACATCAAAATGTACCTGTAATGCAAATACACAACCAACCACATGACAGTGTGATCTTTTTTGTCTCTTCCCGACACACAATGCAGCATCACACAAACTAGAAACCAAATAGTCATAAATAACACCCCCCAATTATACTTTCCGATACATGATAAATCATCTAATAATTTAAATAAACCTAAATGAACTTTTCCACCTCTATTTGGAAACAAAAACTCACTCAAGCCTAACAGTAAATATAACCTACAAACATCAGCCACTTCATCCCTTTTTATACGGTTTTGAAGTTGTTCATAAACATTATGTACACTTACATCAATTGTGTCAAAGAGTCTCCTAGTATGACAATCAACTTCCTCTTTAAACAACTTAAACATCTCTCCATTAACCTTAACCATTAAACCTAAGCAAACATCTAATTTGGTGAATGGAATAAAGACAGACCTAACTTCAAACCCGCCCCTCCTCTCTAACCATCTACTACACAATTGTAAAACTAGATTCCTACTCATTTTGATATTTGTGTCAATGGACAATAGCCATGCAAAAGGAGTTGTTTGTATGAATGTCTTTTGCACATCCGTTAATAAGGTGTTAACATGTGCCAAGTATTTTGTCTTGCACGAATGTCGTGCATAAACCTATGCATAAAAGTAAACAATTGAACAACTCAAACAAACCAATTCAACAAATCATATTTAAACACTATAAAAATCATCAGGTGCATTCAAACTTGTTTTTCCATAATCACTCTTCCAAGTATCTCTATGCTTTGACTGCATGTCCGTAAAATAAAAAAGTTACCGTTCAAGCCAACACTAAAGGGTAAGAGCTTTTAATCCGAATTACCCCAAGATTAAAACCATAAGAAAAAAATTATCAAAAGAAAGCTCAATTAAGAAGATAGACAACATTATAGGACAGGCCACACTAAATATGGTTTCCATAACTTTGAATCAAGTAAACAAACTTATATGGCATGGAGGAATATGTTTTCCACTGAGAAGTCAAGCAAAGGTGTGTTAAAGCTATAAGTTAAACTCTGTGTACTATCTCTGCCTACAAAACCAGGGAATAGGAGGGCAAACACAACGCCATTATATACTTATATTTATTACTTATGATGATATGAAATGAATATAATATTTAAACCATCATCACATCATATAAACAAATTTTGTTTTTATATTGGGGGGAGATGAGAATTATATAATCCACTCAAGTTTGAAATATATCACAATAAAAATAAAACTATATCAACATGTTAATTAGCCATGACACTAATAATCCCCCAAATTTGCTCAAATATCACCCACGACAATGTCAAGATCATGACAGTAGTCCAGGTCCAGGTCCATGGGATATCATCATATTAGGTACTCATTACTTCAACTCCAAGAGAGAAATTACTTTTACACAACATATGAACACTTTCCATAAAAATTGAACAGACAAGTAGGTTTTGGTTCAAGTAGAACAGCCAAAGAAAAATGAAAGTAATGACAACTAAAACTCAATTATCATATCTGAAACAGTTGTGATGAAAGAAGAAATGGCAATTATCATAACTATAAAGTCTTAATAAAAATGGTACTAATGTTATATCACCAAGTACAGACAGAGAATATGAAGTAACAATCCTTTTGTGTCCTGACATATTCAGGTGGAGTAAACGCCAAATTTGTACTATAACTTTTTCCATCTCGACTATTTTTCATCAAACCAAAATATTAAAGTCTAGAATTGTAGTCCTCAATAACAACTGGGGAAAGAAAAAGGCAGTCAACATTTACTATTCAGGCTAAGAACACAGATAATTCCATGTCACTATTAACCCATTATTCTCAAGCTAATTGTTTCTCAGAAATTCCATTCACTACATCAGCTAGAATCATTAGAATGATATATCAATTCCATTCACACACTTACCAATTTTCTCTTAAATATTTTACGGAAACTAAAGATAAAAATAATAAAAAATATTTCCATTATACCAATATAACAAGGTATTTATTTTATTAGAACTACGATAATATTTAAATTTATTATAAATATAAATAAAACATGTTTTTAAATACCATATCAAGAAGGCAATATAAGCTACTTTTTTATGAATGATCAAGAAGGAATTGCAGATTATTTAAAAAAAATTAAATTATGGTAAATTCATTACTAGACAAATAAAGAACCTCGGCAAGAACAACACTCCTCGTCAACCTAAGTGTGAATAGTAAATTCAGACTCGGAGAAGTGTGTTCGTTACCTCAAGATCAAGCGCCGAGAGCTTTTTTCTCAGATAATCTGAATGATCATACTTCGAATTTCGCAACCGCGCCACGCATTCCTCAGCTTTCGGCTTCCTTCAAACACAACGGTTACATCAATGGTTAAGGAACAAAAAACAAGAATAAATAAATAGAGTTGATAATGTTTTTTTCTTTATTTTGCGACTGTTTAATTACTCGAATGATTGCACGACGCGTTCTCTATCAGCTCTAACACTAGCACACGACGAAGACTTGCTCTTCCACTTCTTGCGTTCTGAGCTCCAACCCTAGCAGAGCCACAACACTGGATCTTCGAAAATGAAATTGTGTCAAACCCTAGCAGAGCCACAACACTGGATCTTCGAAAAAGAAATTGTGCCAAACCCTAGCAAAACCACAACACTGGATCTTCGAAAATGAAATTGTGCCAAAAGTGAAAATGATTCAAATGAAAGCAAAGTGAAATCAGAAAGACAAAGAAACGCATCGTTTCATTTAGTGAGCAAATGACTGAACTACCCTTGAACACATTCAGACATTTTGGGTCCCACCCCGTGTCAAATGAGTGTGTAAAACTTTGAGCGTGTCAAAGTAGTTTTATTGTTTTAACTTTGCTTGGGAGAGTATTTTCCGCAAATGAAACGTGCCAACCAGGGACCCATAAAGCAATTGCAGCTGCTAGCCTCCAAAACGACACCGTTCCAATTAAGTTGATGCCAGCCCAAAATGCATAACAGCAGCTTCTCATTGTATGGCAGCAGCGTTGTCAGCCTAAGGCTTGCTTCTCAGCGGCCCAATTCATTTATCTACAGTTGCGGCCTAACACTAACCCAATTGCTTCCACTAATTGGAGGATCAGCCCATGCAGCGTTCTTCATATCAGCACCTGCACATATACAAATTTTAGCATTATTAATTCAGGTGCAGCCCAATCAAGCCCAACCTACAATTAAAGAAAATAAAAAAAAAAATCAAAATTAAAGAAAGAAAAGAAAAATCAAATGAAAAAAATTCTAAAAACATATTAATTTTCTAATTATTAACAAAAACTAAAAATTACACCTAAAAAGCTATTTTTAACTAAAATTTTACAAAACCTAAGATTTAATAGAAAAACCTAAAACTAATCTAATTCAAAGGAATTGAAAACTAAAATGATCTAACATGGACTCCTAAGCACCAATAAAAGTGCAAAATATGAGAGTTATCAGATATTCATTAGAATAGTTTTTTTTATTAGTTTCAAACAAATATAAAATATAGTGTCAAAAACATTAAGAAATACGGATTTTATTACTTGTCTCGGTTATAGGTTGTCAAACATTTTATTAAATTGAACAATAGTAGTGATGTCATGGAATATTGATTGCGTTGTTCGACATCACCTTTAGGAAAGGGGGGAAGTATCACCCGCAACAATATCATCATCGGTGACTTCGTGGATTTCTGGAGAAATGCATGTAATTCTTTCCCATGCCCAACACAGTAAAAGAAACCATGCATCCTCCAATATTGTCTTGATCAAACCTTGTACCATGATCAAGGGCACGATACAACCATGACAACACTGTAGAACCCCAACTATAGTTGGTCACATTCATCAAGTCGCTTAAAAGTGGTAGATACATCAAATGAACCATACTTGTAGATGTATCAAGCATTAACATGTTTTCAATTAGTGTTAATATATACACTCATGCGTATTGAGAAACAACATCATCAGTGACATCATTTGGCAACTGACAATATGTATTGTTCAACAACAACAATTTGATTATGTTACCTCTGACGGCTGTCTCAGATGGAACATCCCTCAATAGTTGTTGACAATGTATTAGTAGTGGTCTACTAATGCAAGTTATAACCTCCCCTTCAATCGAAAGACCGAGTTGCAATGCTATGTCCTCTAGTGCTATGGTACTTTCTCTAAAGGGCAAGTGGAACACATGACTTTCGATTCTCCACCTTTCAACAAGAGTCGTCACCAGCAAGTGGTTAATTTCCATATTTTGTTTTGGTTTTAAATATGCCTAAACCCTACTGCATCAACTAAATTTATGACTATTCGATCAAGTTCGTCAACATGTTTTACAATCCAAATTGCATGTCTTTTTGGACAAAGGACTCTTTCATTGTCCTCCTAAATGTCATTTACAATATGTTTCTCCTAAAGACGTAAAAAGGACATATCCACAAAAATATGACGCTTGAAGACCATTATGCACTGAAACATAGTTTAATAAAAAAATTGACATCAAAAAATTAAAAAACGAAAGAAAATAAATTAAGCCTGAACATAAGCACAATATTTAAATTAAAATTTGATAATGAAAATAATTAAGGAAAACAACCTTCCCTGAAGAAAGAAGGAATTGGTTTGCATGAGGAGTAATATGTTTGTATGGTGAACATTGGCTTTGCTTCCATTTATTCAATGCTACATAATGTGTCCTTTTGCTACAACATATGTCTCTCTTCAATCATGGCATACAAACAAAATAAAGACATATCAACGACACTTATGCTTCTGTATTGCAATAGTTTCAAATAAAACGCATGGTAAATGGATAACACAACTACGTGAATAGGTAGGTACATAAAGCAATATTAATTTATTTTTAACTATAAATTATTTAATTTAGTAAATTTAAAAATTTATTTTAGTAATTTTAAATATATTTAACTATTTAAATTTTAGTATATTTTAAAAAAATTATTAATTAGAAACAATTTTAATTAATTAAATTTTTGAAAAGTGGAAGTTGCAAGTGAGTTAGTGAGCCAATTCGTTTAATACACTAATCCATGATGAGTCATATTTGATTTAAATTTTTTCAACTTGCTAATAATTGAATCAGATTGGATTGATTCACTAATGACTAGCATGTAATAAGCCGAACTAAATGACTTATTTATAATCATTACAAAATTGTTTGATATCTAATATTATTATAAAATATATAAAAATAATGTTCTTAACTATTGTATTTGAAATATAATTATTGCAATTCCACAATATAAGCATAAATAATCTCCACAAACTTCGCAATGTAATCATTATAGGTTTCACTAAAATCATCTGTTAGGATTTAATATTTGATATCTTTTTAGGTTTTAAGATTTTATTTGTTATTATTTCTGTTTGTTATTATTCTGTGTATATAGCTGATAGATTAGATAGAATTATAATTAATTCTGTTATAACCTTGATGCATAAATATTTGTATCTGCATTATGAAGAATTAAGATAATACACAGATTATTCTTTGCCTCTCTTTTTCTCCTATCAGTATTATTCTCGCTATTTAAGATGGTATCAAAGCTCTTCAATTGAAGAGTTCTGTTGTGCCTCTGATCTTCATTCGATGATTTCCCTTTCTTGATTTCTTTGTGTTTTTACCAAACCAACTCATGGCTGTCATTGATCATTACCACACAGCTGAAAATTGTTACAAAAGGAATGGTTATCCATCAGGATCTTCAGGATTATCCTACAACAAAGGGATAAGAAGAGGTCGAGGTTATTCATCAAATAAAGGAGGCTTTGGCAGAAGATCAAATTCAAGTTCATACAACTCAAAGGTTTGCACTTTTTGCAATATCACTGGACACACGGTTAATGAATGCTTTAAGAAGCATGGTTACCCTCCTGGGCATAAACTGCACAAACCTGTTATCACTCCTCAGCAATATCAACATTTGATAGCCCTCCTGCAACATCAAACACAATTGGGATCCTCTACAACTATTTCCCACATCAATCAAAGTGATACAACTTTCTCTCCAAATACTTCTTTTATAGGCAATGTGCTACCAATTTCTCATGCTACAGACCATGCCATGTGGATTATAGATTCAGGAGCTAGTGATCATGTAACTTCTTCCTTACATCTATATTCATCCTATAAGGCTATTGATCCCATCACAGTAAAACTACCAAATGGACAACAAACCATAGCCTCATATTCTGGAACAGTAAAGATTAATGACTCTTTGTCTATTTCTAATGCCCTGTATCTTCCACAATTTAATTTCAATCTTATATCTGTTTCCAAGCTTACCACAACCCATAATTGTCAACTAATATTTCTTGACAATCAATGTTTTATACAGGACAGACACACTAAGAGAATGATTGGTATAGTTGATGCTCAAGATGGGTTATATACACTCAAGACCTCTTTTAGCTCCATCAACACTACAATTTGTAATAAGGAAGCCATTGATATTTGGCATTATAGACTAGGCCACCCCTCCCATGAGAGATTACGTGTAATGCAACAGTTATAACCTATGATTAATTTTGATCACTATTTTATTTGTACTCCTTGTCATATGGCTAAACAAAGAAAACCCTTTTTTCATCATGGTACTTCTCAAGCTTCTTCTATTTTTTCTTTATTACATGTTGATATTTGGGGCCCTTGTGCTGCTATGCTCAAAGACAGTTTAAAACTAAGGTCCTAAGCATTAGATCTGACAATGGAACTGAGTTTATTATGGCTGAATTTTATAAAAATACTGGAATTGTTCATCAAACAACTTGTGTGGTTACTCTATCTATCTTGGTTCTTCACTTATTTCATGGAAATCGAAGAAACAAGCCACTGTATCCAAAAGTTCCTCAGAAGCTGAATACAGAGCTCTTGCCACAACTACTTGTGAACTTCAATGGTTAACTTTTCTTCTAAAGGATCTTAACGTAACCTTTCAACAACCAGCAGTCTTGTTCTGTGATAACAAATATGCCCTTCATATTGCTGCAAATCCAGTTTTTCATGAATGCACGAAACACATTGACATAGATTGTCATATTGTAAGGGAAAAACTTTCTTCTGGTTTACTTAAACTACTGCCGATTCCTTTTGCATGCCAGTTAGCTGATATCTACACCAAAGGACTTTCTCTAGCAGCATTCAAATTTCTGGTTTCCAAGCTGGGAATGATTGATATTCATTCTCCAGCTTGAGGGGGGTTGTTAGGATTTAATATTTGATATCTTTTTAGGTTTTAAGATTTTATTTGTTATTATTTTTGTTTGTTATTATTCTGTGTATATAGCTGATAGATTAGATAGAAGTATAATTAATTCTGTTATAATCTTGATGCATAAATATTTATATCTGCATTATGCAGAATTAAGATAATACACAGATTATTCTTTGTCTCTCTATTTCTCCTATCAGTATGATTCTCGTTATTTAAGATCATCATTCTTTTTTTTTCATACAAACGATGGTTTTTTGAATTTTGGTTAATAACCTCATTCTATCTTTGACCCACGCGACATTTATAATCATATAAAACATCTTCACATTTATTATCGTAATGTTTTTCATTTCCTTCAAACCTATAATATCAATTATTTTACACAGTTTAATCATTTCACGATTCATATTCTTTTGTTGTAACTTGACCATGTACAATTATTGAGAAAATGTCTTTCACCTCAAGAAGGAAAGGGAAATTCATTTGACATTGATAAATGAAAATTTTATAGTCAACTTCGTTCACGAGTTGATAGAGTTTGTATCCCATTCACTTTTGTTGTGTGTGATTTTAAGGTTCACCATGAAAGTTTTCAAGGTTAAGATCATGTAGCATGAGACAATAGGGATATCTTCGTTGAGGAATTCCTAGGTGGACATAAGCTCATAGACTTTGAGTTTGATCAATTATAAGAGTTTAAAGGAAGAGAATATGATGTTGATAAAAAAGATTATATTGAATCGTTTCTGAAATGATAAGCTAAATTAAAACTTTTAAAAATAACGAAACAAAATAAATTATTAAGTCAAAAAAGAGTCGTCCTTAATAATTTTATAGTAATAGAAGTGATAGATTAATTTAGTTCTAATATTAAATGTTATCAATTTTGTTATTGGAAAAGTTAAAAATCTAATTTAGTTTATAAATGTGAAAAAAATTCAAATAAATTTCTAATGCTACATATTTGTCGCAAAATTATTTCTCATTTATAGTGAAGTTGATCCCTAAAATTATATTTTAATAGTAAAATAATAGTTTAAATACTTTTTTAGTCTCCAAGTTGTGTTTTGTACCCATTTTTAAAATGAAGTTATTTGGTTCCCATGTTACGAATTTTGTAAGAATTGGGTCCCTTCCGTTAATTAGATAGTAACGGGTTAACTGGCTACATTTTTCTTCTCTCTCCTCTACTTTTTTTCCTCAAACTTTTTTCTCTTTCTTTTCTATTTCTCCCTCTGCATTAACTACTTGCAATTTTTTTCTCTCTCTTCCATCATTGACTTTTCCTCTCCCTTTTCATTTAATTGCTTTTTCCATCAAGAATCAGTAACAAACCTATAGAGTCCATGGAGTCATGTATCTCACCTGAGTTTCGGTTCCACCCAACAGATGAAGAGCTTGTTGGTTAGTACCTAGGTTTCAGTTCCACCTTCATTGTAGTTTACAAAATCATTTAATTATTTACAATTATTTTTCATTAAAATAACTATTTATGATGAAAAATTATTTACAAAATAAATAAAAATAATTTATTATAAACAATTTACATTTATTTTTTTAGTGATACTAATAACAATTTTATTATATTTTGTTATGATAAAAAAATAGTAATTTTAGTAATAACTTTGAAATTTTATACTCTTTTACGTCATTGTTCTCTCTTCAACAAATAACTTCAAAATCCTTTAATTTTAAATTTAAATATGCTAAACAATATCTTTAGATATAAACAAAACAACGTTAAAATAAAGGAAAATGATATTTTAACACCATTTTTGACACTGCGTGTCAAAATGTGGTTGGACGATTTCAAATTAAAAAAAAAAACTTTGATTTTTCTCTTCCAAATATGCCCTTGCATTAGTTTTTTTAAATTTGAAATCATCTAACCACATTTTGGCACGTGTGCAGTGTCAAAATGGTGTCAAAAATTGGTGTTAAAATATCATTTTCCTAAAATAAAAGTAAAAATAAATATATAAAATAATAAATTTGATTGTCTGAGTAGAATAAAATAATATTAAAATGTGTAGGAAGGGAGCGTGCGGTTGAAGTGTTGAAGTGCAATGGAGGTGAGAAGCTTGTTGAAGGCCCTGCAACTACGACCAACCCATCACCTCCAAACTCGCTCCTCACGGAAAACACCTCCGCGCCTGATCACCAAGCTCTGATTCACCCCGAAACCTTTATATCCAGAATGCCCTCGTCCTCAGATGGTCTAAATTTCAAACCATTTCAGCCTTCTTAGGTTGAGTTTAGTTAGTAGACAACATGATGGTATAGTTGATTTCCCTCTCGCCTCCACTACCTGTGATACTTCTATTGCTACGATTATCATTGTCACTGCCATTTAGTTGTTGCAACTACCATCAACACCTTTGTTGTTGTGGCACCACTGTCCACACGAACCATGGTCGTCCACACGAACTCCACCCTTTTGACAATTCTTTACCAGAACAACATAAGCAGACTGCAAGTTCACCGGAAAGGCAGTGGGTAGGTGACGGTACCGCCAGTGAATGGCGGGCCTATGGTAAACGTGGGAGACCTGGTAATTAACTGTTGCAAGAAGAGTAGATAATGGTAGAAAAGAGAGAAAAATGTGGAGGTGGTTAATGAGGGGAGAGAAACAGAAAAGTGAGAGATAAAAGTGTCAGAGAAAGAGCATAGGAGAGAGAAGAAAAGTGCAGTAAAGTTAACGTCGTTGCAAGTTACTTAACGGAAGGGACCTATTAACATCAAAATTAGTAACTTGAAGACAAATTATATCATTTTTAAAAGCGGATACAAAACAGAAATTCAATCACTAACTTGCGAACTAAAAAAGTATTTAAACCTAAAATAATCACATGAAACTTAACAATAACGCTAAGATTTTATATCCATTTAGGAATTAAAATAGATAGCCATTTATAAAACTTAACAGTAACGGTAAGATTTTATACCCATTTAACAAAACTATATATATATATATATTTATTTATTTATTTATTGATAAAGATATTTGACACTTTTATATTCTCTTTATCACGATGTGATGAAAGGTTATTCTGCCAGTTCCTTTGGATGAGGAAGTCATAGAACATTGTTTAGAGGCAAAGTGATAGGAAACCACAAATAGAACCACAAGATAAACTATATCTTCGTATGTAATAAGTTACAAGTGTAATTTGAGGAAGTTAACTCTTTATTTCCAAAAGTCTTTATGAAAGACATTTATTTCAAGAAATTATGTGTGCATTGGTTTGAACATGTGACTGGTAAGAACATCGAATATCAAATGATGTTGAAAAAATCTTTGTAAAAATTAGGAAAGAAAATCCAAATTCATTGTCCGAAGCAAACTATTTGTATTGTTTCTTTCGAAAAGGCTTAGAAAGTTTTCTAAATGTTATAGTTTACATATTATAGGATAATATCATCATAGTTCTAATGAAAGAATGTGTGTATTAAAATACTCCCCTTCGTATACTTTGATAGATTTCTTTTAGATATAGGAGATGAATATGGATAAAAAAGTGTTTATCCATCCATAAATATAGGAACTCAAGAAATTTCGAGAAATAACAATGTTGCATGGGTTTTAGAATTTCTTTTGCATGAAAAAGATGAAAAATGTAACATCTCAAAAAATATATAACATAAGTTATACTTCATTGCTCGGAGTTAACACGAATAATAAGTGAGAACAGTGGTGAATATGCATAGAGGTGAAAAAGATAGGATAATATCATTAAATTTAAAGTTGTACAATAGTCATGTTAAATACAGTATTTACAATATAGACCGGACGGTCTTGAATACAATACATTGACCGAACGGCCAAAATTCAAAAGATTCTTATACTGGACCGTACAAAACACTTGGCAATGGAAAACAACTACACAAAGGACTGGTCGGTTCGGCATAACTTTCAGGCACGGCCTCCACGGGTTGCTCGGCCTGCACAGCGTCCTCCAGAGTAGCCCCCAAAACATCTTCCAAGCTATCCTCTGCTCACACCCAAAAGGATGATCATTGCAATAAAGAGGATAACCGAACGGTCAGATACCGAACGGCAACATAGACAAAGACACAAAGGATAAGGGTAAGCTTATGTAAATTTAATTTATCAATTCATCATACAAGTAAACGTACAATACAAGCCAATCAATCATGAAACATACAATTCCTATACATGCATACCACATTCCTTTACTCATGACCGACCACTAAGACACTGTCCGGACGGTATGAACATGTAGCTCGGTCGTCCCTAGCACCCGGTGTGGTGTAGTAACTGCTTTCCCTTATCAGCTGTCACCCGAGGTTAGTCCTCAAACGGTTATCTATTCATATAACCGCGGACCTCCTGCCATTCCCACACATGAGTGGCCTCCCTCTACCTGAGGAAACGCCCTCATGGAATATCAAGATCAAGGACGACACCTGAGTCATTCCCACATTCATACTTTACCAATCATTACCAAATTCATGAGTTATTCCGCCAGTGGAATTCTCTTACTTAGTCAAATTCAACCAACTTTCATTATTACTTCCAAGCTTTTAGGGTGTTGAGAGGAGTACCAGATACTCAATACCAAATCATAACTAGTAGTGACCGAACGGTTTAACTCAAGAGGGTAAGATGAGTATCAAGAATTCAAGTAAATGACCGGACGGTCATATCAAAGGTAAGACTGAATATCACGAGGGAAGGGAATTAAAAATTTGACAGAGTTTGTCTCCCACTCACCAGGGGAGAACCGGACGGTGACACCTGTACCCCACTAAGGAGGGTATTTTAAATGGGTGTGACATTCCCCCCATCAAATAAAATTTTCGACCTCGAAAATTAAGACTTACTAGAGAAGAGGTGTGGGTAGGACTCCTTCATAACTTCTTCTCGTTCCCAAGTTGAATCACCCGTTCGGTCATCCCAGATGACCTTGACGAGACTCGTGGCTTTACCGGGCGGACGTTTGACCATTAATCCTTCGACTCTGACTGGTTGCATCTCGACCGAACAGTCTCCCTTGAGTTGAACGTTGTCAGCTTCAAGCACATGAGAAGGGTCTGCAATGTATTTCCGGAGTTGGGAAACGTGGAAAACAGGATGAAGGTTGGACAATTGAGGAGGCAAGGCTAACTCGTAAGCGACTGGTCCAATGCGCCTTAAGATTTGGTATGGACCAAGGAATCTAGGAGAAAGCTTCTTTGGCCAGACGACTTTTCCAACTCCAGCCGTTCGGTTAAGCTTGAGAAATACATGGTCTCCTTCAGTGAATTCCAGAGGCTTCCTTCTTCTGTCGGCGTAAGATTTCTGCGGCTCTGAGCTTTCAGTCTTTCTTGAATCAACTTCACCTTCTCAGTTGTTTGTTGGATGATCTCAGGTCCGGTTAACACTGCTTCACCCTCTTGAAACCAGCAGAGGGGCGTTCAGCATTTTCTTCCATAAAGAGCTTCATAAGGTGCCATCCCAATGCTTGAGTGAAAGCTGTTGTTGTAAGTGAACTCAGCTAAAGGCAAGACTTCATCCCAAACCCCTAAGTGATCTAGAACACTAGTTCTCAACAAGTCTTCCAGGGTTTGGATGGTTCTCTCGGACTGGCCGTCTGTTTGCGGATGGTAGGCAGAACTCATCTGAAGTTTGCTTCCCATTTCTTGTTGAAGTGCTTGCCAAAACCGAGAGGTGAATCTGGGGTCTCGGTCTGACACTATACCGGACGGTACTCCATGCAGCCGGAAAATCTCTTTGATGTATAGTTGAGCCAACTTGGACATTGGCATCTTCAAGTTGATAGGAAGAAAATGTGCACTTTTGGTCAGTCTATCAACTATTACCCAAATAGCATCATGGTTTCTGACCGTACGGGACAAGTGGGTCACGAAATCCATGGCTATGCTGTCCCACTTCCATTCTGGTACTTCTAGTGGCTGTAAAAGACCGCTCGGTTTCTGGTACTCTATCTTAGCCCTTTGACAGGTTAAACAGGATGCCACAAACCGAACTACATCGTGCTTCATTCCTAGCCACCAGAAAGACATTCGAAGGTCCTTGTACATCTTAGTCATACCGGGGTGTATACTAAGACGACTTTGATGGGCTTCTTCCAGAACCAACCTTCTCAAGTGTTCATCGTTGGGAACACAAGTCCTTCCTCTATATCTTAGAAGGCCATCTGTTCCAGAACTGAAGTCCTTGTGTGTTGGTACACCGTTCGGCACACTGATCTTCTGCAATTCTTCATCAAAAGCTTGTTTCTCCTTGATCTGATCAAAGATATCACTTGACAGCTTCATATAACAACAATGAATACCGTTCAATTCTAGCTCACAATGGAGCCTTAAGTCTCTAAAGCTTTCAACCAGTTTCATCTCTTGGACCATCATGCTTGCCATATGGACGGTCTTCCTGCTCAAAGCATCAGCCACTACGTTCGCCTTTCCGGGATGGTATTGTAGTTCAAAATCATAGTCCTTTAAGAACTCCATCCATCTCCTTTGCCTCATGTTCAGTTCCTTCTGGTCGAATAGATACTTGAGGCTCTTATGATCGCTGAACACTTGGAACCGGACGCCATAAAGATAGTGCCTCCATAACTTAAGAGCAAATACCACTGCAGCCAACTCTAGATCATGTGTTGGGTAATTCCTCTCATGAATCTTCAATTGCCGAGAGGCATAGGCCACTACCTTCCCTTCTTGCATCAACACACAACCCAAGCCTTGATACGAAGCATCACAGAATACAACAAAGGGTTGGTTGACGTCAGGGATTACCAAAACCGGAGCGTTCGTCAGTCGCTGCTTCAATTCCTGGAAACTGGACTCACACCGGTCGGTCCAGACGAACGGTTGATCTTTCCTGGTCAATTGAGTCAACGGCGCTACTATCTTAGAGAATCCTTCAATAAACCGTCTATAGTAGCCGGCCAACCCAACAAAGCTTCTCACGTCAACAACCGAACGGGGTGTCTCCCATTCTAACACTGCCTGGACTTTTCCTGGATCCACAGCAATCCCGCCGGCTGAAATAACATGCCCAAGAAACTGTACTTGTTCCATCCATAATTCACACTTGGACAATTTAGCGTACAGTTGCTTCTCCCTTAGCACACCAAGAACTATCCTCAAATGATCTTCATGCTCTTCTCGGCTCTTGGAGTAGATGAGAATATCATCAATAAACACCACCACGAACTTGTCCAAGAAAGGCCTGAAGATACGGTTCATGTAATCCATGAATATAGCAGGAGCGTTGGTAACACCGAACGGCATTACTACGTACTCATAATGACCGTACCTAGACCTAAAGGCAGTCTTTTGGATGTCACCTTCCTTAACCAAAATTTGGTGATATCCGGATCTCAAGTCTATTTTGGAGAAGACTGTAGCCCCATGAAGTTGATCCAACAGGTCGTCTATTCTTGGCAGGGGGTACTTGTTTTTGATAGTCAGTTTGTTCAACTGCCTATAGTCAATGCATAACCAAGAGTTGTCATCCTTCTTCTTGACCAACAACACAGGGGCTCCCCAAGGTGAGGCACTTGGCCGGATGAATCTCTTCTCCAACAACTCCTTTATTTGCTTCTTTAGTTCGGCCAATTCAGCTGGAGTCATTCTGTACGGTGCAATGGATACCGGGCCAACTCCCGAGATCAAATCAATGGAGAATTCAACCTCTCTTGGTGGGGGTAGGCCTGGTACCTCTTCCGGAAAAACGTCCATAAATTCTTCAATAACCGGACGGTTCCCAATCGGACGGTCTGCTCCGCTTGCATCCATATAAGTCAGGATGAGGAAACTCATAGCACCCTTCAATAAGTCTTCTCTAATTTGACCGAGCGTCAAGGTCAGTTTCTCCTCTTCTCTTGGGAAAATCAACTTCTTCTTCCCACAGTCAATAAGAATGTGATTGGAGGTTAACCAATCCATCCCTAGGATTACCTTTAAGTCTTGAAGAGGCAAACATATGAGGTTCACCTTAAACTTGTACCCTTCTACCTCAATAGGACATTTTACACATACAGTGGATATCCTAACCTCACCAGCTGCTAGGGTTGACACCACCAAGTCGAGCTGCATCTCTCTCTCGGCTAAACCCAGTCTATCAACACATGCCTTCGAGATGAAGGAGTGTGTTGCCCCCGAATCAAATAACACACAGCAGGGCATTCCATGCAATAAGCAAGTACTGATGATGAGATTACCTGCACCGGACGCTTCAGCTCCTGTGATAGCATAGACTCGGCCAGCTGCTTGTGCTCGGCCACCACTCTGTTGAAATCTTCCAGCGTTCGGTGGCCTTGAGAACGTTCGGCCACCCATGTTACAGTCTCTCTCTAAGTGTCCATTCCTTCTGCACCGGACACAAAACTTGGCATTTCCTTGCCTGGGACAATCCTTCATGAAGTGAGGGCCTCCACAGGTGAAGCAACTCACGCTCCCTTGTTGATCGGACGGTCTGGCAAAGCTAACAGGCCGAACGGCCAAAGTAGAAGGACCCGTTGATGACAAGGACCGAGAATAAGGGGTCGTCCTGGGACCAGAGTTGTTTCTTGCAAAGATAGGTCCCCTAGAACTTGATTGCTGCTGCTTCTTACACCTTTCAGCTTCCATCAGGTTCTTCTCTAGTACTTTTGCCCTCTCCACTAAGGCAGGGAACTTCTGAATGCAGTGACTGACAATGACTGGTTTCAAATCTTCTCTCAGTCCATTTTCAAACTTCCTGCATTGTCATTCTTCACTCATCCTCATAGTGTAAAACCTCATCAATTGTTTAAACCTGTTGGCGTACTCGGACACCGTAATTCCTCCTTGGACCAGTTGAAGGAATTCCACCTCTTTGGCGAACCGAACGCTATTTGGGAAATATTCCTCATAAAACTTGTTCTTGAATACTTCCCATGTAATAGGGATGCGTTCGTCCTCCAGTAACATCTTCGAACTACTCCACAAGTGACCGGCCTCTCCAGTCAGCAGATACTCAGTAAAAGCCAGACGGTTCTCATCCCCACATCTCTTGGCGTCGTAGATCCTCTCCATATCACGAAGCCAGTGATCGGCCTCGTCTGCACTGCATTTGCCATCAAACTTGGCCGGGCGGTGCTGGAGAAAGCTCTCCAGACTCCATTCAGCCTGGTTGTTTGAAGAGGAACCGAACGGTCTGCCAGACTGCATTCCGTTCGTCAACAAATCTGAAATCTGCCGCTGTGTTGCTTCTGCTGAGGCTCTGGCTGCTTCTGAGTGCTGCATGGCCAATGCATTCTGTTGGGCAAGGTTGGCATTCTGCTGCACCAGGTTGGCGTTCTGTTGTTGAAGTGCAGCCAAGACTGACTCCAACAAGTTGTTCTCGCCGGACGTATCCTTAACAACAAGTTGATGGGGTGGTCTTGGAGCCATTTTCTCTTTCAACAGAAAGGAAGATCCATTAATCCACAAGAATCAGAATATTCCGATCGGACAAGTGAGTACACAGCATAAACATGGTACACTCATAACCTACAGGTGTTCTAAGGAAGAAACTGCTCTGATACCATTAATGTAACATCCCAATAAATATATAACATAAGTTATACTTCATTGCTCGGAGTTAACACGAATAATAAGTGAGAACAGTGGTGAATATGCATAGAGGTGAAAAAGATAGGATAATATCATTAAATTTAAAGTTGTACAATAGTCATGTTAAATACAGTATTTACAATATAGACCGGACGGTCTTGAATACAATACATTGACCGAACGGCCAAAATTCAAAAGATTCCTATACTGGACCTAACAAAACACTGGGCAATGGAAAACAACTACACTAAGGACCGGTCGATCCGGCATAACTTTCAGGCACAGCCTCCACGGGTTGCTCGGTCTGCACAGCGTCCTCCAGAGTAGCCCCCAAAACATCTTCCAAGCTATCCTCTGCTCACACCCAAAAGGATGATCATTGCAATGAAGAGGATAACCGAACGGTCAGATACCGAACGACAACATAGACAAAGACACAAAGGATAAGGGTAAGCTTATGTAAATTTAATTTATCAATTCATCATACAAGTAAACGTACAATACAAGCCAATCAATCATGCAACATACAATTCCTATACATGCATACCACATTCCTTTACTCATGACCGACCACTAAGACACTGTCCGGACGGTATGAACATGTAGCTCGGTCGTCCCTAGCACCCGGTGTGGTGTAGTAACTGTTTTCCCTTATCAGCTGCCACCCGAGGTTAGTCCTCAAACGGTTATCTATTCATATAACCGCGGACCTCCTGCCATTCCCACACATGAGTGGCCTCCCTCTACCTGAGGAAACGCCCTCACGGAATATCAGGATCAAGGACGACACCTGAGTCATTCCCACATTCATACTTTACCAATCATTACCAAATTCATGAGTTATTCTGCCAGTGGAATTCTCTTACTTAGTCAAATTCAACCAACGTTCATTATTACTTCCAAGCTGTTAGGGTGTTGAGAAGAGTACCAGATACTCAATACTGAATCATAACTAGTAGTAACCAAACGGTTTAAATCAAGAGGGTAAGATGAGTATCAAGAATTCAAGTAAATGACCGGACGGTCATATCAAAGGTAAGACTGAATAACAGAAGTATGTCGATGGTAGATAGGATGATTAGACAAAGAATGAGATCGTAGCTTAAGAATTTACTATAAATGATAGTCATCCGAACGGTTTAACAACAATATCGTAAAATAGGCATTAAAATGGTCAAAGGTTGGTCTATGACCAAACACTTATCAGACCGGACGAATTGGGAAATAAGGAACTCTTTAAAGGAGTAGAAGGGCTTTAGTCAAGTAAACTGGACTTCTCAATAATTAAAGGTTCACTAGACCATTCAGCCATTAAGTGACCGGACGGTGTCAAAGGAAGAATATCATATTTGTAAGTTTCAAATGTTAAGTGCCAGCCTAAGGCCGAACACTTGTAAGGCCAAACGTTTGGTTTATGACCAACGTTCTTAAGTACATGCCAATGAAATAATTGAATGAACTCAACTAAGTCTAGTAAACACACTGGGCCGATCAGTTCGAACAGACCGAACGGTATAGGGAGGACCGAACGGTCCTAATGACCTTCGATCTCAGATTCACATTTTCTCTAAGTTTCATACATACTCTTATCAGTGCAGAATTCATAGTTCATACTTATCATACAACTCATACAACAACATATCATATTTCATTCATAAGAAATCAAGCAACATACTTTAGATATCAAACATGCATTAAATCAGGTACATATTCAAACCATACAGAAAATCATAATTAAACTTTATAAGCTTCCCTTACCTCTAATTCCAGCTAAGTCTTTGAAAGTAGGTTGGTAGGAACTATCCCTTCTAAGGCTTTCCAAATTCAGTTTCAAACTAGAAACCGGACGGTTCAAGTGAGAGAGGAAACCACCAGGAGTCTTCAGACGTGATCTGAAGGGTGATCGGAACAGTAAATGGGTTAGAATTTTAGAGAGAAGGTAGGGAGGTTTTAGAGAGAAGGGGGAGAGTTTGAGATTTTCAGAAGGTTGAGTTTGAGGAAGAAGAAGAAGATTGCATGCAAAAGTGGCGTTAGGTTTCATTCCTACCTTATATACTGCCTCCAGTCCGAACGGTCGGCCAATTCCAACGTGACACCTGACTTCCACTCCCTGGGGTTTCTCTGCTATGCTGATACTGATCACGAGGGAAGGGAATTAAAAATTTGACAGAGTTTGTCTCCCACTCACCAGGGGAGAACCGGACGGTGACACCTGTACCCCACTAAGGAAGGTATTTTAAATGGGTGTGACAAAAAATGCTTTAAAAATATCGATTATTCTTCATGTATTAAATATTGCACAAGTAAGAAAGAGTAAAAAATTTATTATCGAAATTAAATTATTCAAATTCAATATAAATAGTTATGTCGCTCACTAAACTACTAACAGAATAATTTCAACCAAAGTCCCTCACAAACTATAGTAATAAAATTTTATTTGACGATTCATAGAAAGAAAAAAAAATAACAGAATTACTAGACAACCCATTGTCTATTTTTATGATGAAGTTTAGAAATGATTGGTGGTAATTTTGTATGATTTTATTTGCGGAAATATCATTAATTTTGATCCAGAATTAATATAAAAAAATAGGTAAAACAGTTTTGATATAATATTTTTATATTATTTCTGTCGAACTCAAATTGTGAATAATAATATTGAAGTCCGGGCAGATCTATAGGCATATATATATATATATATATATACTTTTTTTCAAGGCAAGTTTTATAGAATCTTACAAAGGAACACAGAAGTTTACCAGAAAAAAAAAAACAATTTCGTGTATTTATATGCGACAAATAAGATGTGGTCCCACGCAGCACAATGAAATGAACAAGTATCGATATATACGTGTTAAAAAGTGTGACTAATCTGTTTCTTTAAATGAAAAAACGTATTTTTCTTGCTATCTTTTAATCATTACTTTAATATTGTAGATAATTAATTTTGCTGCTTTTTCCCACAGCCCATAATTTCGAATCAGATATTCAATTACTTTCCTGCCTTATAAATTGCGATTTCCATAAATTATTTATTTATTTGTTAAAAGAATTACATTGTCAGGTCATATCTTAAATGTATTTTATGATTTATAGTTATTGTTTGTTAACATGTCATTCCTCAATTAGAGAACAACTTGTTAGCAAACTACACTTTGAATATATTTTAATATCATCGTAACTAGAAGTTGTTAACGTACTTGTAAAAACTAGTAGATATATGTTAGTAATAAATAGAACTTTACGCCATGGATCCATTTCGTGTAAGGAAAATGATAGATAATAAATAAAGTGAACAGAAATAAAATAATAAATACAAATAGAGTGAAAAATAAAGTAGATAAAAAAATACAATAAAGCTAACTAAATAAATTTGTCCTCTACAAGAACAACTGTTATCACATCCTGGATTTTGTTTTGTGGATTAACATCATAAAATTTTACAGTTCATTAGAGAATAATAGCAGAATATGTGTACAAGTTTTCTTTTTCGAAATTATTGGGGGGAAGAAAAATCCCCCTCTTGGAAATTGGTGTCATAAGCACCAAATGATGCATGATTAGTTAGTTGATTATATATTTTAAATGATCTGCATGATATCAGGGCCATTAAATGTTTAGTAAAAGATGAAAGAAAAATGAAGAAAAGATAAAGTTAGATTGAGATTAGAGATACTGATTTCAAACATTTGGCATCATGAATAAGGAAAAGGGCATATGTATTTACACAATACAGCTAATGTTAATCAGATTATGGTATGACACAGAGAGGGTAATGTGAAATGTTCATTAGATCTGAAGTTAGGGTGCCAACTTGGCGTAATAATTAGATTTTTTTTTCCTAAGGATTTGTTATATATATTAGTAATTTAAGCAAGCTTCCATCCTGCCTTATCTCTAGACGGTTGCAACGTGTCGGATGCCCATGTGATGGCACCTGAAACTGAACCCATTTGTCGATCATGGACCAATGTAAGAACACTTCCTAAAAGATGTCCATAGTTGGACATATCAATGTGCCAGCACAGAAATTGTCACTCCCCAGTCCCACCACACCGACCCCAAAGACAACATAGCTAAACTTTTCCTTTCCTCATCTCATTTGAGTTGGTCGAGGAAAGCTCAAACTTTCAGTTTTTGTACCAGAAAAAGTTCTCTCTGTTTTTGCTGTATCTCACTATGGTATGAAAGCTATTGCATAGAATCCCAATCTAACCTAACCCAATAACATGTACTTAAACTGACTAATCAAACATTTCCTGATATATTTTACAATTTTAACTAACTCCCAATATCAACCATTTAACAGTTAACCCTCCTACAAAGCACAGAACTGATCTTGCAGAGAAATTAACGCTCTGACAACTGAGAGGATGATAGATCCCTAAATTGGTATGAGATACATGAGATTTTCATTTGATTAATTAAAAATGAAAACAGAATAAAAAAAACTAACCAAACACTCTTCTGCAATTTCTAAAACAGATTTACATCCTTCACATCATGCATGAAACAATCACATCTACCAAATTTCAGAGTAAATAACAAAATCACTAAATAATGGAAGAGATAAACCTTAAACAAAGCTGAAGCTAAAGTAAGAACAATGTTAAGGAGGTAAAAAAAAGTATACGATAACGAACACCTGGAATATGTGATCTTGCACAATTGAGCAGGGCCAAGGCTAAGTTAAGATGATCTTGATAATTGATATGCAAATCCCATTAAGAAAAAGAAGGAAATTCCCAATGGAAAGTGCAAACAAAAAAGATGGAAAGAAACAAACAGAACCCCCCAGTTACATACATATACATAACAGGTATGCATGCACGCATGTTTATGCCCTGCAGTCTGCAACTTTGTCAAGTGTGAATTAAAAAGAAAAAAACAAGAAGCTAAGAATCCCTGAGTAAGGGACAAAAAAACCGAAGTCGAAACGAGAACAAGAACAAGAAGGAGAACCTTGATTTTTTGGTTGGAGAGATGAAAAATGGAATCAATAAGTCATGCACTTGAAGCCACTACAGACCCACAACCAGATGAGGAAGAGGACGGCACAGACGAACAAATCGAGGAGGAGGAGGACCCATACGTGTTTCTTCCAGACGTGTTTGGCCTTGGTGTGGCGATCGTGGGGCTGGTGCTTGAGAGGAGAGAGGGAAACGTCGTCGGAGACATCGAGCGTGGCGGGGGCATCGTTGGGCCTCTTCTTCTTCTTGAGGCCCTGAGGAGGAGGGTTGAGGGGGGGTTCCGATCTGAGGGCGCGGTCTTGGGAATGGTTGGTGAGGGCGTGGTCGAAGATGGAATAAAATTGGGGCTGAAAGGAGAGAGGGGTGAAGTGGTGGTGGGGTTGAAGGGAGGAGGGTAGGGTTTGGCGGAAGGAGGAGCGGATGCGGTGGAGGAAAGGGAGGGTTTGGGATTTGAGGAGGGTGTGGTGAGAGATGAGGAAGAAGACGAAGGGAGGGTCGATGAGGAAGGTGTAGGTGCGGTTGTTGACGGTGTGGGAGTAGAGGGTGTGGTTGGGCGGGGCTTGGGCCAGGCATTGGGCCGCAAGGGCTTCCATGTTCGGCTCCTTGTCGCTCTGGTGCTGGGCCAGAATGGTGTCCGATCGAGCAATGCAGGCGTAAAGGATCAATTCGGGATTGGAAATCATGGCAATTCAATTCTTCTGAAGCTGGGATCAATCAAGAATTTTGATTTAATTTTTTTTAATTGATTAATTTATTTTTTCTATGGCATCGGAATAGAATGAATAAGAATGATTAGGGTTTTGGTTTGGGCATGGAGGTTACTAAAAATGAGAGGTGGCGAGGGTTGGCGATGATGCGATGGGATTGGCTGCGCACCGCGCCCAACCTCACCGCATACCGAAGTGTCCTTCTCCTAACCTCTAAATTACCAACTTCTCCTTCTTTTGTTTCTTTCTCTATTTTTTATATCTACCATCATCATAAACTACCCTCTACGCTAATCTCTCTAAACCAATTTACATTATCATTTAATAATAACAATAAACTATGTCACATGTATTTCAATAATATTCAACAAAATACTATATCTATAATACCAATTTCATTTCAATGCAATCCCTAACCATTACCCTACACTTGTTTG
This sequence comes from Vigna mungo, assembly GCA_036885675.1. Lineage (NCBI taxonomy): Eukaryota > Viridiplantae > Streptophyta > Magnoliopsida > Fabales > Fabaceae > Vigna > Vigna mungo. The sequence goes on from CP144699.1 coordinate 31,349,542, forward strand.
TTCCCAAATAATCTCCTATCACCGTTTACATTTTCTTCCTCACACCACACCTAGTAAGTTTTCTGTTCAAAAATAGTTCTCCTTTTCTCTCTCTCTCGTCTGCATCTATATTTTTAGTCACAACTGCAGCTAATATATGAGAACTGTTCCATTTTTAGAAAGGAATTTAAATATAGAAAAAACAAATGATGTTGGACCAATTTTAGATTTATGGAATTTTTAGAGAATAATTATAATTCTATTCTTTGGTTACACCAATGATCTAATCTGATTCAATTTTTTTTCTTCACAGTATTTTGGATTAGATTTGACTGGACGAATAAAATTATGAATGTTTGCAACTAGTTTTGTTTTTTTTTTTTAATCACTCAAATTAAATTTTCAATTCAATTCAATATAAATCTAACCCAAATCAATGTTTGTTTTTTCAGTTTCAATTGATCTTTGAAAATTTTTACTTAAAATTTGTTATTTCTTTAAGAAAAATATTTGACATTTTTGTGAGAAATATTTGTTGAATGAATAATTATGTTCCATTTTTTTTATAATTATTATCATATTCGTAATTTGAACTTTCTCTTTTCATATATATAAATAAATTATAATTGTTAAAAGCTATAATAAAAGTAAAACAATCTTTACAAATTATAGTCATGTATGTTTTTTAGCTGCAAACTAATTTAAAATACATAAAGTTATATTTAAATACAACAAGTTTTTCCATTCTTATCTCAAATAGAATATGGAGCTGAAAAAGTATATGAATCTAAAATATTAAGGAAACTGAATTTTAATATTTTTGAATTTTAAATTTAAATTATTCTTTTATATCAATAACGCCGAAAACTACAAACATGCAGTTTTACAATACATATACAATAAAATCAAACATGAATGGTTTCCTTATTTTTCTTAAACAACTCGAACGCAAAAAGTGGGTCAGCTTCTGGATGATACCGAATAGATGCATGCACAAGACACAGTTTGACGCATCTTACAAATCATGTCGGTCACTCGTAATTTTTCACACTTTTAACCAGTGCCAATAAACACACATTCTCACATGGCATACATTCCAAAGTGTCCCATCAACTAACTGTTCTAAAACCCTTTTGTAGTACAAAAACAAAAAGGTCGAAAACTTATACCAGCACTATCTATTGGCGTGGTTACAAATTGTTGTTTCGATCAGTGTAAAAAAATTCCTCCAGAACTGCCTAGCTGACTTTATGTACCCTCCCTGGAAGAAATTATGGTCTCCCTTTTGTTATCAGCAAGACTTAATTATGAGCATGATTATCCTGTAAGTAGCCTGGTATTGAAGAAATCCTTGCGTTCATCATTTACTCAATCTTCATTTCAGCAATAGGGAGGGTCGATGAATGCCCAGTTGATGATTTGTTCATACTGAGTAGCAGCATTTACCCATGTGTAGTCTTTTTTCATGCCTCTTATCATCAATCCCTCCCACGAAGACTTGTGTTCTTTGTATGTTTGAATGGCATATCTTAGAGCCTGTCAAAAGGAGTAAAAAAGTTAACATCATGGTGACAAAACAGGCGAAACAATGTTCTGAGAACAAAAAAATGAGAAAAGTTAGCAAATAGTTCCACGTTCCAACATGTCCACCATAGACTGTATGGACTGTTAGATGAGATTGGTACAGATTCCTTCATGTTTTAGTAACTTCATATGGCTGTTTTTAACATCTAGAGGCCGACACAAGATTCAGAAAGCCAACCCAATGATAACAATGCCAAATAGAGATTCATGATCCCTACAAAGAACCATTTCATCAGCTATAGTAAACTAGGCCAAGCATGCCATGATTCTCAGTAGACCAAGTGTAGCAACCCGATGAGCTCAGACAAGTTTATATAGGTTTTGGTTGAAAGAATGATTATCCACTTCCCCCATATACAACAGGAAAATGATGACACTCACAACTACGAACATTATATTGAATCATCATGATTAAATGTATTAAGATGCTGTCAAAGTATGCTTAATATAAAAGCAATGAATTTGAATGGCAGGAAATCAAGCTTACCGCTAACATGCTCTCCTTTGTTAGTGGAGAAAATGTCCACCTGTCAGTGAAGTTCAAAATAATGTCAAACAATATATGATGAGCATATTCATTTTGTATTGGTTGAGTCCTGGGATTAAGTTACATCTGATATATTGTAAAAACTAACTGTTTGTTTATAGTTGCAGAACACTAAGTTTGAATAAACGGCCTTGCTTTCTGTTTAATTACATATTTTTTTCCTATAACAACTCCAGTTGACAGTTGCGACCACCTAATCGGTTGTTCTTACAACGTAAACTTGTAATAGGAAGACTTACTTGTCTCATTTTATCCAGGCTTATGAAGGTTTATCTGATCACTTATTAGACTTACGTTACTTTTACAAATTCAAATTATTTCTAATCACGGTATTATACTTAGTAATCAGCATAGGCAATCTCTTCTGTAATTCACAACCAGGAATTTAAATAACACGTTCTAAGATTTTACTATGATATAACTGTGTTCGTTTCACTTGGACCAAAGATATGTTAGGTTTATTAAGAAAATATTGCAATGGATATTAGAAGAATAAAAAATCAAAGCTCATGGACAACATACCCAGTGCTTTCAGTTTTGCCCTCTTCAGTAAACGGATTAAAATTGTGAACAGTATCCTGAATAAAGAGAAAGGCGTTAAGGCAAAGAAATCATGTTCAACTAGTCAATTTCTTATATTTTCTTGACTTACTCTTAGGCCCCCAGTTTCATGAACCACGGGTATAGTTCCATATCTCATTGCATACAACTGATTCAGTCCACAGGGCTCGAATGCAGATGGCATTAACAATATATCACAGCTGAAAAACCAGGAATACATTAAGAAGCATATTGATGTAGATTCAGTATGGAAATTTTTAATGACTTCAAATTTTCGTATAAAGGATTCATAAATTTTTGGATTACCCTGCAGTTATTTTATGAGATATTGGAACATTAAATCCCACCCAGCCCCGAAATTTATCTCTATAAGTTGACTCTGTTGCTCTCATCCAATCTTCATAAATAGGGTTTCCTGAACCAAGCATTACCTGAAAAAAATAACAAGAGACTGTCAACCATATAGGAGGGTCACAAGCATACAACATATTCCTCATAACTCACAAGTTATGCCCTCAAATTCTCTCCAAATGAAATTATTCATACAAGGAGGTTGCATTTGAAAAATGATCAATCGCTTTATTTTGTGGTAAGTATCAAGATGTTTAAAATTTTAGTTTGCATACTCTGCATTGTCTCAAGATATATTTTACACTCTACAAGTAAACAGCCTGCATTTAGATATCACCACGCCATGGATTTAATTGCTTGCCACAACATGTATTTATAGAACCGATAGAATAACTTACAAACTGAACATCAGCTTCCATGAGCTCCGGCATTGCAGAGCGGATCAAGTCAATACCTTTCTGGTAGTCCAGTCTTCCAATAAACCCAATCTGCAAGTTTCAGCAATAGTCAATACCAGAAAGGCTGAGAACTAATTTTTCATGGCATATAGCAAACTTACCAATGGACAATCAAGCCTCACTGGAAGACCCAATTCCTGCTGCAGAGCAAACTTGCATTGGGCCTGTACATTACAAATAATTATGATAACACGATTTCAGCTAATAAGATACAAAGGAAAGGGTGACAAAGGGAAAATGTAAAACCTTCCCGGAAAGATCATCAACAGAGTAGTTGAAAGCAATATGTTTATCACGTGATGGGTCCCATTCAGTGACATCGATTCCATTTGTGATCCCTAGTCAATAATAAAATTGTAATGAGTTTGAGCATCAAGGCACATCATTGAGTAACGAATTGACAATATAGATTTTGTTTTGCTTTCGAATTCACATACATTGACTCAAAACTACTTGCACAGCTGAAAGCATTAGGAAACATCATGAAAAAAATAGAATAATGACAAAAGAAGCTTCTGGATTTTGTGGTGTTTAGGAAAATAACAATTCTTTTTATGCTGAGTTAATGAATTTGTGAAATCAAATTGCGATATTATTCTGACAATAAATTAGAGCGACTTTCGACAATTTCCTAATCAAAATACAGGCCAGTATCATTACAACAGATATTGCACAAGTCAAGAAAAAAGATTGCCAAGCAAAATAAACGAAAACTCAACTTTGCGAGTACAGAGCAGCATTAGCTTTTGCCAAACAAAAAAGTTTTGCATTAGATATACAAATATGAAGTCTTCTAATCGATTCAATAGAAAACTTCAAGTCGCATCAGTGCCTTGTGATACTAGTTATTTGCCATCAAATCGAGTAAACATGAAATACTGCTTTGAGCTTTCTAATAGGATTTGGTTCACAACAGAGAAAAAAACTACTTAAGATATGCATTGCTTGTTAAATTGAGAAGATCAAAAGGTTCCTGTTTAACAAGAATAAACAAATTTACAAACCACCCTATTGATTAGTTTTCTTAAGACATTGAAATAAAGCTACTTTTACGAGCGTCAAACTGTCAGCAACATCGAGGCTAAATGTATAAAATATATAATCTGAAACTTCATAGGAGATACAGATCTGCACTGAAGATAATTATTTGGCCCAAGTGGGTTTAACTTTCTCAAAGAATTAGTGTTGCTTTAGGAGTATAAACTGCATGTTACCAACTCTAAAATTTCAGTCATAAATGAATCTTTCAAAGGATGAGCTTCACAATGTATGCCACAAGAAAGAGAATGTTAAAAAGAGCATACCATTGAGAATACTTTTTCGACTATGTAATAATTCATGTAGACCGTATCCACCTTCACTGGTAGTTATCTCCCAGGAATAGCCCTGGAAAAGAGAGGCAGATCTTTATGCATTGCATATCATTACATAGTAAATACAAGACACTTGTTAAATACCACGCTGATGTGTGGTTTTAACTTCAGGGTGGGTGGTAAAGAAATACCCAATATTTGACACGATAAAATAGAAGAGCAGAATATGTAGTTTGCGGTATTAGGACCTTGCTTACTGTCACAATCCGGTCAGCTGTAACCACAGCACCTTTTAGAAAGTTGACAGCTTCACCTGTGTCAAGAGCATGCGTCCTTGCCCAATTAGGGAACACCCATTCCAGTGCTCCATACCATTCTGCAGGTAGCCCCAAATTACCGTATGTAATTGCAGGTTCCACTCCCTGACATGAGATTTCATCAGCCTCTTTGCAGATATAGTCATATAAATGACTAAACATTATATTTGGCAAAGCATTGCGGAACCTATTTGTAGTATTACATATCTAAGAATATTATTTACTAAGACGGTTCACTACACAAATTAGCATCTTTGATTTGCATGCACTGCCACATCATGTTCAAATCATTCATTTCAATGTGACAACAACCAACACAATAGTATTTTACATATTAACAAAGTCCTCACACATAGATACAAGTAATAATGTCAGTTTTTAATGACGAACTTTTATTATTGGCCATTCAGGATCTATCTCTCCAATTTCTAGCATGTGACTTAATGAACACTAATAAGAGGCAGCCAAGCTGAGGGTATCTAGATGGAAAGTATAAAATAGAAATTATAGAGACCTCTGTTTTGTTGGTAACGCTTGAAATATCATTTCAAGAAACAGAGAGATTAAAGCACGATGTTATGGTACTTAGTAATATCTCTATCTAGTAAAATAAAATAAAAAAATGAAACAGCTTACCTGATGTGCTATATTGTGTATCACTAATATACTTCGAGCATCTTTATATACCCCATGTGGACGATACTTTGCTGCCAAAAGTCTGCACCAAATCAAGTACTAGTCACATCCTTAGTAACACAATAATATCTTCTAAGATAAATCACAACAAGCTCCAAAGGAAACTTTAAAATGTGAAAGCCATATGCCATAGTGAAGCGTAATTATAACTGAATGGACAAAGTACACTCACCACTAAGAGATGGTTAAACTACTTTTCCCACTCCCCTAATTTCAAAAATTATACTTTCTTGAGTGACAAAACAAGCTACACTTTAGTTCATTTTAATATAAGCAACCTTCTTTGTGACTGTGAGCAACTATGAACAAGTCTTCTAAGGACATTTTCTTTCCTATTAACTTTCAATGGCACAGAAAGCTAGTTACGAAGAAAACTCTAATTACTTTTAGGTTTTTATAAGATCAAATGAAGTTTTAGGCATCCCTATAATGGTTTTTTATGATGCTGAGAATCTCAGAGGGAAAAAGGGTCCCTAGGAAGTTTGTTTACATTACAACTGAATGGACTAAAGTATGGCACATCTTGATCTCTAGAAGGTAGTGCAATTGAAGCATCTGTAATGAGAGGAGACATAATTCATCTAATTATAGAAAGGGAAATGAATAGTTTCCAAATAAAGACCAAATAGCATGACTTCATGGAGCCATTGAAAGAAAGATAGTCTTTAACAAGGCAAGTGTATTTGCTCTTTTTTTTTTAACAAAGAAAAACATTGACATAAATAATATGGTTGGGGAAAAACACATTGTACTTCTTCATTTGCAAAAGAAAAGGGAAGGGGAGAAAAAACGAGATTGGTAAAAGGGTGGATAAAGTTAGATATGCATACACTGGAACTAGGCTGGCATGCCAATCATTAGCAAGGAATAAACATTTTTCTCCATAAGTGAACCCCCCTAATGGAAGCACCAATGGCGCTTCACATGCTGCATGGGAAAGTAAAGTGAACCGAAACTGTAAAACCAAAAGAGAAAGAAGTTTATCATTATTCTTGAATGTATAATGGTAATCTAGTATCGAAGCTAAAATTAACAGGAATATACCTGATTATCCCCAAAAGTCCCAAACTTGTCTCCATACGGATTCCCTGGTCTCTGGAACGAGGGGTGGTCCACAAATACCTGAAATAAGGTTGAAACTCTAAGAAACAAAGTAGATCCTAGAATGTAAGAAGTCAAATGGTTTTGGACAACTCAATAGTAACAAAAGTCTAAAACCAAAAATTCTAGACATCATACCCAATCAACCCCTTCCCTATACTCATGGAAAAAGCCAACTTCTTGAGCACCTCCAAAGCACGGCACTTTGATGCCTCGTTTCAGATCAACTGCCCCAGAAAACTTAGCGTCCCCAGAAGTACCATGAATGTATCTGGGCGTGACAACCATCACACGGTGCCCGCGAGCCGCCAGAGCAATTGGCAAAGAGCCACAAACATCAGCAAGACCACCTGTCTTGGAATATGGCGCAGCTTCAGCAGTCACAAAAACAATGTTGTGGGACAATCCAGTCTCAGGTTTCACTTCATCTGTTTCCCTAATCCCAGGTTTTTCAACGTCGCCTGTACTAGACTTTTCCCTAGCGTGTGACACACTCATCAACTCGTCAAGACCTGTGACACATTCAAAAACTCTTCAAAGACCAAAAAATAACATCCTCAAAAGGAAACTAGATGGATGCAACACTATTCTTCAATTGTCATCATAACATAACATAGATACACCATATTCTCAATCCTATTAAAAAGCAGAGTAGTTTAACTAACTTAATGGAATTAGAACAAGCCCAGAGAGATTATCACATGCATGAAAACGAAAAGATGAGTAAAAAAAAGTTTTTTTAATATGGGAATGAAAAAGCGATGAAAGAAAGGTATGAAACCAGTCTCAGGAATCAAGCGGAAGCCAACGAGATAGCCAAAATCGTCGGTTTCTTTGGACAGGACGAGAGCTCTATCATCTTTGGGGGAAGTGAAAATTTTCTCTTCAAAGGCGAAGGGTCCGTCTTGAGAAGCAGCGGCACCCGTGTGAGCAGAAAACGATCGGAAGTTGAGATTTCTAGAATTTGGTAATAACGGAGGAGGGAAAGCCAGTTGGGTTATTGATGGTGATGATGTGCGTGGATGCAGAAGTTGAAGAGCATGGAGTTGCAGAGAGTCCATGAGAAGAGAAGTCTGATGCAGGAGGGAAGGGATCGTGAACCACAATGGAAAGTTGGAGGAGAAAAGAACATAAAGAGGCTTGTAACACTACACACTTCACGTGACGTGCAACTTAGACTAAGAAAGAGCAACAACATACGATACGACGAATCAGATCCAGAAAAAGCGCCAAAAACCCATAAACCACCGTAGACAATTTCCTTTTTTCCATTTTACACGAGTACTTTGTGTTATATTATCGTTACTTTTCGATTAATTTATATTTTAATTTATTTAATACATCATTTCTTCTTCTTCTTATTATTATAAATTTAAAACTTTAACTTTTTATAATTATATTACATGTACAATATCATATCAATTTATGTGTGTATAATGATATTTTGACAAACAGAAATATTTTACGGCTATTTAACTACCATTCATTATTATTTACTTTCTTTTTTTCCTTTTACTAGAAGTTTTTTTTTTCTATGAATATTTTACTTTTATAATATATTTGTTAAATGAATGTCATGTATGTTTAAATATTATTACTCTCTACATAATCACAATCTAAACTATGTTAATAATATAATTATACTTATGTTTTAATTAGTTTTAATTTTAGTAGTTATTTCTCTATTTTTGATGTCCTTCCTGACTCTTTCGTCTCTTCTTTAAGTTACGAGAGAACATCGAACCATAAGATGTGCGAAGACTGGCCAGTTAGAATGCCGCAATGCCTACATCATTGAATTGGTTTTAGTTAAGGCTTAATAAAATATTTTTTTATTCTTTAATTTCATTCATTTTATATTATTTTATATTTTAAAATAAAAATTCTACTTTTTGGGTATTGGATAGATGTTGAATAAAAATTAGAGTATTTGTCTATCATTTTACTCTTTAAATAAATGTACTTTTATCACTATCATCTTGTCACATTTTAAAAAGTTGAATTTTAACTTTTTTATCTTTAATATTTATAATAAATTTGTTTATATTATTGCAATAATAATCCTGGGTAGAAAAAGTATATTGTAATAATAATTACATAGTATATAACAAATCTTATTTATGATATCATAATGTCTATGTTGGTGAATTATTTCTAATTTAATGTGATATATATTATCCATTCAATTCACCCCTATCTAGTTACTTTTCTGACAAAACATAACTTTCAAAATCCGATGCAACTAGATAAGAAAAGAATTGCACTGGCGGTGTAGGGTGCGTGAAAATTATTCTTTATGAAGTGATTGAAAATAATAGAGAGAAAGAAATAGAAGGAGAGAAACAAAAGTGAGAGTACTTTATTATGGATATATGTAACTGTGGTTTTAGTGCTTACAGGACAATTATTGTGATTTTCATTCAGACAACGATTGTTAATCCAATGGACTTATGAAGAACAACTATGGTAGTATTTATTGGGTAAATTTAGATGTAGGAAATTACATTTAACAATAAGTTTTTAGGAGGGTGTAAAAGTTATGAAAGCTTTTAACAGTATTATGTTATGTAATAATTATGTTTAATGCATGGAAAGTCAAGATATATTACTTATAGTTTTTCAAGATCAAGTCATAATATTAGTGAGTATAATTTTAGAAAAATTTGTTGTCAATAAATTGACAACGGAGTTAAAAACTTTATATGAATGGTTAAAAAAGAGCTAAAGAGTGATTAAGATCTAGAAAGTTTGAGTAAAATGGTAAATTTAGTAAATAACATATCTCTATTTAAGTTGATAAAGACGATAAATTATGTGATGGAAATCTATCCAGAAAGCTATAACTTCAACTATGGTTAAGAGAATGGAAGAGGAAAAAGGATTTCAAAGAATTCTATTTTCTTGAAGGATAATTTATTAGTTTATCTTCCTTTTTCTTAAGTTTTGTAAATATATAAATAAGTATTTTTTTTAGGTATCGTATTTGGGTCAATGTTACATTTCATTTAAGCTTGTATTTTGGTCATTTCATGGACCAACCTCTAAAATAACTGATTATTTTATCCAATAATATATTATTCCAGATACATGCTGAAAAAAAAATGAAGATTGTCTTACTTAATCGATTATCAGTTTCTCATAATCGATTAAAACAGACAGATTGCGACAAAAATGTTAGTTTTGGCTTTTAACTTGCTTTTTGAGTGAGTACGCAAACTAGGTGGGTTTTTAGGCTTGCTTGGGCCTCAAGTAACCCTTAGAAACCTTACTTAAAGGTAAAGGAACCTTGTGCATGCATATACTCTTGAAAAAGGTTCTTAAAGCTTCTAGGTTCATTCACTTTTTTTATTCATTGAATTCTTTGTTTCTTATTTGTTAAGACTTTAGTTCACTCCCCCTTCTATAAAAAGGAGTGCTCAAGCATTTGTACAATCAACTTGGAATTAATGAAGAGAAATTCTACCAAACCTTGCAGCTTTCCTTTTCTAAGTTCACTAGGATAGGTGTTTTCTTGATGTTTCCTGACCTTTTCTTGATGGTTGGCCCAAACTCCTTCAAGATACACTTTCAAACCACTCTCTCAACACATTCTCTTTCATCTTTACATGCTTATGCGTCAAACACCTCATCTCCATGGAGTCTTCTTCAACTTGTGTGGAAAGCGTTTCCATCATTTATCACAAACCCATTTCCTTCATATAGGTCATGTCCCATCCTTTAGGTTATGATTCCACCATGGTGTCAAGTTTGTAGTTTAATGAAGAGTGTCTTGGTCCATTTCCATCATTTAATTTTGGAGCAAGCTATTTTCCCATCATGTAGTATCAGAGCTTAGGCTACATCCTTTGAGAATGAGTTTCATTCATAGGCCTTTAAGAGATAAATGTTTTTTATCCAAATCCGCGTTGTTTCTTGTTTTTTCCTACATGTCTATATGTGTTTGTGTTGAGTGATATATGTGTTTCATATTGTCTTTCAATTTGGTTCGAACCTATTTACTCTTCTTGAATCTTCCATGTGTGCAATAAGTTTTATTTTAATCGATTAAATAAATTTAATTGATTAATATGTGTAGTTTTTTGTATTTTGTGTCTTTTTCTTGAATTTTATAATTTTGATGTTTTGTTTAATGCCATGTCTAGTCCAAAATTTCATTACTTCTTGGTTTAGCCCTTTAGTTTTCATTTTACATCATTAAATTTTAAAGGCTACATTTGAGTCTTGTTGAGTTCTTTGTGTTACATCTTGACTTCATGCTTGTTTTTATTTTCATAACAAGTTTTTTAGAGTTAGGATTCTCTTCAGTATCCTTGATATTTTTTGAATATTACTTTATTCCTTAGGATTCTCTTCCTTTACTTTTGTGAAGCTAAAAGAGTTAATGAAGAAGAAACTAGAAGAGAAAATGGAGGAAAAACAGAAGAAAGAGAGAGAAAAGAAAGGGAGGAGAGAGAGAGAGAGAAGAAAGAGAAATAAGATATTGAGAGGAGAGAAAATGAGAAAGAAGAAATCCTACTCAAGGAGGAAGCGCTAATAAAGGCATCTCCCACTCCCACAGTTATAATTGAGTCAAGAGTTTCAAAGGGAATTTTCCAATCTTTGCACTCTTATCATATCATTAATGATCCTCATTTCTTAGTTTCAACCTGTACTCTTAAAGAATTTTTAACTCCATTTCCACTCCTCATTGTTTTAAATTCCTTAATAGCTTTTGAAAAATCATACTTTGAGTTAGTGTTGCCTAACAAGTTACAGATAATTCAAGATGGACAAAAACATTTTTGTGAAATTGACCTTATTAAGTTTAAAGAAAATTCTAAAGAAACTAAAAAAAAGGTGTCCAGTGCTTCAAGTGTTTTGAAAGATGACACATTTTTTTTTTAATGTTCTTAGAAAATAACAATGGCTCTGAAAGATCAACACCCTAGAAGCTTGGATGACTCTCATTCTTCACCTAGTGAAGACAAAGTTTTAGATTTTCTAAAGGAAATTCTTCCTTATGGGGGAGAGTTATCATTGGTATGTATACTTCTTAGAAGTCATCCAATTGAATTAAAATAATCACAAGAGAATTTCTTCCACACAAGATATAACGTTTTTAATCACATTTGTTTTGTTATTATGGATAATGGCTCTAGTTGTAATTGTTGTAGTTCAAAGTTGGTGGAAAAGTTAGATTTGACTACTAAACCACATCCAAAGCCTTACAAACTTGAGTGGATTAAAGATAATGATGGTATAATTGTCAAAGACCGAGTCAATATACCCATTTCTATAGGCAATTAGGATGAAAATAGGCATATTTTACTTGGTAGGCCTTGTTGATATGATCATAGGTCCATCATTGGTGGCTACACCAATAAAATGACTTTCTTTCATGAAGGATGCAAAAATAAAATTGTTTAAGGAAAACCATTTCAAAAATACAAAAAGGATTCACTCATTTGTTTTCTACTTTAGATAAGAACTTTGATACAAAAATTCATTCAATTTTTGTTTGATGGTTATTGTAGGTGTATCTTTGATCCTGGAGGAAATAAACCACCAAAGTTGTGGTTCCTTAGATATCGTTCCAATCTGAGGACAGGTCATTTTCAAGAGAGAGGGTGTAATGGAAACCATCTAAGAAGCTACAACTTGAACCATGGTTAGGAAAATGGAAGAGGAAGAAAGACTTCAAATAACTCTACTTTTATGGAGGATAGTTTTTTAGCTTATCTTCCCTTCTCGTAAGCTTTGTAAATATGTAAATAAGTATTTTCTTTAGGCCTTATATTTGGGCCAAGGTTACATTTCATTTAGGCTTGTAATTTGACCATTTCCTTGGATCAACCTCTAAAATAATCGATTATTTCATCCAATAATCAATTATTCCAGACACATCCTAAAAAAAATGAAGTTTGTCTAATTTAATCAATTAAAACAGACATATCGCAATAAAAACGTCGGTTTTATCTTTTTAACTTGCTTTTTGAGTGGGGTATGCGAACTAAGTGGATTTTAGGGCTTTCTTGGGCCTCAAGTAACCCTTTGAAACATTACTTAGAGGTAAAGGAACCTTGTGCATGCATATACTCTTGAAGAAGGTTCTTAAAGCTCCTAGGTTCATTGCATTTTTTCTTATTCATTGAATTCTTTGTTTCATCTTTGTTAAGATTTGAGCTCACTCTTCCTTCTATAAAAAAAGAAGTTCTCGATCATTTGTACATTCAACTTGGAATTAATGAAGAGAAATTCTCCCAAATTTTGCAGTTCTTCTTTTCTAAGTTCACTAGGATAGATGTCTTTTTGATGTCTCTTAGCCTTTTCTAGATGGTTAGTCCAACCTCCTTCAAGACATACTTCCAAACCGCTCTCCCAACGTATTCTCCTTCATCTTTTCATGCTTTCGCATTCAACACCTCATCTCCATGGAGTCTTCTTCAACTTGCGTGAAGAGGGTTTCCATTATTTGGCATCAAACCTTATTCCTTCGTATGAGTCATGTCCCATTCTTTAGGCTACGATTTGACCATAGGTGTCAATTTTGTAGTTTAGTGAATAGTGCCTTCGCCCATTTCCATCATTTGGTTTTGGAGCAAGCCATTGTCCCATCACTATGAGAATTGGAATCTTAAGATAAAGGTTATTCTTGGATCCTAGGCCAATTGAGAGTTAGTTGAATATGGTTTTGAAGAACCAATCAACACCAAGAATTGGTCGAATGTCCAGTTGAAAGTGTTGAAAGAGGTGCCCGTGAAGGACAAGTCAACTCTTTACATCATGTACCAAGTCGTGGACGATTCTGGCTTTGAGAAGATTGCAAGTGCAAAATCTTCAAAAAAGGTGAGGAGCATTGTGGAATAGACGTATAAGGGAAATGATTGAGTGAAACAGGTTCGACTTCAAACTCTCAAGGGAGATTTGGAGAGCATGAGGATGTAGGAGACTTCTAGAGCAACTAAGTACATATATCGTGTTGAAACAACGATAACTAGCTTAGAAGAACGGAGAAACACTACCTACTAGCCGAGTAGTAGAGAAAATCTTGAGGTCATTAACTAACGACTTAGAAATTATAGTATGTGTTATTGAAAAGTCCAAGGACTTGTCAACAATTTTGGTTGAAAAGTTTGTTGGGTCACTTGAGGGGCACGAACAACGAAAGAAGAAGATGTTGAAGTCACTTGATCAATTACTCTAAATAAAAGGAGAAGCTGAGAACACTCAAGACAAACGACGATATCGATGAGGTATAGGAAGTGGTCTTGGTGGTAGATACAAAGGAGGACGAGAAGAGAAAGAACAATTTGATAAAAAAAAATTGGTGTGACCAAGTATGAGGTTAACAGAGAGGATGTCATTCAAGAACTCATGTTATCATCTAAAGAAACTAGACTGTCTAGCAACTCAAGTTTTGAAGTTTAATAATAAACATTAAACGAAATATCCTTTCAGGAAGAGAAGTGCCTACTTAACCTATAACATTTAAGAACTTGATCTATACGAGAAGGTACGCAAATTATCCAAATGTTAATACACGGTCTTCTCAAAATAAGAACATACACAATAGTATTTATCTGAAGTCTATATTGACTAACACATTGTTTACAGGAAGTGTCTCATCAATAAAAAAAAAAAGTCTACACAAAAGCCTTAAAGATAACATACTTAAGAACTTGTACTCATGTAGATACAAAGAGAAGAATATGTCATGAAAAAGCTATTTTAGGAATATGCACAAAACAGTAGGATTTGCTCTCAAGCTCTCAACTTGAAATATCTCCTAATGAGAATGAAAATAACATAAAACTTAAATGTCATACACCAAAAAACAGTGTTGTAAGCAAAAGTATTCCAAAAAGAATATTATCTAATGTAAAACACGTTAAAGTATACATCTAAAACAAATTTTCATAAGAGTCTAATGTCTTATGTCATCTACTATAAAAAAGTGTTATACATCGTCCAACCCTTATTTAATGGTATACTTGAACGATGCATTAATTACTGAGAAGACATATAATAAGATGTTTTGAACATGAAATACAAGTTAACGACTATAAATGTTCAAAATATTTAATGCATGTATTGTAAAGTGTTATTTTGCTTGCATACCTTGTCCTTGTTATTCGTGCAGAACAAGAATATACAAAGGATTAATCAGAACATCTACACACGCTAGATAAAGACGTTGAGAGAAGCAAAGAATATTATAGAGCAAATCTTTTGAAGACTTCTACTCTGACAGGGACGTACAAGCTACTCTTAAATGAAGACTCTCATAAAGCATTGTACCTTTGATGAAAAGACAAAAGTCTGATCTTTCGTATTAAAGGTTGCCTATTCTTTTGAAAAATCAACTCATAATTCAACGATCATCTTTCAAAAGGGTTTATATAAGAAGATCAATTGAAGAGAAGAAAGTTGGTGCTTTTGAGAAAAATGCAGAAAGATGGTTGAAGTAGAAATATAGAAAAGGTGAAAAATAAAGGAAGCAAATAAGTATGCTAATGGAAAATCATCATTCATCAACTTTACGTCATCTCGATGCTTATATCGTCTGATACTCTTCAATCTAATAGATGTGATGGAAGCAAGATTAAATCAAAGAAAATCATCATCCAATGTGGTTCCTCATCTTCCCCTCAAGTCTAGAATGTTCGATGCTTCCAAAGTGAAAGGAAATGAAAAAAGAAGAGAAAAGAGCAGAAGAAGAAAAAGAGAGAAAAAGAACTTCATGAGCTCATGTCGTCTAACGCTCTTCAATTTAAAAGTAGAAATCTCATGAAGTCAGAGATTGATTCATATTGTTGTAATGCTCTCTATGAGAGTTTATTCAATTTGTATTTGTAAACAAGCACTAAGTGTGTTTGTAACTTTGAGCTAAATTTATGTACTAGTCAGGTTAGACTTGAAGACTAGGAGTGGGTTATACTCGGATGCCAAGAGTGACTATAAACTAGAAGTTGGTAAACTTGGTCTAGACAGTTGTCTATGGATAGATCTTGGAAAGGCTAAACTCATATTATACGTTTTGTTTAAGGGTGTCATGAGTGACATAAAATACTCAACTGGAAGTGGGTTATACTCAGTACCATGAGTGGTGTAAGAATACTTGGACTAGATGTGTTGTCTATGGGTGCCAGAACTGACATAGAATACTCAACCAAAAATGGGTTATACTCGAATGTCAGGACTGGCTAGAATATTCAACCAAGAGGGTGTTATACTTGGAACTAGGAGTGATGTAAGAATACTCAACTAAGAGTGGGTTAAACTCGTGTAATCTTGATAAGATTAATGGAACCCCTTAAAAGTTTTAAGGAAGAATTGAACGTAGTTCAAGTTTGAGTGAATCATTATGAACATTGTCTTATTGTTTCTTTCTTTTAAAACTATTGTTAAATTTCCTATATCGTTGTCTGAAAGAATATTTATTCTCTTATCTTACTTACTCAAAGCCTAAACATAGTTTGCTACTAAATACACTTATGATAAACCATTAGATGCTACCTTGTGAAAATATTTTGAAAATACTATTCGCTTTCCTTCCTCCCCTCTAGTGTTTTCTTATGTACTTCAACTCATACGTTTAGTGTTTTAGGGGCCTACACAAGCAAGTGAAGAATTGAACAAAAAGACCAAGTATTACAAAATAATATAATAGTATAGATAAGTCGATAAGACGTACAAATAGCCTACAAAGCTTGATGGGGTGCCTAGATAGCTTAGAAAGCTTGGTGAAGCATTTAAACAAATCGATCTTGTATAGAGATGAACTTAGAAAATACATCATGAGAGGACTACAAGTCAAAAACTTAAATAAAGAGTAGACGAACTTAGATGAAAGAGAGAAAAAATATTTAATATTATATTAGATTTTGTTGAATAATAATAAATATAGATAGTTACATTTTAATAAGTTCAAAAATTGCAAATATTAAAAATACTTTTTTAATATTTATAGCATTCAATAGAGTTCATTAATGGTGATTTGTTAGTATTTGTTTTTAATGCGTGGAAGAATCAAGACAAAAAATTATAAATAAAGCATGTATCACTTAAAGGTTTTTTTAGCAATAATAGTATTACTGAGTATATTTTCAGAAAACTGATTCAAATCAACAAATAAATAGCTTACGTACATTTTCTTCAACGAAAAACAAAATTCAAACATTTTCTTAACAGCAGGTTCCTAGACATTACAATCCCAATTTTGGGTGTTTCTCGATGGGGGATTATATTGTTCATGACACGACAACAACAGGACACATTAAAGCACCATTGCATGTCAACGACCAAAGTTCAGAGCATGCTATTATTTAGAAAAACATGCTATTAATTATTAAGATATTTAGAAAAATAAATAAATTAACAAAGTCAAGTCCAACCACTGGTTCCAAGGGGAAGGGCCCAATCCTCAATGTGAACATTATCCGGGCTAGGCTGCTACCTGAAATCCGTCTTTATTGGAGGCGAATTTCATTAATTTTTGGGCTTGGACTTCTTGGGAACCCATGAGGTGCAGTGGGCCCACCAGAGCTAGTTGAGTCACAGCCCAGCCCTAGAATGGAACTTCTCCTCGTGGACGAGTTCCAGTTAGGCCCAGGTGAACCCCTATTCTTAAACAGGCCTTGGTTACGAGCCTTGGCCTTTGCAGACTGAGTTGGGGCCATGTAGCTTGGTACACCTGCACTGTGGTGGCGCTGGTGGTACCTATTGGATATTGGGCTTGTGTCAAAAGATTCTGGGTGGATGAGACCCATGTTAGCATGAGCTGAATCCAGAGTTGCAGCCATGTCAATTTCAACTGTTTTTTCTTCAGACATGTCATCAGTTGTGGAAGTTGCAGTAGCAAGAGTTCTATAAAGGTTCTCCCGTGACCCAAAGTGCCTTGAGTTCTGTGATTGTGATAACATCCAGCGTTCCAACCAGTTCCAATCCATTTCGGCTCTTTCACGCTCATTGCTATAGCTTCCAACATCATCATCATTTGGATTTTGCTTCTGCTGCTGCATACAAAATCATCAACCATGTCGAGACATCATGCTAAATTATTGAAAAACTTAGATACATGTTCCTTAAAGATTGAACAAAACTACATGTTCAAGACTGCTTCATAGTTTTGGTGAATACCTGACAGTTGAAAGCGTAAGCAAGAGCTCTCTCCCTCTTCATTGCAGCTTCATGTTTCCTCAAATTATTCTCCTTAATCTGTTGGCTACTTTGGCGCCTATTGTCCCATGTATCCATGTCTAACATTTTGATGGGGCTCAAAAGTAGCTTAGGTTGTTGTTGTTCCTCTAGTCCTCTTTGGACCTGTTCCTCAACTCTTCTCTGAAACTTCTCTTGACTCAGCTGGAGTCTTCGAGCTCTTACTCTTGCCTGTACCCGGACTAATGCATGCATGCATCGCATCGTCATCTGCGCTTGCTTTCTCACATTGTGTCCTCTCACAAGCGCTTGCAGTCTCACCAATCCCTTCAAAGCCCGCAAAGCACGTCGAGCCTGCAGAATTCAACCATACTAATGTTTCTTGAAAAAATAAATAATGACTTGAGTAGTACAACGATCAGCAATAATCTAATTTGCATGATATAGACACAATCAATCAAGTTATTCACTTTTTCGTTCTTTAATTAGTGCAGTGATCAATAATCTAATTTGCATGATATAGACACAATCAATCAAAAACTTAACGGAATAATTTTGTACTGAACTTATAGTAATAGCTAATATCCTGAGCTTGTAAGTAATGTAGTCACGCAAGAATTTCCAATGATCAAGCTACTCATCAGAATGCATAAATTTTTAATTTTGTGTTTTGTTTAGTTTTCTGCTACTCCGTACGCTGAATTTAATTAATATCTCAATAAGTTCACCATATATATAAATTATAAATGAGCGTGAAGTTCAATGATAGTAGAGGAAGGCGATCATATTGTACTGCAAGTGTCATTCATGTAATTATAAATACAACTGTAAAACTTGGGGGGTGGGTGTGGCGTATCTGTGGTCCATACCAAACCAATTAAGTGACCTGCTACACTCTGATATTAAAAAATTAAAAACAACTTCACCCAAAGTAGACAAGAACTAATTACTCGGTTTGTAAGAGAAAGACAAAGGAGGACATACTAGGTAACCTCTGTAGTATGATTGAATGAGTATTGCAGCTCTTTCTTCCGTGGAATGGCGTCCATAACCTGCCAATCTCACAACTCTAGCGGCCGCTTGAGCAGCTGCTACTGCGGCTTCGGCAGCGGCAGCAGTTGCTGCTGCAAAGGCCATAGCATGGCTTCTATCTTCAGTCAGTGGTGTTGACGTGGCACTCCCTTCATTGGTAATATCAGGAGAACTCTCAGCAGGAAAATGCTCCAAGGACACCTCCTCTGGGGCCTCATGCAGCTGCCATTGCTCTTCCTTCTTGTTGTCTTTCTGAAAGTGGAAATCCCAACATCAATCATGTCCTAATTAGCAATCATTTGGAAAATCAAGGAGTAACAAAACATGAAACAGAATGTGTTCTGTTAATTAGCATGATGGAGATCTGACATGGGAAGCACATGATGGTGGAGATCAACGATGTGATGGGTTGGGTGATATGATAAGTATGTGACACGAATACTAGTAACATTATTTGGTACATGTTCACATGACAGGGGACCATATATGCGCATAATTACACACTGTATTGGGTCGATGGTCCTAAGGACCAGGTCGCTCATCCTTTTTATGTGGAAGCACAAAAGACAACAGCAACAACTAAGAATTCCACTTACTATACATACGAAGGAGCTATTAGCCTTCAATGTGTAAGGTAGAACGCAGTGATAGCATTAATTATGCTGCAGTTAAGCAGTTTCTACTTTCTTCTATGTTTGTTGGGGATTGAGTAAAAGGTCATGATCATGACTCGTGCGTGACTGATTCAATAACTTTGGAGCTCAATCGCTATTAATGACGTGATACACACAATTAACTCCTCCACCTATATAAGGTACAGTAAATAATCCCTTCAAGGTTAACCACTGTGTTTTTTTATATGCTCTATTGAAGCAATGACGTTTCAGTTAACTTAGGTCAAACCGCGCCAAAAAAAAACATGAATAATTAACCTCATTATACACCTAATAGTTTTAAAGCTACTGATTAATAAATTAGAAGAATCTTATTATAGTAATCTTATGCACACATATTCATCAAAGTTAACCAGATTAGTTTTTAACATAACATCAGATGTAAAAGTCTCCTCCAAGAAGAATGAAACATTCTTAGAATTTCATCGTATGGTAATCCATACCTTAAACTAGTCTTCAAATAATGTTATTGGAAAAAAAAAAAAAAAATCAGTTGGTTAACTCCCACCCTCTGTCTTCCATGGTGATAAAAGGCAGTAAACATGATATCATCATAATCTTTATTAAAAACATCCATTATAATATCCATTCTGGAAATCTTCAAACAGTGAAAAATGGTAATAATTTTATTTATTTTTTTTTAAGAAAAGGAAGAGGCATGGCGAGTGCTTCATTATGCTTGTGGAACTCCAGTGAAAATCGAAAATCGTAGTTCAGAAAAACCAATTTAGAAACGGATGGAAAAGAAGAAAAGAAAAGAGTATGAGGCTACAATGTGATAGAAAATAATTGTGGGAGAAGAGAGGGAACGGGTAACCTTCTTCTCCGGCACCGGCGAGTCCTTATTAGAAGAGGATTTGAAAACTTTTTTGACGGAGGAAAACCAGCTGCCTCCTTTCTTCCCCATGGTCGAGGAAAGGATCTGCTTCTTAAGCCGCCACAGCCAGCATCATCATAATCATCAGGTGCATTACAAATTCAGACACGGCGGAACATCACAAAGTGATTTGTTTCCATCCTACGTTTCAATGGAACAACCAAAAACATCCTAGGACACGATACGTTACGGCGGGTGTTATGTTATGAAGTGGTGTTTGGACGTTACTTTGGCTTTTTGAGATTGGTGAGAGAGGAGTG
This sequence comes from Vigna mungo, assembly GCA_036885675.1. NCBI lineage: Eukaryota > Viridiplantae > Streptophyta > Magnoliopsida > Fabales > Fabaceae > Vigna > Vigna mungo. The sequence goes on from CP144699.1 coordinate 31,370,428, forward strand.
GTTGTGATTGAGAAGAGTTGAGAGGAAAAAGAAAAGAAAAAAAAGGGATTGTGTGAGTGTTTACATGAGAATGAGATGAGATTGAAAGAGACAGATTGTTAGTAACCGTATTCGCTAAAGGAGAGAAAGGAGAATCTAGGTAGGAGCAGAAAAAGTAAGATGGGATTTATAATCTTAATTAATGTTATTAATTCAACTTTCTCCTCCTCGGTTAACAAACAAGCTACTTCATTTAATGCTGTCTGAATAATTAAATCTTTTTTTTCATTTATATATCTATTTTCAGTTTAAAATTATATTTAAAATATCAAAAGTAAATATTTTTCTTCATTTAAATCATAATCTTAAACAACTATTAAATAAACGGTCTGTGCTCAATGTTTACGAATATAGAAATGGAAAATCATTCTTTAATAACTTCTTTTTAACAATTTTTGTTCACAACACATAGTCTATGATGATGAGTTTATTTTAAATATTTTTTTATACATAAATTCAAACAAACCAATAAAATAATAACACATGTTTTATTGTCAAAAAATTATTAAAATGAATTGTCAAAATATCTTCATTATATAGAAATTCATGTTTGCTATATGTCACATTTATTCATTAAATTGACTATTTGAGAATCATTCAATCCTTTTTATAACACTTATTTACAGAATAATGGTTTGAGCTGTAATTAAATCTATATTGATAAATTAATATATGAAATGGTATTAAATATAATATCATAATTTACAATATTGAAATTAAAAATATTTCATCTTTAATTACATTTTAAGTTTGAATCAAAGTTTTAACAATAAATATCAATATTTATTATTGTTATTAATATTCAAGTTATTTTGGTTTGATGTTATTTTTTAAGAGAAAAATTTAAATAATATTACTTTTTTGGACAAATTTTATATTGGTTTAAATCATATTATATTCAGTTATTTATTAGACCTTTCTGAACTGTTTTTATTGGTTTTGTCTTTAGGTTAAATTCTTATTTATTTGAATCAATTACTCCATCTGTTTATAACTTTTTTTTGGTTGGTTTTCTAGTTCGACCGATCACTTCGATTTAATTTTCAAAACATTGATACATATTGATAAATATAAAATATTATCTATTAAATACTAATTTATTATTAATACAATGTTAAAAAATGTATTTTAAAAAAATGTAAAAGATTAAACCAAACTAAAATTATCTTAGTATAACTCAAAAACCATTCTTAAAAAAAGCTATTATTTAATTTCAAAATATTGATGTGTTCAAATTACCTTTAAATTTGATTAGGTTAATGGACAAGTCAACCCTTATTCATAATAGTCTCCAAACTAAAATAATATGACTTAATTCAATGTATAAAGCTAATTCAAACATTGCTATATTCATTTACTTGTTCACTTAACGAATCTAATATACAGCCTTCTGAGTAATATATGAATCAATATAAATTTAGTTGTATAAATTTTTAATTTAAGATACTTGTTTACTTTAAATAAATTGCAAATGATCCATTTTTACTTTGAATATCCAATACTTTTAAAAAAAATGGATATCTAAATTATAAAAAATTAGTTTAAATTTCTAAAACAATATTTATTTATATTTTGTTCGTGTTGAATATTTTATATGATCTTTAAATTTTTAAATCTTTCTTTGGTAGCAAATTTTTTAACATATAGGGATGTATTTTATTAACACAAGTAAACAAAAAAAAAAACTTAATACGCATCCTTCATTAACGTTCTAAATTATTTTAGACACGTTTTAACTTAACAAACATGAGTTGTAGAATTGAGACAAATAAGAACTCAAATTAAATTGTTCAAATTAATTGAATATCCAATATAACTAGAAAACCCTTAATTACTTAAAATAAATAAGTATATTAGGAGAGTAAACTTTTATTTATTTTTTGTTTCAAATTGGTTGCAATGTTGATTGAATATGAGAATATCAATTTTTGTATTTAGAGAAGGTCTTTCATAATCCATTCACCTATTTTATTTCTTTATCATATAAAAAAAATTGACTATTATGGTGTACGAAGAAGAGTTAACACTCTCTATTGGAAGTCTCACATCGACTATAGATAAGGTCAAATTATAATATATAAGTGAGGTGCAAAGCTCACCTTATAAGCTGTTTTTATAGGATTCAGTTAAACTTAAAATCTACTTTCTTGACTTTGTATCAGAGTCATGGTATTAAATCTTCACGGATTTATTTTTAGGATCATTTCAAAAAGTTTTATATTTTTAATTGATATTCATCTCTTGTTTGTATCTTATGTGTAATTTTGTAACATATAAAACTTGATTAAGAATACAACATTAAATAGTAGAAAATTTCATAAAAGTTTGACATGAGTTGAAATAATGAATAATAATAAGATACATTTATACTAATATATATATATATATATATATATATATATATATATATATAAATAAGTGAATAAGAAGGAATCAATATATTAATTTATGTAGTTGTTCATGTGATTGAGAAGTAGGTCAGTAGTCACGAGCATGAACCCTTTCTCGCACGTCATGAACGCTGGCTGGTCTATTCTTTCTGCGTCTTAAAAAATTGGTCCCAAGCAATTTAATGAAAAATCTGGCAAACCACACAGATTAAAATGCAAACCAAAACTAGTTTTCCCATTTGAGTAATCACAAAGGAGACACAGATTATAAGAAGTCGTAGGTGAAAATGAATGGACACCAATATTAAAAAGTAGTTTGTACATGTTTTAATAAATCTATATTGATTATCTTCAACTGTAAATTCCAACAATCTATTTTGATTATCTCGAATGCAAAATACTTTAGTTCTAACTTCCATTTTATCTGCAAATGAATGTGAAAGATGGTCGAAATAAATAAGGTAACTAGAAATGTAATGACATCAACGTACAAGTCCTTTGTAGGGCCAAGTGAGAGGAGAAAGTTGGGATATATAGAATGTGTCAAATACACCTTATTAAAGTTATAACAATCAATGTCAATTATCATTACACTCAAGAAACAAAACTTTACATATCTCATATTCTTTTATATATATATATATATATATATATATATATATATATATATATATATATATATATATATATATATATATATATATATATATATATATATATTATTCTTTTCATTTTTGTTTTGCACGTGTAAACAAATATTTAAGGCTCAAAGATAAAAGAATTGGAACAATAAGTTTGAATCACACAAAGAAACTGTTTTTTTTTTTGTGCAATCTAACACATAAGCTACAACATTGATGGTATAGGAAATTTATGTAGTATTTATCTCCAAACCTTTGGATCGAACTGATTGTGGTTGTTAAAAATTTCTCTATATATGTATTAGCTTTCAACACATGATGTAAAAAAGTACTTTTAAAGAACAACTAATTAATAAATTTGGAGTATTTCTTTTATATAAAATTGTCGATTCTTACTCTTAACTCTTTTTTTTCATAACTCCAATGTTCATTTTATTTATTTATTTGGAGATAATAGTTTCAAGTTTTTCTTTTCATACTTTGTCACATATTTAAAATCAATATGCTATAGTATTTTTTATATTATATATTGAAAATTAATGTGGTATTATATTTTATGTGGGATTCATCAACAATTACTTTGGTTTTTATGAAGAAATTGAAAGTGATATTTACTTGTAAAAAAATAATTTTTATTTTTTATTGTAAAAAAATGCATACATAGATTGATTGATATGGATTTTTTAATTGTTCTTTTCGAAATTAATTATTATTTGTTATAAGATATCAAAGATTGAATAATTTTTTAGTTTTACTGTTGTCCATATTTATAGTATTGAAAATTATTAAGAAATTTTGATTGTACCGTATAATGCAATGATGTTAATTTAAAATGAGACAAAATCTAGTAATAATTATACGTTGTAATTGTAATTTGCTATTTTTGGAGATAGAGATGATAACGGTTGAGGTTAGATCTACTGTTTGATTTGAAAAAAGGTTTAAACCCTTTTTTGTCTCTAAGTTAAATTCTGATGTTCACTTTAGTCTTCGTTTCTAAAAATGTCAACCTTTAGTTCGTATAATATGAAAGTGTTATGAATAACAAATCACTTAATGAAAAACTTGTGATTTGTTAACGGATATGACTGATTTGATACATTTTTCATATCATAGGGACTAAAGGTTGACATTTTTAAAAACGGGAACTAAACTGAATATCAGAACTTAACTTAGGAACCAAGAAAAGATTTAAACCTTGAAAAAAAATCCATTTGTTACTCATTCGTTATTTTTAAGGATATTTATTTAAAAAATATCTATAAGTATTTTAAAATTTGCATACATTCGTGGATATCTGTAAATTTTTAAAAGAATATATTTTATAAATTTTTAAAATAAAATTTTAATAAATTATATAAAATATATTATAAATTAAATTAAATATAAACTAAAATTTAATTTTAATTAAATTTAACGTGATAAAATATAAATTAATGGGTTAAATATGTTTTTAGTCCCTCTACTTTGTGGCGATTTTGGTTTTAGTCCATTTCAAACTAAGGTACAATTTAGTCCTTCAACTTTAGAAAACTCTGGTTTTAGTCCTTTTAACCAAATTTTTTTAACTTTATTTGTTGTTTCAAATGCGTTTCTCAGTTAACATTGAAGCAAAAATGTGTCAAACAGTGTAAACAATTCAAATGCTATAATGAAACGTGCTTGAAACAACAAATAAAGTTAAAAAATTTTGATAAAAATGAATAAAACCAGAGTTTTCTAAAGTTGAAGGACTAAATTGTACCTTAGTTTGAAAATGGACTAAAACCAAAATCGCTCCAAAATATAGGGACTAAAAACATGTTTAACCCTAAATTAATTTTAGTTTTAATTAAACTTAACTTAATAAAGTATAAATTATAGGTTGTGAATACTTGTAGATACAGGTAATATAATATCCATACCCGATTCGTTTATATGCAGATATAAGTTACCTGTTATCCACGGGTAATAAATTTTCGTTAGTACTAATTATCTGTCACGGATTTTATCTACGGATACCTGCAGACACAACTATTTTTACTATCCCTGGTAATATGAACCTCACCTTCAAATATAAATTATATTAGTTTTACATAGATACCAGATCTTTCTTAATATTAAGTAGGATTGATAATTTTTCTTTATCCTTTTCTTTTTTACTTTCTCTTCCACCCCTTCCACCACATGTTCTTTTTTAACTTTCTAATTGTTGTCATCATTACTTCACCACTACTTTTAGTTCATTGTCTTTCTTTTTTCTCTTTTTCTTCCTCCTCCTCATCATGTCATCCTACCTTCGTTGCATTCATCGTTGTCTCCAAATCATTATCTTCTTTTTTTCCTCTTCTCCTTCTTCTCATTTTCTTTTCAATAATCTTTAATTAATTTATAATACATAAGATCGAATTTGGTAGAACACTTGAAGTTTGTTTTATAGATGTGTTTATTGATGATAAAAATATTCATCAATAATAAAAGTTATAAATTATTGAATAATGTTGTACACTACTGCATTTAAAATCGTGATATATGTTTTGTTTTCAAGAAAAACAAAACCTTAAATAATGTAGTGACAATTTTAAAATTTGGAAATGATTTTAGGTCGAAAGCTATAGTCTTTATGACTTTAGTTATTTTAGAATTAAAGCTTATTCTTTGACATAGATATACAAATTCAAAAATAATAATGGTATTTTAAAATTTTTGGATGACTTTAGGCTTCAATTATTTTAGAATCAAAGCTTAAAATCATTGTAAAATTTCAAAAATATCATTATTATTTTTAAATTTTTATTTAAGTTAGATAATAGGCTTCACTTAAAAAAAAAAAAAGTCTAAATTTAGTCATTTGGAAGGGTTAATCTTTTAAATATTTTACATCTTCACTAAAGGCATTTGTTTTATTGCGCCACTGTGAACTTCTCTGTTTTCCTTTGTATCTGGAAAATGCGAACTTCATTGTCATTTTTAACCCTTTTCTCCATTGTCACTGCAAAAACAAACGTCACTCCATTTTTTTTCCCTTTCCTTGCCACTACAACATCAACATCGTTGAACTATCTTCCCTCGCGAGAGGTTTGCTCTCTCATCCTTAACTTTTTTTTGGTAAGATTATTTTCATAATGCAAGCATTTGGTGTCCAGGTTCCTCGCACGTGACACATTTCTCTCCATTGTTATTGTCTAACTTGGTTGTCGCCTATGTCTTCTCCTAGTCATTTCTATACAACTGCTAAATGTGAAATTTGTCGCTACTACAATCTTTTTACTTCCATTGCCACACAAATGTCGTTCATCGTCGTTACACTAAAATAGTTTCACATATTACTTCAAAGTATTAAATAATCCAATGTCATTTATACATTTAAATGATTTCAAATTATTTTGTTTTATTTCATATATAGATTCAAAAACCGAAACCTATCAATAAAACATGCTTTGGTTAAGAACCCAAACTTAAAACTTTCTTTTTTTATTTTGTCTAAATATATTTCAATAGAAGAATAGAAATAAAACTACAAAAATAATCGATGTCAAATCTTTTTTTTACCTTAATATTGATAAAATTTAATAACGAATATATTATCAATAAAAATATTCATTAATAATGAAAATTATAATTTAATAACAGATTTTATCAACAAAACATATTCATTAATAATAATTTTTTTAAAATCTATCAGTTAAATATATTTTATTAAGTAAACTTTTTCATCATTAATTGCACATTTCTTCTTGTAATCGTCATTCTTATTATATAGTTAATTTGAAAAAAAAAAAGTAGACAACAAAAATCATATAATTTTAAGAAACATGTTAACATGTGAAAAACATAAAGACATTTAATATTCATACTTCTTTGAACGTGTGGTTAAAAACTTAAAAATGAGAACAAAAAATTTAATGTGTGAGACAAGTATATTATATTAATAAGAAAGAAAGAACACAAATAAATGAGAAGTGCATTAAGATATATTTAAAAAAAGTTTTAAAAAATTGAGAAAATTTTCTATCATTTTATTACTTATTCATATATTATAAATTAATATTATCTTTAATTAATATAAAACTTTTAACATATCTCTTCACACCAAAACATATATATTTTAAACGTGAAAATTTAAATATTAATATATGACCGAAATGAAATAATAAAATTAACAAACAATAAACTTTATTAAAATATACTTTAAATCATGTAAAAAAAATAAAGTTTAAATATAATTCAATTTCACCATGTAATTAATTTTACTGTGCAAAATATATTGAAAACATTGTCAATCAGATATTAAAGTAACCTACCTATTGTATATAACAAATTTAACCATTACATAGGCTTATATTAGAATAAAAATATATAGACTTATATATAGCTTAATCAATTTCATAAAATATATATTGTTCCTATTCAAAAATCGATTTTATTTTTTATTTGTAGTTCTCCCTTGAGAATTTAGCCTCTTTTAAGTGTAACATTTACCGTCATCAAAGTGCAAAGTAAGAAGAAAAAAATGACATCATAAAAAAAATAAAAGTGATTGGTTAAAGTGATAAGTAAGTGTATCTTTATGTGTTTTTGTTGGTGTGTGATGATGTTAACGTTTATTTATTGCTTGATAGAGTTTGGATGTTTTATTGTGGTTATGGTAGATAGAGAAAGAAAAGGGAACTAAATTTATTAACCGAAAAGGCTTAGGCCATGGAAGAAGATATTTCTTATTTGTTTGCTTGCATTGAAAGGGAACAAGATGAAAGGTATGCATTAGGAAAGCTAGTTCTCTTATTTATGTCTCCTCTTTTTTCATGCATCTCATTTGCTTATAATTAACTTTCCTCAGATATACCTTTTTATATTTTTTATTTTTAAAATTTATAATTCAAAACAATTTTTTATATTTTAAATTATATATTCCAAAATAAAAAAAAATTGAATTGTATAATTTAAAATATAAATGTATTTCAAATTACACAATTTAAAATATAATTTTTTGTTTTGTATTGTGTTTCCTGAAATATAATTTTATATTTTAGATTATATATTTAAAATAGAAAATAAATTATACATTTTAAATTACAAAAATTTATGGATTTGCGGGAAGAAATTGCCTTTGCTATGTTGATGAGCTCCAAATGGGAGTTGCTCCCTACACCCCCTCAAATCCTTCCTATACCTCCACACTATTTCTTTTATTCTACCAATACCCTACTTTAATTTAATTTTATTTATCTTTTTTAAAAATTTTAAATCTTCCTACACCCCCTCACCTTGCCACGTCAGTTTTTCCTTCCACACACAGAAACCCTAATTCCATCACCACCAACCTTGTCGCTGCTGTCACCAACCTTGCCGTCGCCGCCAAACCCTATCTCTACCACCATCAACCTCGTCGTCAGCCGCGAGCCTCCATGCCCACTACCATCAGAACCACAAATCGCCGTCATCTTCAACCATCACCGTGAATCCTCCATTGACGCCGCCAAACCCTAGCGTCGCCACCATCCTCACCACCAGTCCTCAACGAGCCGCCTCCGCAATTAACACACCAACGCCTCTCCATGAGCTACTTGCACCAGGCCGCACCATCTATAGCTGCGAGATCATCTTCTTCACCAGAAACCTCCATTGCGAAACCTTCACCAACCTAAATCGTTCCGCTGTGCAACTGTCTTCTTCTCCATCATCTCCTCCCTCGCGTCTTCATCTTCAACCTTGCACCCAGAAAAACCAGCCCAAGAACCCCAAATCAAACCCAGATCAGAACCCTAAAAACCCAATGTCGCCGTTACAACTCGCGAGACCTGCAAGAAGAAACTAGAGCAAACTCAAAACCCAATCGCTCCTGTGATGGTCAGGATTGAGGAGAGGAAGGTCGGGGTCGGGATGTCGTTTTCGCCATTGAGGAGTGTTCCCGGCACCAGAAAGTCAGCGAAATTAAAAGGGCCGCCGGAGAAAGAGGAGTAACCTCTTAAGTTTTCTCTGACTCTGATAAAGAAAGAGATTGAGGAGAATTTCATGAATTTGAAGAGGAGACCCTTTTCCCTTGTGAGCGGTTGTCGGAGGTTAGTGCTGATTGCTACAAGGTTGGATGAAGCTGAGACATGCAAGTATGCACAATTTTTTTACAAAGTTTTTTATTTTCTGTTTGCTTTAATAACTTTGCCCGTTTCGATTGGGATTTGTATTTTGTGTGTGGGGTTTGATTTGACAGAGGTAGTATTGAGATTGGCAAAAAGCATTTAGATGTTGGTTGCGGAGGATGCATATGAGACTGATGGGGTGGATGGAATTGGTGGTGTTTCCCAGAGCAGTTGGTGGTGTAACTTAATACTTCCTCCGTTCATATATACGGATGTCATATTATAAACGGATTTCGATATACGTTTCTCTTTTGTCGGACGTTGATATTTGTCTACGGATCTTGAAATTCGTTCAAGAATCAACGCATATTTATATCCGTTTAAATATTACTAAAGGATAAAATAAGAAATGGGAGGTACAAAGAGCATTGTGTGGGGGTGCAGGGAGTAACGCCCGCTCCAAATTATCTTCTTTTTTATACACACTTTAAGCCCAATCTGCAACATATATTCAAGAGCTTCTTCCTGCACTCATGTTTTCTTAAGGCATCCCATAGCCATTATAAAATGACCCTTTTAACCTTGTTTACAAATAAATAAAAATCTAAAATATATTCTATGTCCCTCTTCATTTCCTTCTTCCTCTTTAAGCAGACATGCACTCTTTGTGTAACAACACTCTTGTAATTGTCATAATTATATTTTTCAAATTCGAAAAATATTTTTCAAATGCACAAAAAAAAACTATATTTTGAGTTATACACATTGAAATCCATGTTTCAAAATATATTTTAAATGGTATAATTTGAAATATACTTCTGGATCTATAATTAAATTCCAAATTACAAAACAATGTATTCAAAATCAACAACTTTTGGTTTAATTGCTTACATGGTCTCCAATTCAGCGTTTAGTGTTTTGTTGATAGTAACTTTTAAAAACACATCTATTATATTCCAATATTGTATAATTGCACTAATCAAGTCCTTTTGGTTAGGTTGACATGAGTTAATTTGATGATAACGTGACAAAAAAGTCTGTCACTTTTTTCTCTCCTATGCTCTTCTAACATACACCTATCAATACAGCTTCAAATTATATTTTATATTATTTCATGAATGTTATTCAACTTTATTGATATTTAAAGTTTAATAATTTATTTATTCAAAAACCTTTCTTTTACTAAACAAGGTAACCTAAACACACAACATTAAATTTTTTAAAAAACATTCTTACCTTAACGTTTTATATTTATTATTATTATTATTATTATATTATTATTATTATTATTAATATTATATTATTATTATTATTAATATTATATTATTAATATTATTATTATTATTATTATTATTATTATTATTTTAAGATAAAAAATAAAATTAATAGTATGATAATAGTATATATTCATAATATTTTATGCTAATAATAATAATAATTTTAATTGTAATATTTATTGTTAACTTCTTAACCTATTTCTAATTATAAAAAAAATCGATGGTCTTAAAAATATCACATAAGTCAAAATACCAGTTTTATACATGCAGGAATTATCAACACTAACTCTATAAAAGATATAAAAGAAGTAAGGTAAAAAAGTTGGTCATGTAAACTCATTATATTTTTCACGAAAATTTATAAAGATTGAGGATATTTTTTTTATGAATTTAGAAAAAAAATTGTTCATTTGGACAAACGATCTTTTTCATAAATAAAGTTTAAATAGTTATATTTTATTTAAATAAAAAAATATTTATATTTCATATCAAATATTACATTTTATATTATATATATATATATATATATATATAAATGCTAAAGTATTACTCATGGCATTGGCAGGAGAGGAAAATTAACGTTGACAGTTATGCGCGAGTTTGTAACAATAATTTGAGAGTTATGACATGCACAGGCAAATATATCGTGTCTTCCAAAGGTAATATTAATAAATATTTATATTCAATAATTTATTATCTGTATAATTTAACATTTATTCTAACAAAAAAAAGTGGAAAAAAACTGTTCAGCACCAGTCGTTTCAAGAGATAACATGGACGATGTTAGTCCATGTCTGTTATACGTTTTAGATGATATCAGGACGATACTAGTAGCCCGTGGAACAATGTTTCAAGTAACGACTATTGTTCATGGTATGTAACTATTAGAGAATGAGGTGAAGGTTTCAGTAGACGACATTATTATACCAGATGTCTCAGTTCCTCTGTCCACATATGAGATTTTCACTGTGGAATAGACATTCCAGTCTTTTATCGCTGGGCCAAAACACTTAGTTGGTTCGGTTTTTGACCCCTGGTATGGACTTCTACTTTACACTTCTCAATTTTAAAGTTTACATGTTATTGATGTTGAAACTTATTCTATTTTTCCATGTAACAACAGTCGCTTGGACAGGAGAAGATTCGTTTATCTGAGGACGATCCTCTTGGTGCATTGCAACAACTTTGTGACATAATTGCAAATGAGCCTCTGAAGATTGAATATGATGCTAATGTATTTGGGAGAGACTCTGAGGTCCCATTATACCTGCATAGCCAACATGTCAGGGAGCTTGCATCGAGAAGAGAAAAGTTTAATATTACATTAATTCAGCTATGGATGATGTAAATTTATGAGCAATTATTTATATAAAATTGATTTATATATCAAGTATACTTATATCAAAGGTAATTTTCGATTTCAGGTATATGTTTGGTGTCAGTAACAACTTGGGGTACAATGATGTATATGGGTTCATTGATCCCCAAATCATTCATGAAGGAAATAATTTTTATGACATCACAACATATCTCACCAGTAGCTTTGCAAGGGGGAATGACATATATTTTATTCCGGTTTAATGTTTCGGTAAGTCCTTTTTTTCGTCAAGAATCTCAAATAGGTCACATACTTATTCGGTGTCTCAATTGAAAAATCGTAACCAATAAAGGTTTGCCGTTAAATTGGATAAACGTTGTTAGATTGGCGCATACATGGCATGCTGATGGTAGTGTTTTAAATGATGTGGCAAAGGTTAAGTTAGTTTGACATGGATTTTTGTTTTTTTTTAAATTAAAGAAATTGAGAAAAATTAATTAAACTGAATTGTTACTGCGGGGGATTAGGGATTTGTTTCAAAAGTTTTAGGGTTCATCATACGTTCATTAATGGTGAAAGAGGAAGTTGATGCTCGTGGTAGGAGTTTGTTGGCGGTGGGCTTTAACGACGGCGCTGGTAGCAGGTGTTGACGACGGTGCTGGCAACAGACGTTGGCAACGGTGCTGGCGATGGACGTTGGCGGCGATGTTGCCTCTTTCCACAGTGGTGCTGCCTTCTAGAGTAGAAAAATCTTGAGACTTTATCTCGAAAGAAATCTTACAATTGGATAAACCTACATATAATTCAAATAGAAATATCAAACTTTTCTTCCAAAGCCATCATGATTTCAATCTATTTAAATTTAGGCATATCAGAACATATGTAAGATTAATACTAATTTATCTTTCATGTAAGATACAACTGAGAAGGGTGCTAGAACTTGAGGCCTCACAGTTTCAAGAGAATCAACACCCAAATATGAAAATTTAGTTTGTAGAGTCAAAGTGGTTTCGTCAATAGAAAGGTTCTTTGATATTGTGCACTGGACAATTTGGAGAGTTTTTGGATAAGCTTTCGGCTAGTAAAGGGGACACATAAGAGAAGTCATGGTTGACAGTTTCTTCAAGTAGATACAATTTTATTTCCCTTCTTGTCTTCCTTCCTTCTCTGGTGCTAAAAAAAATAACATAAAGTCAGTTTAATTAAGTAGCAAATTTAAAGATGATTTTGAGAGGGTAAATTGGGTATATCAGCGGAAGAGAGATAGAGTTGTGTTTATCTTCAAACTTGTGAAGCAATGATGCTAGACAATAACAGAGAAGATCCACTAACTCAGTCGGGGACAGAGTTTTGCACACTTTGCGCACTTCAACTTTTCCTCTGCTCTCTACCACATGTCGACATTCACCGTCAACTCACTCCCTTTCATCACCGAAACCCCCAAAAAAGGTTCAAAACCAATTTCACCCAAATTTATTCTCTGAGGGCGAATAGACGGATAACGTTGACTCTTGTGGTGCCAGCGCCGACATCGTCAAATAGTAAGTGACCTACTGAAACATTAAACCATTTTATTGCTTATGTATCTGGGTATGTGAAGTTTGTTAACTTCAAAGTTCCATATGTGATTTTAATATATAACAATTAAGTTATTATCAATTTTAGGCACCATTGGCAGCTAGTTATTGTTTATGTACCGGAAAGCTATGCTATGTGGTTATGCTCATTGCACAAGTTTCCTCCCAAACATCTGAGACAAGCAGTTGATTGGTAAGAACCTCAATGTTTGGACCTTCTTTATTATATAAATGAATGCTAAATCCTTTTTTTTATAGTTCTATTGTAGCACGTATGATGTTGGTTGGGAGATCAACTACTAACAGAAGAAAGCTTGCATGGGTTGCTTTCAAGGTTTGACACATGCTAAAGTCATACTTTCTTATAGTTGTTTTGTTTTAATGATTTTTGATAACTGTTGAAAAACAATTATTTCATGCTTCATTTGAGATCAAAATACACCCTTTAAAGTTTAGAATGAGCTTAGACTCAAGCAAAACACGTAACTTGAGTCAGTTGAGAGTCAAAAGCTGAGGAATGGGATTGAAGATGGAAGGTCTTACATTCAAAAAAGAAGAAGAAACATGAAGAAAAGAAGAGTCTAGGAACCGCCCAGTGTCAAAATCCAACGTTGGGCGGCCAAATGCGAGGAGCAACCACTGTCTGGCGCCCAGGCGGTGCAGCCAGGCGGTTTTCCGATTAGAGGCAAACCGCCGGGCGGCGCAACTCACCGCCGAGCGGTGGCCTGATTAAGGGGAAACCGTCGGGCGCCAAAAGTGTGATGCCGGGCGGTTGTCTGCTGGGCTTGGGCCTAAATTCTGTGACGCTCCTCAGCTATAAATAGCCCTAGTGCGAGTTTTGATGCATTCTTTTGACAGAGAAGGGTGACCAGACCTAATTTCCACTCCTTGGAGAAGATCTCTTGGATGCTTAGGCTCCTTTTTATCCAATCTAGGGTTTGTTTTTCCATTCTTCCATCATTTTTCATCTAGTTTCACCATGACAATGGTGAACTAAACCTTTTTGTTGTTGGGAAACAATGTAATCTTTTGAAACTCTCTTTTATTGAAACTCTTATTTATTTATATGCTTGTCGAATGCTTTGATTATCAATTGTTGGGTTCTCATCTGCGCTTAATGCTTTTATCGTTTAACTCATTCGATAATTATTGTTTGTCTTTATTGATACGGGAACGTACGGTACTGTCATGAACTGGTGAGAAATTCCTTGATAAGCAATACCACCTAGGGATAGGGGGTAGGACGATCAATTGTTTTTGCTTCTGTTTATAATGCATTATTAATTACTAGGGGAGGCTAGGGATAGCAAGCCAGTAATTAGTAATAGGCTCTTTTCGCCGAGAGATCGGGTTAAGGGTAGATAAGAAAGTTTGCATGACAATTAGATAACAAAGCGAATTAAATAAGAGGAGTAGATAAGAGAGAGTGGATAAGATGAAATTGTAAACCCCAACAACTCCATTCATCCATAGTCTTTTTCTCGTCAATTGAATCAATCGCATTTGCATGTTTATTTATTGTTTCTTGCATCCAAACCAATCACTTTTTCTCTACAAGTCTTACGATTTCAATTTGCACGAACGATAAGGCCTGCGAGTCCTTTGGGACGAACGATATTGGGTTTACCAATTATATTACTTGAAACGATCTGGTATGCTTGCCAGTTTTGTTAACAAGTTTTTGGTGTTGTTGCTGGGGACTCGAGGTTTAACTTTTTCAACTAGTGTAAATTGATTGAAATTTGACTTGCTTGTAATTATTGTTTATATTTTGTTTTGTTTAATTTTGTTGTATTTTTCTGTAAAAGTGCTTTTAGGGTTTTTTTTCTTGTGTATGCAGGAAACAATACACACTAGAAGTAAAAAGAACCAACAACCTCTTCTAGAAGGGTATCAGAAAGGAGAGGAAGGAAAATTAGACGTCCTGCACGTGAAAATTTTTCCTCTCCTGAAAGATTTTTCAATCTTCACTAGAGACTTTTTCACAGGATATAAAGGAGATGGCGGACCAACCTCCTCCAAGACGCACACTGGGGGACTCATCAAACACAGTGGGTTCTTTGCACTTCAACAGTATAGCCATACCAACAGATAATGCAACAAACATGGTGATGAACCCTGCACCCGTCCAGTTAGTACAAAGCAACCAATTTCACGGGTTGTCAAATGAGAATCCCTATAATCATTTGACTACTTTTAGTGAAATTTAATACCGTCAAGATGAACGGAGTTTCGGATGACAGGGTCAGACTCAACTTGTTTCCTTTCTCTCCTTGAGGAAACGCTAAAGATTGGTTGCATTCATTCCCAGAAGGTACTTTCAGAAATTGGGAGGTTGTGGCAAAACAATTTGTCACTAAATTCTTTCCACAGACAAAGATCAATCAAGGGAAGCTGGAAATTTCTTCATTTAAGCAAGGAATGGAAGAAACTCTTGGACATGCTTGGGACAGATTTAAAGGCCTATTAAGGAAAACCCCAGTCCAGGGGTTTGACAAGACCTCATATTTACTTGCTTTCCTTGGAGGGCTACACACTCAGTCAAAGATGATGTTAGATGCTTGGAGGCAGTATAAACAGAAAGACTGAAGATGAGACCTACGAATTGATTGAAGAAATGGCTATGAATGAAGTGACGCAAAGTGAAAGGGGCGTACAGAAAAGAGGACTTTTGCATCTCCCTGCTGATGATGCTATGGCTGCTCAGAATCATCTCCTTACTCAAAAACTGGATAAGTTAACAAAGGTCCTTTCTGAACTTCCAAAGGGGATAAGGAATATCTCTCAAACTCAACAGCTTTGCGATTTATGTGGTGGTGACCATATCAATGGTCAATGTGCTTTTCCCGAAGAAATGCAACAAGAAGTCAACTACATGGGAAATCATTTCCAGTACAGGCAAGGTAACGCTAACCAAGGTAATTCTAGCCAAGGTTGGAAGAACCACCCGAGTATTGGACAAAATCAGAATAATTCTTCTGGGCAAGTAGGAAGCTTCCGACAGCAACAACCGTCACTTTTATGGCAGCAGGTGAGCAGCTTGACAGAGACTGTTAGAGGCTTAAGTGACAGATTTGATAAATTCTTGAAGGTTTACGAGTCTCAACAAGCTAGTGACCAAGCCAGCTTCAGAGCATTGGAAACACAGATTGGGCAGTTGTTTAAAAGGGTAGAGACCACCGAGAAGAATCAGTTTAGGGCTAACACTAATGTTAACCCTAAAGAGGAGTGCAAAGTTGTTCTGACAAGAAATAAAAGGAAGACACAAGGGGAAATACTTGATATTGAGAGTAGCGAGGAAGAAGATGAAGAGATGATGAGTGCTGATGAATTTAATGAGCAGAAAAGCAGCGAAGACAAAGAAAAAGAAGAGGAGAAAGAAGAAGAGAAAGAGAGTTGCCGAGAGCCATTCAGGGAAATCTTTAATCAGGTGACTGTTACTCCTTTAGTACTTTCGCAAATTCCTTATTATGATAAGAGGATCAAGTACTATCTTGGAGAGGTAATTGATCTTGATGATGAAGAAGATCAGGAAAGGGTTGTTAAGCCTAGAAAGAAGGACCATCCACCAAAATTGAAGGATTCAGGGAGTTTGACTCTTCCTTGTATTATTAATAATGTGGATATAGGAAGAGCCATGATCGATTCAGGATCAAGTGTTAATTTCATGCCCTTTAGTGATTTCAAGAAGATTGGAGGGCTAAAATTAAAACCAGCTAATACTACCCTGACAGTTGCAGATGGATCTATTAAGAAGCCAATTGGTATGGTGGAGAATGCAATTGTTCAAATTGAGGAGTTGGAGTTCTTGATTGATTTTCTAGTAGTGGACATGGCAAATGAGGGAAGAATTCCATTAATCTTGGGAAGACCTTTCATGAGGACTTCTAAAATGGTGATATGTGTCCATGATTGGAGAATGATGTTAAAAGATCAAGACCAAGTGCTAACTTATAGTGGCTCTGAAGAAAACAAAAAGAGAATAAGAAGAAGATCTAGATATAAAAGGGCCAGAAGTGAAGCTGCAAAAGAGGAGAACACCACATGTATTAATCATCTTAATAGTTGTAGTATTTTGCAGATACTTGAGGAGAAGAAGGTAGACAAAGGAGAGTCAACCCACTCAGAGGACACACCATTCCTGCGTGGCATGTCAGTAAGATATAAAAACAGGAAGTGGATTGTGAATACGAAGCTTAAGGAGGAAGGAGTGGTGGAGATCAGAAGGCCATACTCCACAACAATTCGAAGAGTGGACAGAAGACAGTTGAGGAGTTGGGATGATGAAGATCCCAACGTGAAGAAGAAGATTTGATTTGCTGGAGAGCATATTTTGTATTATAAAACATTTTTTATTATTTTGTTGTTAGCCCAACCTCAATACAAGCCTTAGAAAAGTCCTTATGATGGCATTTGCATGTGAAGATTTTGATTGTTTGAGATAAATGACAATTTTGTTTCATGTGACTTATGAATAATAGAGAGATGGAGTGTCACCTTAAACACTTGAGTGATTGAGTGAAACACTTGCTTGGTGAGAACTGATAAATTTCATGCTTATATCTTGCTTAGTGGATTGGTCATTCATAAAGTGTATCATATGTTGTGAAATATGTGATCATGTGAACTGAATTGAATTGAAAGCATGCATGTATTTTGATTTGATTTCACTGAAAGTCTGAAATTGAGTAGTTCTTGTCATGAGTTTTGGAAGTGTTGAACTATTGGATGAAAAAGCTGAAGGCCAAGTTTTGTTTTGTTTGCTTGAGGCCAAGCAAAATTCTAAGTTTGGGGTTGTGATAACTGTTGAAAAACAGTTATTTTCATGCTTCATTTGAGATCAAAATACACCCTTTAAAGCTTAGAATGAGCTTAGAATCAAGCAAAACACGTAAGTTGAGTCAGTTGAGAGTCAAAAGCTATTTTTAGAGATATTATGCTTGTTTTGCATTGTTTTGCAGCATTTTTGATGAAGATGAGGAATGGGATTGAAGATGGAAGGTCTTAGACTCAAAAAAGAAGAAAAAACATGTAGAAAAGAAGAGTCTAGGAACCGCCAGTGTCAAAATCAAACACTGGGCGGCCAAATGCGAGAGGCAGCCATTGTCTGACGCCCAGGCGGTGCAGCCAGGCGGTTTTGCGATTAGAGGCAAACCGCCGGGCAGCGCAACTCACCGCCGGGCGGTGGCGCGATTAAGGGGAAACCGCCAGGCGCCAAAAGTGTGATGTCGAGCGGTTGTCTGCTGGGCTTGGGCCTAAATTCTGTGACGCTCCTCAGCTATAAATAGCCCTAGTGCGAGTTTAGATGCATTCTTTTGACAGAGAAGGGCGGCCAGACCTAATTTTCACTCCTTGGAGAAGATCTCTTGGATGCTTAGGCTCCTTTTTATCCAATCTAGGGTTTGTTTTTTCATTCTTCCATCACTTTTTATTCTAGTTTCACCATGACAATGGTGAACTAAACCCTTTTGTTGTTGGGGAACAATGTAATCTTTTGAAACTCTATTTTATTGAAACTCTTATTTATTTATATGCTTGTCGTATGCTTTGATTATCAATTGTTGGGTTCTTATATGCGCTTAATGCTTTTATCGTTTAACTCATTCGATAATTGTTGTTTGTCTTTATTGATACGGGAACGTACGGTACTGTCATGAACTGGTGAGAAATTCCTTGATTAAGCAATACCACCTAGGGATAGGGGGTAGGACGATCAATTGTTTTTGCTTCTGTTTATAATGCATTATTAATTACTAGGAGAGGCTAGGGATAGCAAGCCAGTAATTAGTACTTGGCTCTTTTCGCTGAGGGATCGGGTTAATGGTAGATTAAGAAATTTTACATGACAATTAGATAACAAAGTGAATTAAATAAGAGGAGTAGATAAGAGAGAGTGGATAAGATGAAATTGTAAACCCCAACAACTCCATTCATCCATAGTCTTTTTTTCGTCAATTGAATAAATCGCATTTGCATGTTTATTTATTGTTTCTTGCATCCAAACCAATCACTTTTTCTTTGCAAGTCTTACGATTTCAATTTGCACGAACGATAAGGCCTGCGAGTCCTTTGGGAAGAACGATATTAGGTTTGCCAATTATATTACTTGAAACGATTTGGTACGCTTGCCAGTTTTGTTAACAATTTTCACCAACTACTTACAACTGTGGTGGTATGTTATAGTGTAATAGAAAGAGTGGGTCATATGAGTGCGTATATTATGGAATGTATTAGATGACCCACATTATTCGTGCCCATATCACAACAGGCTGGGAAACGGTAATATTTAAATTTGATGAATTTTGATTTTCTCTATCATTTGGAATTCATATACACTAATTAATATCAATTGTCTTATGCAGAGATTCAAGACTTTTGCTTCACTTCTTGAGAAGCCACTTACATTCCTGAGAAAGGCCCTTGCAAAACATTTAGTTAGATTATATAATAGTTCATAGTTATTAGATTTAAAATGCATTAGAACATGTTGATTTATAGTTATTAGACTTTTTACATTATATGATGTAAATATTGACTATTGTGTTGAATCTGTGTTGTTATGGTATTGTTTGATATGTAGGTTTGTTTTTGTGATAATGGATATCACAAAAAAGACATGTTATTAAAAAAAATTGAAGGAGAATAGGTCTCGGTTGTAGCCAAAACCGAGGTAGAAAGCCTACCTATGGCCTCGGTTCAGCCACAACCGATGCCATAGGGTGCACGAGAATTTAAAAAAAAAGGCTTTGGCAGCGACTCAAGCTAGAACCGCTGCCATATCCCCACGTTATTATCTCGGTTGAACCGAGGTAATAACCCCTCCCTCTCCCTTTTTCTATCTTCTTTACTACTTCGATTGCTGAAGAATTGAGACAGTAGCCTTCAGGATATTACCTCGGTTGTAACCGAGGCCAAAAGTCCGCCGCCTTTTTACCTGCCAATATATGCCTCGGTTCGAAAACCAAAGCGTATTTTCAAAAACAACCGTTGTCGTTTCCCTTCGCTGCACTAGTGATGGAAATAGTAGCTCTCTCTATTATGGAGTTCCCAGCCTTGGTAGAGAAGGTTAAAGTTGTTGAGAAGCTGAAGGCAGAGATGAAGATTTAATAGAGGCAATTTAAGAGAGTTGGAGATTGTTCTTCGGTCAGGAGAGTTGGGACCCAACCACAATAGTTAGTGCAACCACAACAAATAAGGGGTGACATACCCCAAGCTTCAAACATAGTGTATGCCATGTCATGGGAAGACGCAACCAGATCAAGTAATCTCATAGTTGGCAATTATGTGATAGAATATAGAGATCTTTGTGTGTTGCATGATTCCGGAGCGACACACTCCTTTGTCTCAAATGCTTG
This sequence comes from Vigna mungo, assembly GCA_036885675.1. NCBI lineage: Eukaryota > Viridiplantae > Streptophyta > Magnoliopsida > Fabales > Fabaceae > Vigna > Vigna mungo. The sequence continues at coordinate 31,391,084 of CP144699.1, forward strand.
TGTGCAAGAGTTGAGTTTGCTAGTGAGAGAGTTGCAATATGATCTTGTGGTATCTACTTCAGCCTCTAGTTTGGTCAAGACATCTGCGTTGTGTGTCAAATGTTCAATGGTTGTAAAAGGGTGCCAATTAAAGGTTAATTTGATATGCCTACCTCTACAGGGTTTGAACGTGATCTTAGGGATTTATTGGTTATTTGTCAATTGTATTCTTATTAATTATAGTGAGAAGAAGCTTTTGTTTCCTTGTGCTAAGGAAATTGAGTTGTTATCATCTCGTCAGGTGTGGTAAGAGGCGAAGGAAGGAACTCTTTGTTTCATCATCTTAACTCACATGGAAGTGGAACAAAATGGTGGGAGTTTAGATCTATTAGTGAGTTTACAGATATGTTTTTTGAAGAAATGTCGGGGTTGCCTCCCTAGAGGGAAGTGGAATTTTCTATTGATTTGGTGCTAAGGGTAATGCCAATATTAGTAGTGCCATATTGGATGGCTCTAACTGAGTTGGTTGATTCGAAGAAGCAGATTGAAGTGTTGCTAGAGAAACAATTAATCATATCAAGTTTGTCACCATGGAAAGCACCAATGTTGTTAGTAAAGAAGAAGGATAGAAGCTTCACGCTGTGTGGACTACAAGAAACTAAACAAACTAACCATCAAGAATAAGGATTCCCTACCATGAACAAATGACTTGATTAATAAGTTGCATGGAACAATTGTGTTTTCCATGATAGATCTATGGTCTGAGTGTGACCAAATTCAGGTAAAGGAAGGAGATGTGTAGAAGACTGCCTTCAGGTCCAAATAGGAGCACTACGAGTATTTACGGATAAAATCTGTGGCGGATAGTTACTATCCGCTGATATTTATTACCCGTGAATAACGGGTAACGGGTATTTTCATACCTACTTCTAAATGGGTCGGGTGCAGATATTAAACTATCTGCCAGCAGGTACCCGCTGGGTACCTGCAAAAAATAATAAAAAAATATTTATTTTTATTTTTTAAATTAAATTTAATTAAAAATAAAATTAATTTATATTTTATTAGGTTAAATTTAATTAAATTTGAACTTTAATATATTTAATTTACTTAATATTATATTATATTATATATATATATATTATTTAAATTTTATTTAAAAAATGTATAAAATATATTTTTTTAATTTTTTACGGATATCCGTGGGTACCCACAGGTATTTTCTAAGCGGGTACTCGTGCGGATAGCAGGCGAGTTGTAGGTCAGATTTTTTTTGCGGGTCGGGTTGCGAATAGGCGCGATTCGACCCGTTGTCACCCCTAGGTGTAACTAATGCTCCAACTGTATTCATGAACTATATGAACGAGATCTTCCTACCTTTTTTAGATAAGTTTGTCATTGTCTTTATAGACGACATACTCATATACTTATATGCCAAGCTTTTAAAGTGTGAGTTTTGGATGGAAAATGTGCAGTTTATGGGGAACGTGCAGCTCAAGGTATAACAGTTAATCTGACAAAGGTTGTGGTAATGCTATAGTGGGAAAGATCGAAGCCTGCATCTGAGATAAAGAGTTTTGTAGGTCTAGCTGATTACTACCGAAAGTTCATAGAAGGATTCTCAAAGATAGTAGCGCCTTTGATATAACTAACTCGCAAGGATTAACCATTTGCTTGGACAGATATATGTGAAGTAAGCTTCAAAGAGCTGAAGCAAAGGTTGATTAGTGGTCTAATGTTGGTAATCCCTGATATATGTAAATCTTTTAAGGTTTACTATGATGCTTCCCATTAGGAGTTAGGTTGTGTACTCACGCAAGAGAAAAATGACCTTACTCATGATTTGGAGTTGACAACAATTGCTTTTTGTTTTGAATATTTGGAGGCACTGTCCTTATGGTGCACAATTTCAGATGTTCAATAATCATAAGAGCAGTATCTATTTGACTAGAAAGAACTGAACATGAGGTAGAGGTTGTGGATATAGTTCTCGAAGGACTATGACTTCAAATTGCTATATCATCTGAGCGAGGCAAATCTTGTGGATGATACATTAAACAAGAAGACATTGCATGTGTCGCACATGATGATCAAGAAGTTTGAGCTTGTTGAGAAGTTCAAAGATCTTAAGTTGCAGGTGAAGTTTGGAGCATATTTCATTAGATGTACTAGCCTAACTATATATAATGACTTTCTAAGTTTAATCAAGGAGAAACAATTGTTGGATTCTGGTTTTCAGAAGATAGTAGGGTTGATTGACACAAATTAGGTTAAAGAGTTTGGTTTGGGGTCAGATGGTGTGCTGAGGTTCAGAGACAAAGTGTGTACCAGATGATGCTGAGTTGAAAAAGTTGATCCTTGAAGAGGGGCAACTGAGTCATTTTAGCTTGTACCCAGGCATGACTAAAATATATCAAGACCTCAAGGAGTCTTTTTGGTGGTCTGACATGAAGAATGATGTGACACAGTTTGTGGTAGCTTGTCTAACCTGTTAGAGAGCTAAAGTGGAGCATCAAAGACTTAATGGATTGTTGCAACAAATGGAGATACCAAAATGGAAGTGAGATAGCATCACTATGGATTTTGTTACCTACTTGCCACAGTTAGTTAGAGGTCACAATGCTATATGTGTTATAGTAGATAGGTTGGCAATGAATGCTCATTTCTTAGTGGTGAATATAAGGATGTCTATGGCAAAGTTGACACAATTGTACATCAAGGAGATAGTTGGGTTGCGTGGCGTGCCATCGAGTATTGGGTCAAATAAAGATCTTCAATTCATTTCTAGGTTTTGGTAAACTTTTCAAGAAGCGATGGAAAATAGGTTGAGAATAAGTTTTGCCTATCATCCTCAAACTGATAGGCAGTCAGAGAAGACAATCCAGTTTTTGGAAGATCCATTGAGGACTTGTGCTTTAAATCTCTTGGGAGGTTGGGATGAAGTGTTTCTTTTTGTTGAGTTCACTTACAACAATTTTAAAAGCAAATATCAATATGACACTCTATGAGGCTCTCTATGGTCGACGATGCATAACTCTCTTTTGTTAGTAACATGATTGAAAAGTTGTGTTGGTAGGTCCTAAATTGTTGCAGTAGACCATTGAGAAGGTGAAACAGATACAAGAGAGGATGACGGCTTCGTAGAATAGCTAGAAGTCCTATTTTGATCTGAGGGTAAGACCTTTGGAGTTTGTAGTTGAGAGTATTTTTTCCTACAAGTAAGCCCGACTACTGGTGTGGGAAGGACTATTTGTTCAAGGAAGCATTCTCTTAGATTCATTGGTCCATTTCAGGTCTTGAGACGTATTGGACTAGTGGCTTATGAGATTGTCATGCCTTCTCAATTGTCTAATCTTCATTCGGTGTTTCACGCCTCCCAACTTAGGAAGTATGTGTTTGACCCCTCTCATGTGCTTGAAGTGGAGGATGTGCAAGTTAGAGAAAATCTCTCAATGGAGGTGTAACTTGTTGGTCTAGTGTATTGCCAAACAAAGTAACTTAGAGAAAAAACCATAAGTCTAGTCAAAGTTGTATGAGATAAGTAAGTGATTCTATGTGAGAGATAGAGAAGGATATGAGAGTGTCATATCGACATATGTTTTCTGGTAAGTCTAATTTTTGAGGTAAAAAATTTTGTTGTTGGAGAGAGTGAGAGCTTATAAAATAGGGTATTATAAGTGATAACACACTCTAAATAATGAGACTCAGTTATTTTAATATTAAGAGTTCAACGTATAAATATAATGTCTATTAATGAGTCTCATTATCTAAAAGTATACTGTATCTATAAAAACTAGTTCTCTAAGAGCTCTTTAGCATCTCTTAGCTTTTTAATTCTTTGTTCATTTGTTTGAAAAATCAAAGAGGGCTTAAATGATCATTGAGGTGAGATTTTCAAATCTGTTAGACTAGTTTATGCAAAAGAGTATATTAGCTCATGTTCTTTTCTCTAGATTATGTGTTTTCCTATGCATGTAAACATTATTCCATCACATGTGTCACATAAATTTTCTATAAGACTCTGTCTTGATTAGTAGTTTTAACAGCATACTAATAGTAACAAAAAATTTTCGTATGATAATTTTACTAACACCACCACCAAAAGACAAGTTAAGCATTTTATTTAATATAATATTCATATAATTACACATCACTAATAAATTATTATTTTAATTTTGTATTTTAGTAGAAATAAATTCATATCAATTGTTATTTTTTAATCTTAATATTTATCATTTAAAAAAATAATACATTTGATTCCATATGCATCTAATTCTAATTACAGATTTAGCATTTCATGTTGTTTTTTATTTTATAAGGCCTGCTATAAAACTCAAATTTTAATTGTAAATTTTAATAACATAATATTGTCTTAATGTGCATCATTAACAAATTATTACGTCGATTCTATAATTTAATAAGAAAATATATCCAAATATTATTTTTTAATTTTAATATTTATCATTTCTACATGTATTTCTCTTTAAAATTGTTTACCTCAATTTCGTGTTATTCTAACTTTTTAATCGAAATTATATTTCTCAATATGTTTGGATTTCACTTTCACATGCTTATTCGTATGTGCATGTCTTTTTTTTGTTCAAAATACTTATTTAACTTTATTTTTATCTCATTCCAAATGTTAATATCTTTTAATATATAGTTGTCTTTCCTATCTATATTTGTATATGATTTTATTTACAAATTTTAACATCATGTTGTTTTTTTATTTTATACGGAATTATATTTCACAATATACCTATATTTTATTTTTATTTTGTATATAATTTTTTTATTTTTTATGGATCATGTTTCAACTATTTGTAACTTTTTTTCATTATAATTTATCTTTTCATTTTATTTTGATTGTCGAAAGAGTATTACTATTACTATTATTACTATCTTTATTATTATTTAGTATTATTATTATTAGCCATATTATTGATATTATTATTATTTTTATTTTCTATATTTCAGTACTTTAACATAAAAATTAATATTAAAATAATATTTTATATTTTTAATCCATGGTTAATTATTTAATTTTCATAAAATTAAACTTTTTATTTAAATATTATATTTTAAACTGTATTTAATTATAATACTTAAATATAATTATTTAAATAAATAGCTTTTTAAAATATACCTGTGCCTAGGTGATGGTTCAGTTCGTAGGCAGTGAGGGAAGAATCAACAGTACAATTTACACAGCAGACAGAAGAAGAAAGAGAGAATCTTTCTCTCCTTCTCTCTTCCATTTTTAAACTTCACTTTCTACATTTTCATTCACTCAGTCATGTTTCCTCCGTCCACACCCACTGCTCCCAAAGAGGTTAGTTTCCCTATGCATTCTTCACCAAATTTCCTTTTCCTGTTAATGCAAAATAAACCACTCTTTCTGTCAACACACAACCTAGTTTTCTGTTTTTTCTTTCTTAAATTATATGTTTGGCTTAAACACAACATGTTCAAAACTCACGCCCAATGTTTAGAAGGGTTTAGAGGATTATGGACCGGGCAATTTTGTTTTGGCAGTGCCGATTATGGTGGTCACAATCAATCTCTTATTTAATTTTAGGTTTTTATGATAATGATTACAACTATAATTATTCTTCGTCTGTAAAGGTGAAATTAAATTTCTGATGCACCTGTGACCCATTTTTTAACACTTGCATTCATTTTGCGTGTTGCTCTGTTATATGATGTTGACTGAACTTTATATTGGTGAGTTGTTATCTTTGTTCATACCTGCTCTTCATGAAGTATAGAATTGAAAATAAAGATAAAATGGTTGTTTCAAATTATTTAATTTAGGTTAGATGCCATACATTTTTTCTGAGTCTATTGTCTCTTGCATCGCTCTCTTCTTGTATGTCCAAGGATAAAATTGAGTTAGAAAGTTATGAGACACATGATTGGTGGTGATGATTTTGCAACAGAGAAGATAGAAATATTAAGACTCCTTCAAGGCATGTTTACGCAGTAATATTTAGGTTTAGGTCTGTTTTCCCTTTACTGGAATCTTTGCAAATTAGATGCAAAAGCGTAATGACTGATTCCCATAGGATACATTGGAGTTTCCTTGATTTGCTGCTTTTTATTGTGTGTAAGCTTTGTCCGTCTGTATTTACCTTCATTTGTGTAGCTTTCTGGTCGTACAAATTCACTATCCATCCAAGCGGCTTCTTCAGCAATGGTGCAAGTGGATTTGAAGGAAGACACTGTTGATGCAAAGGAAATGCTGAATGGAGAAATTCTACTAGCACAATCCATCATGCGACACTCCGAGGTTGCTTATGCTCTTTCTATTAACAGAAAGGATCTTTTCCACTACTAATTGCATGTTAATAAAATAGTTTTTTATTTTTATTTTTTTTTAATTCTTGGTGTGTGCACAAGTTGTTTTATCTTATGCAACGTTATGTCAGGTGCATTTTTTTTTATGTTCTGGGTTTCAATTGAGTGAAGATGCTTTATACAAACTTACCTCATTCCTATTAATACTTGCAGAAACTAGAAGATGAACTACGCAAGTTAGGGCAACAAATTCGGGAGCATGAGAACAATATAAATCATTTGAACTCTGAAAATATCAAATTTGACGACTCCATTCTTAATTTGCAAGGTACTTTTATAGTTCATTTTAAGGGTTTTTTCTCTGTTTGGCTGGTGGACAAGAGGATACTTATAAAAAAAATATTTATGATCCTGTTCTGTAAAGTTCATTAACTGAACCAAAGTTGTAAGCTTTTATATGGCTGCATGCAATCACAAAGTAGGTATTCCATTGACAAAAATGTAAAATTTCAGTTCAGTTATATTGTTGCTGGTCAGTGGTTTACTGGTTTTATCTGTTTGTTTAAACATCAGCACTTTTGGTTATAAATGGATCAGTGTTGATGTTAGTCGTATTATATTACATCTTACAATTTGTATTGACTGAATATTGAGGTGCATATATGAAAAGCAGTCAATTTCTATTTATGATGTAATCAACTTTCAAGTATCATTTATGTTTTTTTATTTTTGTATTCTTAGTTACTATTGGGAAATCAGAGTCTTCAAGTATGGCCATAGCTGGTAATATGGACAATCAACCCTCTACAAATGAGGAGGAAGTAGGTAAACAAATACTGCAATATGAAAAATCTGCGGCTGGTATCTTGTGTGAGCTGAAGATTCGTCATGGAGCTCAAACTTCTGATCTAACATCGACAAAGGACATTGTGGGTATTGTTGCTACATTGGGAAAAGTTGAGGATGACCATCTTAGCAGGTACATTTGGCAAAATATATATTCTTTCTGGCTTGTGTGAAGGTTTGCACGCATATCAAACTTGTAATAGCTTCTTTTTTCTTAGTCCCAGGAGTGTTATCTTTAAACAGGATGAAAAATAATGTATATCTCATCCATCATTTGCTAATTTCTTTGAAGATTTGGTTTTCACCCCAGTCAAATGATATGTGATACAACCTCACCTAATGAGAAAGCTCATGTTGTTTGATGCTATTATCTATGAATATGTGAGCACACGCAGGTAGTTTCACCCTACTTATTTGGTTGCAGACTTTTCTCAGAGTATTTGGGAGTGGAGACTATGCTGGCAATTGTTTGTAAGACTTATGAAGGGGTTCAAGCTATTGAAATGTATGATGAAGAAGGCTGCATAAATAAAAATTGTGGACTTCATGGGCTAGGTGCCTCTATTGGAAGGGCTTTGGATGGTCGATTTCTAGTTATATGTCTTGAATCTCTGAGGTATGACTCTCGAGAGTCTTGTGTTTATGCCTTTAATTTGTTGTTTTGGATAAATTAGTTTTTTTATTATAACTTTGTCATCTTGTATGTTTTAGGCCTTATGCTGGTAATCATGTGGTTGATGATGCACAACGGAAGCTGGATATTTTAAACCCAAGATTGCCTAATGGGGAGTGTCCAGCTGGATTTCTTGGCTTTGCAGTGAATATGATTAATATAGACAGCTCAAACCTATTTTGTGTAACTCCCAATGGTTATGGTCTCAGAGAAACTCTGTTTTATGATCTCTTTTCTCGTCTACAAGTATATAAGACAAGGGCTGAAATGATACAAGCACTTCCATGCATAAGTGAAGGAGCTCTTTCTTTGGATGGAGGAATAATTCGGAGCTGTGGTGTATTTACCTTGGGCAATAGGTAACATGATGTGTAATCTCTCTCTCTCTTTTATCTTTTTAGAATTATATGGCAGGTAGAAAACACAAGATAATGACCGGAGGATAATCTATGTTGCCATTGTATACCACCGAAAACTTTTCAATCTCCAAAGTGTAGGTGGTTTAGCTGGATTAACTGCAGTATACAATAATAATGCCATCTATAATGAGGTCCATCAATGTCAATTATCTCTATCATTTTCTGTAATTTGTATAGAATCTCATGATAAGAACTATGGAGTCTTGATACATTATCACACAACATGGAACCTCAACAGTATGGTCATTGAGCCTGTGAATTTAAGGTTTTTCAGGTTCTTGAGCTGATACATTTTTTTTGTGTGTTCACTGATAAAGAACTGCTTTATGTTTTTCAATTCAGAACCTTTTTTTCTTAATAAAGTAAGTTTCATTTTGAACTGCTGTTTGGTGTAATCTGTTTTCAAAAGAATACAATCGTTAAATGAAAAATCTGGGCAATTTGCAGGGAAGATATTGACGTAAGATTCCCCCGACCAGAAAGATCAATGGAGCCTGATAACCATCACGGTGAAATTGCCAGACAGTTGAAGGAAGTCAAATGGAAGAAAGAAAAGATTATGGAGGAATTAAAAAGGGAGCAGGCGTTGTTGGACATGACAAGGCTCAATTTCAACAAAAAGAAGGGTGATTATCTTAGGTATTTGGCACAAAGGTCCTCAAATGCAACTAAGGTAATCTATGTGGAAGTTGGATATGTAATTCTAGGGGATTTATTCATATGCTGTTCTGATCTCACGCAAGTCATTTTGATTGTTTTAGAACGGTTTAAGTTGTTTCTATTAAGGATATGTTTTGACATGAACTTTTAGTCAGCTTCTAGTTTGTTGTCCAAGCTGGAAAGCTTACCGGAAGTTCTAATAGTGTTTAATAAACTGAACTTTTATAGTATTTCATAGGCTTCTTTTCCTAGCTTTCAGATATTGTTTAGAGGAAAGTTATATCCTAAAATACTATCAGAGTCAGTAATGGTTGTTGACTATTGACGATCAATTTCAACAAAAAGAGTCTCTTGATACTGATGCACGCACATGCTAAATTATGTAATTGCAAACTTATTAAATTTGAAGTTCACATAGTGGTGTCAAGTGATGGGAGCTTTCCATATCTGATTTTAAATTGTAATCTTGACCTGTGACATAACTAACCGTAGTAATGTTTCTTTAATGAATGATACCATCAGGCTCAAACTGCTTCTGACAGATTTGTAAGTAGATGATTGAATGAAGGCTGACAGCATACAACGAAAAAAGGAGCATGTGCCTAGCAATCTGTTTTGTTCTCCGTTTTGGTTTCTAAAGTTGGAAGATAAAAATTTTGGATGGTGAAACAAGAAGATTGGTTTCTGAAGCTGGAGACAGTTAAGGCTTTATTTTTCTTCAAGTTCTTGTGAAGAAAATTCAGATTAGCCAACAGGACACTGCTATCAGATTTGCCTCAGTATGCCTAGTTACCCTTCAAGACCAAACATGTTTGCCAGGACAACCTCTTGGTCCCTTGTATACTCACTGTACTCCAGTATTGACTGTTGATTACAGGCTGTGAATACATCTCCCCATTTAGTTTTTTTTTTTAAAAAAAAAAAAATCATTTAACTGTAGCTCTTCGTTTTTCATTCTTTTTCTGCAGTTTTTGGAGGATGGAGAACCTCCTCAATCTCCCTTTCTTTCTCCACGCCGACTAATCGATTGATTCTTTAAAAATGTCTGAATCATTTAAAGTGGGATAAAATAATTTTCGTGGAAAATTTAGATTGAATAACATGTTTTGACAAGAGTGGATGGGTTTATTTCCCAAAACGAGAGCAAATTATGTAGGCCATTGCTTCCTACACCCAGTCAAATTTCTTCTCCATCCTATAAAAAGCTTTCCGGAAATCGTAATAGAAGGAGATGATTGCTTTCTGGAAAAAAAAAATCCGGAATTGTTTATGGTGTTTTCGAAAATAATTTTCGGAAGTGATAGGGTGCAGAAAAAAATCTGATGGGGTGCAGAGGAAGTAATAGCCTATTATGTAATAGCCTATGATTAAATATATTTTTAGTGGAACATTACTTTCTGCACTCTCGTTTTCTTTTCATCCTATAGGCTTGTTGAAATGGCCGTTTTGCCCTTAATAGAAAATTAAATAAAAATCTCTGTTTTCCTTCTTCATTATTTATATCCTGCGGTGCACCCTTGTAAAAAGCTCTTCAAAAAGTATTTATTGGTCGTTTAAACTTGTCAGGAAGTGAGTTGCATTGTTGGATTGACCGAAGAGTTTTCAATTTTCTTTTTTTCAATTTGGTGTTGGTCTTTGGTTTCGAAATGAGTGAATTAAGAGTTTTTTACTTTTAGAATCTGTAATATAATTTCTTTTAAATGTATTTTGGATAGTAAAATTTGAAATATAATCTGTAATATAAAGTTTCCTAATTTGTAAGATAAAGAAGGCTTTATCACAAGATACTAAGAAAAAAAAAATGGATAGGTTCATAGCCCAGGAATTAGGCGGGCTGACCCACATTGTTACTCTTAATATATTATCTAAATATTTATGATAGTTAAAATTAATAATTTTTTTATATTTTCTTCATTGTAAATATTGTAAATCATGTATTGATATTTCTAATTTGCAAACAGTGTTAGAGAAATGAATACACTGTATAATGTGGATAAGAAGGAGTATGAATAGAATGGATATTTAGCAAGTTTATTTTCAGAAAGCAAAAAAATATGATAGAAGCATTATTATTTAGACAAGTATTGTGTGACACATTATACATTTTAAATATGTGATTATTCAATTATTTAATCATATATTTATTGTTTACATTTTAGACAATATTTTAATTGGAGTTAATCATACATCTTGATATGAGAATCTTAATCTTTCAAACCACATTTGGTATTTTATTTTCTTTTTTCATTTTTTTATCCAATTTTCTTATCTTTGGATGTTCTTGTTGAATATATTGTTGTTAGAGATGTTATTATTCAGGATGTGGTTTATGAGGATGGTGCTATTGTTGAGGGTGTTGTTGTTGAGAATGATGCTATTGTTGATTATGACGTTGTTGTTTTTGTTAAGGATGGTATTGTTGTTCAGGATATTGAAATACACAACTTGACGAAATACACAACTTGACCCGTATACAAAATAGTTGATAAGGAACATTATTGTATGATTTATTCAAATATCAATAAGAGTTATGGGAAAATTACCTACCACTGATAATATACTTATAATTAGAGCAATTGTAAATAACATAATATGCAGTGTTTGTCTCGTTCTCCCTTGATTGAGTACATCTTTTATGCAATTAGGGATGAGAGTGAGGGAGAGAATGAGTGGAATAAAACTAGTATCAGTTATTCTATTATGAGTTATAGATTTTTTGGCGGGTGGTATAATAGTATATTTACCACTTGCTTTCATAAGTGATCTTCCATGTAGAGCCTGCAATATTGTTGCGTATAGTAGTTTGATGTTGTTTCTATTTGGAGTTATAAAACTAAATATTAGGAAATTACAGGATCTTTTGCATGTCATTGTGATGATAGAAACATGTTGGTTAACCATGATGACACCATTTTGTTTTACCAAAGTATTTTCTTGTGTTAGTTTTGACAAGGTTAATGTTTGAGTGTATTTTGTAATACTTGTAGACTAAAGGTAGTACCACAATTTATTTTCTTTTTTGTCACCATCAAATGTAATATTTTCAGTATGATTCTAAATATTTCATTGAGTTGATGATTCACATATGATCACTAATTTTAGATAGGTATTATAACTTGAAGGAGTGAGAAAATGTGTGATTCTTCTTTGCCATTAATTAATTTAAATTTTATGGACATGATGACTTCTTTAAGATTTTGGCACATTCAGTGGTTTTTTTTCAGTCATAATAGAATTTGGAACATCCATGCAAAAGTTTAAAAGGAAAATATCCATTAGAGACAAATGCAACTTTTTTTTATGAGAAAAAAGTTATATTGTTTACAAAATATTGCATACAAAATTGCATATTACATACAAAAGAGATATTGATTTTTAATGAACTCATATTTTGAGTTATGATGGAAAAGAATGCACGGAAGCGTACCCGAGTTTGTTAACATAAAGTTTCTCAATTTGTAAGACAATGAAGGCTTTATCACAGGAAATTAAAAAGAAAAAAGAACAAATGGGTCGACTCGTAGGCTAAGACTTACACAGATAGACCACTAGTATGAAATGTGCCTTTAATGTTTGTCGTCTGATAGCCAAGTAGTCAATGTAAAAAATGATTGGTTACATTGTCATAAATAAAATCACCAATTAGACGTCGGTACCTATCATAACAATGTCATAAAGCCTTTAGACGTCAGCCCTCTGCTTATCCAATGTTATATACTAAATTTTACATGTCAGCTAATGAAAGAACATACGTCTAAATGTGTCGAGTCATTAAAAACTTGACCTAAAATGAATTTTCATGCATTTTCGTACCAATTAGATGTCATTGGTATAAAGGTTTGACGTCTAAGAGTGTTGAAACTAGTAAAAACAATTGAGCGCAAAGTAATTTTTGAGACTCATTAGACATAAACCTTTTATGGAATGTGATATCGAATGAGTATATGACGTTAGTCTTGGAGAGATTAGACATCATATGACCTTTTATGAGTAAAAAAACCAATGCAAGAAAGAACATTTCGTTCATGGTCTCTACACAAACCTTCTACTGTGCGTGTCAAACAACTTCAAAGAAGCTTTTGGTGAACACCAAAGGTAACATTTCTTTCATTTAACACGAATGCACGTTGGTTGAATACTTTAGATATGATTTTCTTTAATTTTGACTGATTGATTTCGTGCATATACACTTTTTGGAGCACCGACGAGTTCTCTTTTCTCACTTACCCAGAATGACTTTCTACTTCGATGTTGAACCCACCTTCATGATTAGTTTCATTTTTAGTTTTTAATATATATATTGCTCTTTTATTTTAGATAAATTGGTTATTGAACTTTCATTTTGGATACCACGGGGTTTGCAAATTTTCTTTCTTTTTAGGTTAACATTGATATATATTTGTTGCACTTTCGATTTTTGATATATATTGCAGTTTGTCTCTTGTTTGCTGTATGTGCGACGTTAAATAAAATTTAATGTAAAATATAAATATAAATAAATTGTTAAAACTATTTTTTAAGGATATTAACTTTAATAAAATTATTTGTATAAAAAATTATGACTGAATTGAGATAAAATAAAGATATAAGGACTAAATGGTGACTAAGACCATGTGACACCATAGTGATACGTGACGTTGTCATTGTCACATCATACTATCATTGTTAGGTGACAAGATTGGTTTGGCATGTTGCAATTTAAAAAAAAAAAAAATTTAAAAATAAAAATAAAACTAATTAAAAAAATATTTAAAAGATAAAAAAATCCCAAACTGACATGTAATACTTTCTTTAATGCTATTAGTACAGTACTAATAGAAAGGATGAGATTGCACCAATTTTTCTAAATTAGAAATTGTACTAAATAGGACTGAAGGTCCTTTAACCTTTCAAATAAGGGCTATAGTCCTAAAACATGTTGACATACCGGATATTGGGAACTGAGTACTTGGTATTAGTGTCCTCTAACTAAGGGAATGGATGGACTGAAGCTTATTGCTAGGCCTAAAACAAGCCAATAAGTTTCACAATTGATAGACCCATAAAAGTTTAGTCTAGTTAAACCCCTGGTAAAAAAGATCAAAATAGTATAAATATAACATCAATGATAATTTACTTTCACATTTTGCATTAATTGAAATTTGATTTCTAAGTTCTAACCAAATTATTTATTTGAACATTGAAAACCTTCTTGCACTATAATGTTTGGAGTGTTCAAAAACGAGAATCAAGTATTAAAAGATGAATATATGAAGGTGTAGAGAACAATCTAAAAAACGAGTTCTTTACCATATATATTTAGTCATAAAAGAATGAAAATCGAATTAAGACAAAAAAAAAATAATAAAAAAACCAATTTGTGATTTAAAAAAATAAAGAGCACTATAATCGTTAAACTTTTCTTAATCAGTATTTCAAAAGATCTAATTTACCACATCCAACTATTTAAATTCTATATAGCTATATAGTCGTTTTTGAAATTGGATTTTTTTTTTTATCTTCACTTTTTATTATTCTCAAACTTAATTCTCGAAATAAAATAATGTTAAAATTTGGTAATGAATTAAATGACATTGTCATAAGTGTTCCCATGCTACGATGAAATCGACACACATCTCACAATATAGTTACCAATTCCTTAATACTATTTGAATATTAAAACTAAATTATAAAAATAATTCAAAATTTAAAATAAAAACAAAATCTAATTTTACGCATAAATTAAATGATTAAAAACATATTTAATTATCTGTACTTAATTTTTGTTTCGACTAATATTGCAAGATATAATTTTTATTCTAGTTAAATGTATATATAAAATCCATGAGGAACAAGAAAATAAAAACTAATTATGTAAAACGTAGTTGATGATGAGAAAAATCTTTTGAAATGATAAGATATTTAAAAGAAGGTAAATTTATTTTATTTTTTGTTAAAAAGTCCATGAGACGTATCTGAGTCTATTTCGTCAGTTCTTCTCACTTCACTTTCTCGAAGTGTTTGGTAGTGGGATGAAGGAATAAGATTTTGGAGGAGTTCGATAGGTGGTGCAGTGTGGCGTGGCGTTATACTCACAACAACATCATCAAAATTATCAAATTACTTTCCGGCAACCTCAATTCTGATCCTTCCACACTCAATGTCTTATTCTCTCTCTTCGATTTCCCTCTCACACCAAACATCGTAACTTTCCAATTCAATCTCCTACACCAAACGCAAACCATGCTCGCGTTTCGATCCAAGCCTTGCAGGGAAACAGCGACCCTCGCACTCGTCCACTTCAATCACTTGCTTTTCAGCTTCACACGCGCCGGGAGCTCTCGCTGCCCTCCACGCGCCACCTTCGGG
Organism: Vigna mungo; assembly: GCA_036885675.1. Classification (NCBI taxonomy): domain Eukaryota; kingdom Viridiplantae; phylum Streptophyta; class Magnoliopsida; order Fabales; family Fabaceae; genus Vigna; species Vigna mungo. Next base: position 31,406,306 of record CP144699.1, read on the forward strand.
GTTTCGAGAGGCCACAACGTTGTTGCCTCGTTGGGGGACCCGCCCGAGGTGTGGTCCGGCGGTGGGATTGTCGTTCGTCCCGGAAATCCCAACTTTGAAGTTGCTGGCGGCGCCCCCAACTCCGGCGATTCGAAAGAGGGGTGTTGGGGGGGCTCCAATTTAGGGAACAATTTCCCTACGCCGAAGGAGATTTGCAAGGGGCTCGACAAGTTCGTTATTGGACAAGAGAGGGCAAAGAAGGTGTTTGTTTGTCACGCTTTTTCGACACTTTTTTTCCTTTGGGAGTTTTGATGTTGTTGTTGTTGCTATTAATTGTAATTCGATTGCATTTTCCAGGTGCTTTCTGTTGCGGTTTATAATCACTATAAGAGGATATTTAACGAGTCTTCTTTACCCAAGTGGTTAGTGTTATTATTCTTTACTGAACTTTACGTTTTTTTAAATTATGTGGATTGATTGTATATGTGTGTGTGGATTGATTGTATATGTGTGTGCAAATTGATTTTTACATGTTCTTACTATTTGGATTGTTAGGCCTGCAGGAGATTCGGATGATAATGTGAAGGCTGATGCTGTTGAAGATGATAGAGTTGAGCTTGAGAAAAGCAATATCCTTCTAATGGGGCCAACAGGATCTGGTAAATCAGTTTTTGCCTTCTTTCTCAGTGTTTAGTGTTTATATTCCTCGAGTTTTTATAAATTATAGTGTATAATTTGATGTTTGTTGCTTCCGTTTTGGAATAACAAATTGTTTGAGTGAATGGAGAATAGATGATTCTTAGCTAATATATTAAACTTTTGTGTTGAGCTCTTTGGGTATATAGCTATATACTACCACGAAATCATATTTTTTAGTAATTGGGCTTTTTTTTTTTTTTTTTTTAATCTTTGTTTCTGCTGTGAACATTTCATTAATTCCTTGTTACTCCTGCTTTACTAGTGTAACTTGTTTTTCTTTGATGCTGTTTCAAGGACAGGGAAAACATTACTTGCCAAAACTTTGGCTCGGTTTGTAAATGTTCCTTTTGTTATTGCAGATGCAACTTCACTCACTCAGGCAAGTTTGTGAGTTTTATTCTTGTTTTCTGATATTTTTTTGTTGTCTAGTGAAGTAAAATAAAAGTAGGGGGTGGGGACGGGAATGAAAATGTTTATGTTTGGAGGCTTATTCTTTTCAAAGATTTGTTAAGCTCCCCTCTATGTTGTACCTTTTCAGCATAAAAGACACATTTTACCATCCTGTAATTTTATGTTCTCAAAAGTTATAGCTAATTTATGCAAAATCTAATCATAGAGAAATTTAGATATATGTCCAAAACATTTCCATTTATCAAATTCAATGTGCCCTTAAGGTTCTTTGGGAATCTTTTTTTTTTTCCTTTTTCTACTGTGATTATAATTCTTGCCTTTATTATGCCTTGTTCCATTTATCACAAAAAACTTCATCCTGATTTTTTTTTTTTTCTGTGAAGCAACATGTTTATCTTACGTGTCTAACCCCCATGCCACCTTTGAACAGGCTGGTTATGTTGGAGAGGATGTGGAGTCCATATTATACAAGCTCCTCATGGTAAATACTCTGGTTAATGGTTGTCTGTGTTTTTAATACAAAGTGGTAATTTGGGGATCTTTTGATATATTGATCAAAACCAATGATTCTATGTGCACTCTTTGAGGGATTAATTTGGTATTTGATAAAAAAAAATGTAAATTTTAATATTTCAAAGCCTATCCACGAGAAATCAAATGTAAAATGGGTTTAATGTGTTTGACGTGGAGACTTTTCCTGCTTAAGATATTTTGGTTTCTGCTGGCCCAACATGTTTTTGCATATTGTTGTGCAGACTTTTGAAAAATCTTCTGTTAATGGGAATTATTTTCTTCTATCTTTAACTGACTTCTGTTTCTATTATAGTATGTTTTTCTCCATGGTTTATTAATCTTTTAAGATTTTTATTGCTTCTTTTGTCAAATAGAGTGGTTGCAATTTGATGAAAGTGTCATAAATGAACACAGTGTTACGAACTGTAGTCTGAATATCATTGCATGAGTTTATTTCCAGGTTGCGGATTATAATGTTGCAGCTGCACAACAAGGCATTATTTACATCGACGAAGTTGATAAGATTACCAAAAAGGTTCCTCCCTGTTTTTGCTTTTTCTTCTATCTGCCTAATTTCAAAACCAAATGTTTTGTCTGCTGTTTTCTACATCTACTCTTTACATTTCAGGCGGAGAGCCTTAATATCAGTAGGGATGTTTCTGGTGAAGGTGTTCAGCAGGCATTACTAAAGATGCTTGAGGGAACGGTTAGTTATTTTCATGTGATCAACATTGAAAGCTAGTGGATATTAACAAAGCTAGATTTCTTTTTTTCTTTCTGAATTTTACACTTTTGCAATTCATTTATATTGACCCTGTTGCACTCTTCCAAATCAAGATTGTCAATGTTCCTGAAGCTAGATTTCTTTTTTTCTTTCTGAATTTTGTATTTTTGCAATTCATTTATATTGACCCTGTTGCACTCTTCCAAATCAAGATTGTCAATGTTCCTGAGAAGGGGGCCCGAAAGCATCCCAGAGGTGACAATATTCAGGTATGTGTGTATCAGTATTTTGTGCTTTACCATTTTAGGTATTTATATGCTTGTTGGGACTTATCAGATATATTTAAGGTGCTGGTCCATGGTTGCAATGACATTTCAACATTTAAGAGTGCCCTTTGTTCTAAACCTATGAGAGAGCTTAACTGATCTCTCTTATTCTTTTCTCTCTTCATTCTCCAGTTTGTTCAAATGTTTATACATGTGTTTTTGGTTTGGCAGAATTTAATTTCTGGTATCCTTTTATATTACTTAAGAGGCTTCTGTAGTCTTCATTTTATTTATATAACTGTTGAGCCATCTGAATCTCTTCACAGATTGATACAAAGAATATACTTTTCATTTGTGGAGGAGCCTTCGTTGACTTAGAGAAAACAATCTCAGATAGGTTCATATATACTGAAAATTTAATAGAAATGACATTGATAATATGGAGTATCAAGTGTTGCTGTATCTAACTAGTAACTTTTGATTCCCTTTTTCAGGCGACATGATTCTTCTATTGGATTTGGGGCACCTATACGTGCAAACATGAGGACTGGTAAAGTCACAGAAGCTGCCGTTGCATCATCCTTGTTAGAAACTGTAAGTTTCATGAGGCAGATTTTTTAAGGATAATGGCTTTTATTAACATATTCAACTTGGATCATTACATTTTTCAAATTATTATTTTGCAGGTTGAAAGTAGTGATCTTATTGCTTATGGTTTAATACCTGAATTTGTTGGGCGGTTTCCTATTCTTGTCAGTTTGTCAGCTTTAACTGAAAATCAACTCATTCAGGTAATCTTTATGTGTAACAATTCAACTTGGTTGCTCAGAAAAGTTGTACCTGTAATGCTTTTCTCATCTGGCTGTTTTTACAACTGAATGATATATCATTTAGTAGATTAGGTGTCTATTGATTGATTAAATCATTGGATGGGAAGTGGTTAGAAGGACTGGCATTCTCACGAACTAAAAGTATACCCTGATATGGCTTTGTTTTGACCTTTTTTTTTTCTTCATAAGTCAATTAAATTGTGTGGTATACCTTAATTTCTCTTTTTTTGTTTTAAACCTTACAAGGTCAATTTTTCTTGCTACCTAATGCCATTAATGATTTAACTTTCTATAGGTTCTTACAGAACCAAAGAATGCTCTAGGTAAGCAATACAAGAAGATGTTCCAAATGAATGGGGTAAGTTTTTACCAACGCCATTCTATTCCCTTGTATATTTTATAGATGACATGTTTTGTTTCCAATGGTTTAATGAGAAGATACCATGGTTGGCCTGATATTCTGGCACAAAACTGTAATGTATGAGGTTTATGGGTCTTTCCACTTATAAATAATTCTGTTTCTTTGCTTGTTCATTGTAGTTTTAGGATCCATTTGGTTGCCAGGATGTTAGAAAAGGATATGATAACCATATTATGCTGCTCTAATCAATTGTTTGGTGCAATGATAAAATATGATTACTTTATCCTATCTTGTTAATGTGTATTTCTTATTCCGGAGCGGGGTTGGGGGAAGTGGGGCGCTGGATTACAAGGCAGTAGGATAAGATAGTCGTCCTCCCTTTTGCTCTTTCTACACCCAACTCTATTACAACCACTATTACAATACCACCACCACCGTTGTTATTGTTACAAAACCTATTCATTGCCTCCTTCATCATCATCACACACCATTATCAGCAAAACTATCATAGTAACCTGTGCCGCTATTAGCACCACTATGGTTTTCGCAACCACCATCACTTCCACTATTGTTGTCAAAACTTGTCAACATTGTTGTTATCACTATCACAATGTAATCTCTATTGTAACAATTATCATCACACTATCACTAGTGTCACCACTTCTGTCATCATTATTGTCATTGTATCTGTCACCCTTGTTGTCATAACAATTGTTACTACTTATGTCGTTATTGTTATGACTTTCATCATCATTATCATCACCATTATTTCTTTATTACCATTGGAGACCCTACATCAACTAGAGGTATTATTAATTATAACATATAAGTAGATACAAACCTCGTCTTCCAAGTCGGTTTTGTAAGGTAAAATTAGGCCTAACTCACTTTCTAAGATGATATGAGTCTATCCTAGCAAAGTTTGTGGGAGGTATTGTGTCACTTGCTTTTTGGCTATCCACAAAATCTTGTTTCACGCACGGAGTGTCTTGGAGATCTCACAATAACTAGATATATAACTAAATGATAATATATAAGTAGATGTAAAACTCTTCTTGTAGGCTGAATTTGTGAGGATTAGCTAGGCTTAAAGTCCTATTTCTAATAATCATGTTATGGTACTTGAGAATAATACAAAGGAATTAGAATGAACTTTGGAGGGTTAGTTTTCCTCTCTTAGGATCTCGTATTTACAAGTTTATTTACATCAAATACAATGTATGAGAGGGGAGAAAAGAAAATCTTAAAAGATATATAAAAAGATATATCTAGGAACTAGATGCAGCGGAAAACACTCAATACCTCAAGTTGAAGTATACAAATTGTATGTGTCAAGCTCTAATACCATATTAGGAAGTGAGTTTAAGCCTAACTCATCATCTCAAAATCGGCTTATAAGATGAGGTTTACATCCATTTCTATAGTATAAATTGGCTTTATTCTTAGTTGACTTGGAATTTCCAACACACTCCTTCACAGTGAGACACTGATATCTTGTGCATTTGACTAGATATTTGTGAGTGTTCCGATAGTGTATGGTACAATAGGTCCAACAAAAGATACAATGTATGAAAGTGGATAGAAGAGAATGTGAAAAGATATATCTAAGAACTAGCTGCAGCCAAAAGCACACAACACCTTTATAATGAATTCTATTTATTCAGACAGCAGTATATGAGTGGACATATACCTCATCTTGCAGGAGATATTTGTGAGGTTGAGTTGAGTTTAAAATCTTATTTCTAAGAATTATTATTGTCATCAATGTCACCATTATCATCACTTTCACCATCATTATTGTTGTCATATGGTAATCATTGTCACCACCATCACTACTATTGTCATCATTACAAATAAGTATATCAATATTTGGTCCTTATCTCGATTGAATTTTGAATGTAGGCTTTGTTGGAATGGAAATGACTGTTTTGACAAAAAAAGTTATGTAATTTCAGGTAAAGCTACATTATACAGAAAGCGCTCTGAGATCAATTGCCAAAAAAGCAATATCTAAAAATACTGGTGCTCGGGGATTACGATCAATCTTAGAGAATGTGTTGGTAGATGCTATGTATGAGGTATGCCATAACTTTTCTTTTGTATAAGTAATTTGTTTGTAGTGTGACATGGGGTGCTGGTGTTGCTTATAGAATTAGTGGGGGTTCATAACATTAAAGACAGTAAAATTTAATGACACCGCACAAGCTTCAAGCATTGGGTCTTGGCACCCACCTACATGCTTATTGACCTCTAGTGCTACCCCTACTACTGGTACTACTATTATTATTCTTAATATTATTATTATTATTATTATGAAGAATATAGACACAATAAATTAGTTTTGAAACTTGAAACAAGTACCTAGTTTCCATGACTTGTAATTTCTTTTCTGTTGGTGACAGTAGTCAATCTCAGTTGTCCTTCTTTAGGTTCACCCTTGTACCCAATTTGTGAAGCAGTGGATTAATTGCTTCCGCCATTTGATATTATTAATGACTATGTAATGGTCATTTGATCAGGTCGTGGTGGTCCTTAAATGTCTTGTCATACTCAATTATGTCCCAGAAATTCATTCTCTAATTTCTTTTTGATTAATCTTCCCTCACTCCCAAGTCTTCCTGTTAACTAAAACACAAGTAATAATTGAGCTTCTGTTCACTAAACTTGGGCATATTGAATTGTACTGCTTCATGAAATGTGTAGACTATTTAGCTTGCTTATTTAACGTTTTGTGCAGATTCCTGATGTTAGAACAGGTGACGATGTTATTGACGCTGCTGTCGTCGATGAAGAGGCTGTTGGAAATGTGGGGTGTGTTGGGAGAGGGGCTAAAATTCTTTATGGTAAGGGTGCATTGGATCGTTATCTCACAGAGCAGAAAAGTCATTCAGAGGTGTGCATAATTTGAATGCTTTATTTTTCTCTCTGCTTCTATGAAATTGCACTTCCTAATCATACTTTTGTTTGTGCATAGACCATGGAAACATCAGCCACAGATCATGAAGCAGACGCGGAACTTCCTTCCATTGTTGCCAGCATGTAATGTTGCAAATATTACTGTTTGTTATTTTTGTACATATAGTTGATGCAATTGTTGAATAATATAAATATAAGGTTATTTTCTACCGTCACCTCCGTGGTTAGTTTCGTTTCCACTGATCATAGAGCTAAATTAAATGCCACATACATGTAAGTGTGCAAACCTGATTCGTATGTAAATTTTCAGTGGCATTATTGGTGGAACCAAAATGTGTATCGTTAAATAAAATTATTCAGGTTCGTTCCTATTTTTGTTATATACATTTGTCGTTCAACTTAATATTGAGTTCTGCAATATCCCCTTAGTTCAATAGCACGATCATGTTTATTTAATGTTTCGTTTAGTTCAATAGTACAGATTAGCTTGTGAACCCATTGCAAAACACAGCAAAGCAATTGTGAACCATTCTAAAGCAAATCCATTTGAAATCACTTATATCAAATTAGCCAATGTGAGTCACCCCCTCTTGCCAAACTCTAGAATCTGTGTTCAGCGAATACAACTAGTAGCTCTCTATTTGTAGCAATATTATTTAATATTTGAATCAAATGATATTACTTATGCATATTGATTCACATTAATTTGCATTTATTTATGTACCTTGGAAAAATAAATAAATGTGTATATTAAAAGCAATTCTGCCCCATCTTATTTGAAGATATGGACTCTTGTCTTTTAAAAAAATAGAGAATTCGTTTTAATATATATGAGGATCACGTGATTTTTTTCCTACAGTATCTGTTTTGAGATTTAACTTCTTGAGTAGACCATCTGTTTTTCTTTTTATTTACCTTGATAGATCCAAATATTGTGCACGAAAGATATTCGGTTACTAAGGATCCGAAATTGGATGATAATTTGTTTAGAAGTTTATGGATTGATTTGTAACTCGGCTCCTTAAGGTATATGTGTTTTTTTTTTTAAAAATAAAATAGAAATTTTTATTTAGAAAAAATGTAAAAAATAAAAATAAAAAAATGTAGAAATTTTTAATAGAAATTTTTACAAGTTAGCATATGATAAGAACCATAAAGAAATAAACTCAAGTAAAAGAAATATTGATTATATTTTGAAATTTGATCTTATCAACGTGAATCCAGACCACTTTTGTTATTCTATTAAGAAAACATCAGATAAACAAATAAATTCTACAATCCAGTTCATTTCCTAGCCCTCCAGCCCCCTTTCTCTCTCTCTTCCTCTCTCCACTATAAGCATTTTTCCTTGTAACTAACTTCCTCTAACGCTGCTAGTTGTGTAGTTTCTGTTACTCTTCTCTTCCCGAGTTTTTATTCACAGCATCTCGTTTGTATCTCCTTCTATACACGTATTTGACTTTGGGCCTAATTTGCTGGACCGTATAATCCCTTTCCCTATTAAAACACACCTTGTCCTCAAGGTGGAATCTTGGAAAGTGCTCCTGTAATTCAGTCAAATATTCCCATGAATTTTAACATTCTGGTAACTGGTGTCATTTAATTAGAACTTCTCTGATCCCTTGCTGATTTTGACAAATTGCTAAGGCTTCTGCAGGTTGCACATTAAGCTCTAAATCCTCTGTCAAACACTTGGGTAGGGGTTGAGTTTGGACATCATCACTTACTAACTTCTTGAATAAGGACATGTGAAAAACAAGATGGATCAAGCTCTCTGCTGGAAGTGCTAATTTATATGCGACCTTGCTAATTTTTTCGACAATTTCGTATGGCCCATAATATCACAGACTAAGTTTTTGGTTCATTCTTCTTGTTAAACTCCTCAACTTATATGGTTGAATCTTCAGAAATACCCGGTCTCCCACATTATATTCCACATCTCGCCTATGTTTATCAGCCTGTTGCTTCATGCGGTTTTGTGCCTTAGTTAATTGTCCTTTTAACGCTTCTAACATTGCATCTCTATCTGCTGTCATCTTGCTCACTTCTTCCACTGCTTATATCCCCTTTAATTATTGGTGGTGGGTCCCTTCCATAAAGAACTTTGAAAGGGGTTGTATGGGTAGATTCGTGATAATTAGTGTTGTACCAAAATTCAGCCCAACTTAGCCATTTAGGCCAATGTCTTGGTTTGGTACTAGTTAAACACCTCACATAAGTCTCAACACACCTAATGACCACTTCAATTTGGCCATCCGTTTGTGGATGGTAAGCTGAGCTGAACCAAAGTTTGGTTCCAACAAGTTTGAATAATTCCGTCCAGAAAGAGCTAATGAAGACTCTGTCTCGATCATTCACGATGGAGGAAGGGAACCCATGTAATCGCACCACTTCTTTAAGGAATATTTCAGCGATATCCTTGGCAGTGTAAGGATGAGACATGGCTATAAAGTGAGTGTACTTCGTTAATCTATCTACCACCACCAAAATGGTATCTTTCCCTCCTGTTTTCGGGAGTCCCCCTATAAAGTCCATGGACACGTCAGACCACACATGTGTCGATATAGGTAGAGGTTGCAATAATCTCGAGGGAGTTAAGGCCTGGTATTTATTTCGTTGGCAGATTTCACACCGCTGCACATATTCTTGAATTTGTTTCTTCATTCCCTCCCAATACAACAACCCTGCAATCCTTTTGTATGTACGAAAATATCCAGAATGGCCCCCTACTATTGTATCATGAAACTCCTTAAGAATAAATGGAATCTTAGAAGACCCTTTGGGTATTACTATTCTTACTCTATAGTATAATCTACCATGCAAGAATTTGTATCCTTTATGAGCATTCGGGTCTCTTAATAATTCTTGTATAATTTCCCTCAACTTTTCATCCATTTGAACTTCGTGATCAACTTCGTCCCATTCATAAAATTGGATAGTGGTTAATGCCCATAACTGCTACCTGGAAAGTGCATCAGTTGCTATATTCTCCCTTCCCGGTTTATACTTTATTTCAAAGTCAAACCCTAACAACTTTGAAACCCACTTTTGTTGTTCCTCTCCCATTAGTCGTTGTTCAACCAAGTATTTAAGACTCCTTTGATCAGTGTGTACTTCAAAGTGCCTTCCCAACAAATAAGGCCTCCACTTTTGAGTAGCTAAAACCACTGCCATAAGTTCTTTTTCATATATTGATTTACTTTGGTCCCTTTCAGAGAGAACCTTACTCATGTACGCCACTGGGCTTCCCTCTTGCATCAACACTGCACCAATTCCCTTACCCGAAGCATCAATTTCCACTACAAAAGGCTTCTCAAAATTAGGAACAACTAGGACAACTGCTGTGGACATAGTTGCCTTAAGCTGCTCAAAAGCCTTTTGAGCATCACTTCCCCATTGAAACTGATCTTTCTTAGCTGTTGTGTGAGAGGGCCCACAATTTTTCCATAGTTTTTCACAAATTTTCTGTAATATCCTGTGAGACCGACGAAGCCCCTTAATCCTTTAACGTCCTTGGGAGCAGGCTAAGTGAGCATATCTTTGATTTTACAAGGGTCTGCAGCCACGCCGCCATGTTCAGAAATGATATGACCCAGGTATTCCAAGCTTCGCTGCCCAAAATGACATTTCTTCCTATTGGCAAATAAGTTGTGATCCCTTAACACCTGTAATATAGCTCTCATATGCTCCTCATGCTCCTTTTCACTCTTGCTGTAAATGAAAATATCATCAAAGAAAACTAGAACAAACTTTCTCAAGTAAGGTTTGATTCATAAGTGCTTGAAAAGTTGAAGGTGCGTTGGTGAGACCAAATGACATACCTAGAAACTCATAGTGACCCTCATGGGTCCTGAATGCTGTTTTTGAAATATCATCATCTTTCATTCTAATTTGATGATACCCGGACTTCAAATCCAATTTCGTAAAAATCACAGCCACTCCTAGCTCATCCAACAATTCATCAATCACGGGTATCAGAAACTTATCTGGGATAACGAGTTTATTGAGTGCCCTATAGTCCACACAAAATCTCCACCCCTGTCTTTTTTTTGACCAAAATCACAGGGCTACTAAATTGGCTATTGCTCGACCTATCACCCCTGCCTGTAACATTTCACCCACAATCTTCTCAATTTCATTTTTTTTGGTAATAGGGATAGGATACCTATATGGTCGTGTGTTGGGTATTTGTCCCCCTTCCTGTAACATAATCGCATGATCATGATATCTTTTTGGAGGTAATCCTCTCGGTTCTTGGAACACGTCTCCAAACTCTACTAATGTTTCTTCCAAGGCACATGATATTGGAGTGGAAACAAGTTGGTTTTATCGTTGGGTTTCGGCATTCCCCACGTATTGGTAGGCTGGATAATACCCTTCATTTGTAGAATGTAAAGTCTTTATCATTGTCTTCCAAGAAGCTTGCTCTATGCAGAAGGAGGGATCTCCCTTCAAATTCTGCTTACGCTCTCTTTCCTCCCACTATAGTGTGAAATTTTTGAAGTTGGCCTTAATATCTCCCAAACTAGCCAACCAATCTAGTCCTAGCACCACCTCCGTACCTCCCAGATTAAGGATAAAAAAATCCTGCTCGATTTGAATTCCCTGCAACTTTATTTGTACTACTTTACATATGCCCTTGTTCTTTTCTTTTTGTCCATTACCCATCACGACCGTATACTCTGGAGATTTTGTCACCTGTAATTGTAACTCAGCCACTAGGAGTTGAGAAATAAAGTTACTTGTGGCTCCCGAATCAATCAAAATCAAAACCTTTCTCCCTCCTATTGTTCCTTTTATCTTAAAGTATTTTCTTGAAGTGAGACCTTCTTTACTCTTCAAAGACAACTGCATAATTTTATTTTCTAATTCCACTATTTGTTCCTCTGTTTCAGCTGGACCGCCATCTTCCTCTGTTTCCTTTGGTTTACCATCTTCTTGGCCCTCCACCAATACAAGTTCATAATGTCGAAGCTTTGCATACATGCTCCCTTCCCCATTTTTCTCCACACTTAAAGCAAAGCCCCTTTCGACTCCTTTCTTGTAATTCCTCTTGAGTCAATCTTCTCCCTTCCAGCAGTTTCCCCTTCCATGGAGGTTTAGGATTAGATTTTCCTCCTATTCCCCCCATGGATATCGTCGATTTTCCCTAAGATAACTCCCCTGAAACCTTCACGAAGCCAGTCTCCTTATCTCGCCAACCTTTCTTTTCTTCCCATCTGAAACCTCCTCTTCTCATCGCCATGTTTTTCTCTTCCAATAATAAGGATCGATCCATTAAATCAAATATAGAGTCGGTGTCATAGAGCTTGAGTTCAACTCTAATCTCCTCCTTCAACTCGTTAAGGAAGATCCCCTTTAACATGGTACAATCTGTTCCTCTCAGCGGTGCTGAAACCATCTCGAATTGCCTGCGATACTCCATCACTGCTCCCATTTGTTTAATGCTTAACAAAGGTTCAAATGGGTTTTTAGCCAATCTTGGTTGAAATCATTGAAGCGTCACTGTCTTAAAATCCTCCCAACTCTGAACCGCCGTCTAATCCTCCCACCATCGGTACCAATTCAGGGCTTGGCCTTCCAAAGCTACCATCATCACATCTAATTTCTCATCCTCCGAAACTGAATTCAATTTAAAGTAATGCTCCACTCGAACGAGCCAACTGTATGTGTCCTCTCCATTGAACACCGGAATCTCCATCTTCCTTCCCCCAAAATCATAGACCCGAGGTGGGCTCCCATATCTTCGTGGTGGTCGTGATCTGGATACCGAGTAATTACTCCCTTCCTCGTCCTCGTCCATAATCCTGGTCTCGCTACGTGGTCGATGGGATCGTCGATAAAATCGTGGTCTATCTCTTTGCAGTAGGATCTGCTTGATCTCACTAAGCTCTGATTGCTGAGCTTGTAAGCTTCGTTCTATATTCTCCATTATGCTCTCCATTGTAGATCGTGTGACAAACATTCAAGCTCATAATCAAGAGCTCTGATGCCAGTTGATAAGAACCAACAAAGAAATCAACTCAAAAGTAAAAGAAATACTGATTATATTCTGAAATTTGGTCTGATCAACATGAATCCAGACCACTTCTGTTATTCCATTAAGAAAACATCAAAGAAACAAACAAAACCCAACAATGCAGTCCATTCCCTAGCCCTCCAGCCCCCGTTATCTCTCTCTTCCCCTCTCCACTATAAGCATTTTCCCCTGTAACTAACTTCCTCTAACTCATATTCCAAGCTGCCAGCTATGCAGTTTCTGTTACTCCTCTCCTCTCGAGTTTTTATTCACTGCATCTCGTTTGTATCTCCTTCTATACACGTATTTGACTTTGGGCCTAATCTGCTGGGCCGTATCAGCATACAAGTGATCGGACTAACTTACATTAATCAAATCCATGAAAATTTATATGAAAATCGACTGAAACGGTCTATTTAACTATCTGGTGCTCATCTGACTAGCTCTCCAGTTTTGATTTGCTATGTTATCAGACTAGTCCATCCAAGATATATGTGCACACAATCAAATAGACAACCAGAAAATTAAGAAATTTAAATAATTTGTTTATATAAACATCCTTGCATTTGATTTTCGGTAAAGCCTAACAATAATATGTAAGGAGAGAATTAGATAACTGCCAAAAACTTGGAAAGAATTTAAAAACCAGCAGTGTTGTGCTTCAACTAGGGGTGGGGTAATAGGGTTTAATTTAATTAAGTGAAGTGGAACCGAGGCAAGGCAAGGTTCCAATTTTTTTTTAATGAAAACGGGTCACAAGCTTGCCTCCTAGGTTGCCTAGGGAAGGTCAGGTTGATTCGGACTTCTAGTTGAAAGTGTTGTCTTGACTCGTCTTTTTTGGTCGGGTTGATAGGCTAGCTCACTAGGCTTGGTCCTTTTTGTCATTCATAACTCATACCTTTAAAATATATGTTAATTATTTATAAAAATAAAGATATTAAGTACTAGGATAACGCAAATAATCACATAAGTACTTATACCTTCAAAAAACGAGAAAAAACATCTTCCATTTATAATTTTTATATTTTATAATATAAAATAAGAAGGTTAGTGAGTGAAAATGGAATGTTAAAAATCAACTGTGCATGTGAAATGTTTAAATCGTGTATTTTAAAAAAATAAAATAAAGACCCAAAATATAAAATAACCAAAATAGAAAACAAAACATTAAGGGTGCAAAATAGTAGTGTAAGGTATAATGAGATATTAATGTGTAGTGTTTAATGAATATGGAGATACAATGAGCAAAAACATGTTCTAACCCAACCAACAACAAATCACATAAGGGATGTGGGTTAAGTAAATGTGGAGGTGATTAAAATAAAGAACCCAAGAAACAAAACAAAAATAAGGGTGAAGAAATCTAAAGATTAAGAAACTTGGTCAGCCCAAATGAACACAATCTTTCTAAAAAGGAGGAACAACTAGGGTTTCTTCTCCTTCCTTAGTACTTGACGGTCTCACTAACCTCGCCTCCCTTGTCATCCTTGCCAACCTCGCTGGCTTTCTCGACCTCATTTGCCTTGTTGGCCATGCCTGCCGCCTACGTCACCAACCATGTTGGCCTTTCCAAACTCAACTACCTTACCGATCTCGTTAATCTCTATGGCCTTTTTCGACCTCGTCGATCTCCCCGACCTTCGTCCACCTTTGTCGACCTCTCTGACCTTTGCTAACCTTGCCTTTTTTTCCTTGCGACCTCACTGACTTCGTCGGCCTTGCTAACCTTTTCTACCTTGCCAGCCTTGCCTGCCTTGCTGACCTCGTCAGCCTTGCTAGCCTCGCTGACCTTACCAACTCCATCAACCTTGCTTTTCGTTCACCCCTTCTTCGTCTTGGGTCATCCTTTAATAAAGCTACTCCTCTACTTCTTCGATGGTGCTACTCCTCCAAACAACTTTGGTGTTCCTTATTCTTCTCCTCCGTTGATTCAACCTCCTTTCACCCTGTTTGATAAAGTTGTGATGATTATTGCCTTGTGCGTGTGTTTTGCTTTGGGTTTGTGAATTATGCTTTTTTATGTGTAAATAGAGGTGATGGATATTTGGGTGTGAATGAAGAAGGTGGCAAGATTATGTGGGTGAAGATGATATGTTAATGATAAATGATGGCTTAAGTGTTTTATTCTACAAGATAATTAGTCTGAAAATATCAACAGAAAATATCTGCCAAATATTTTTAAAATTGACTACATCTGTTAAATATTTGGGAGATATTACATTATCAGATAAGAGATTTTATCAAAAGAAAAATCAGAATCCAAGTCCAATAAATTTCTATATAAAGAGATAAGGGGAAAGTAGAAGAAAGAACTCAACACTCTAGATTCAACAACTCCACCACTCCTCTCACTTTTATTTGCATCATGTATCTCACTCCATTCATGGAAGGTTAAGCTTCTAGGGTTATTATGTAATTTCATTATGGATTTTGAGGTTAAGTTAAATTAATGTTTTGTTTCTTTTGATTATTGATTTGGATTATCTTTCTTCTATGTCTTTTATCTGTAAATCATGTCAAAAGTAATGGTTTTTACATCATAAGGTGTTTGAATCTACATGCATATTGATCATATAAGTTTAAAGGTTTCTAGGTTTGATTGAGAATGTATTTTGATTGAATTTAGCAACTTTCATATGATTAAACGTGTTTTTGCCACTAATTAAGCATGTACTTTGATTAGTGATAAGAACTTTAACAATAATTAATTGAGAATTTACTTTGATTAATTAATTTTTATTTGGTTAGGAGATTAAAGAGTAGACATGATTAAACAGAATAAGATTTAATTGAGAATGTACTTTGGTTGAATTTATTGTGAATAATCTAGAAAAACATTTCCATGATAACTTTGCCATTCCATTTCTTCAGCATTGTCTCCATTCATTTAAAAACATAAATCCCCAAAAACCACTCCTATATGCCATAACTCATACTAGACTGTTTCAATCCGCCATCTACTTCTCTTCTAAGATCCATCAAACTTGTATATTTATTCTGATGATTGCATTAAGTCCAAACTACTATTACTTAAACAAATCCTCATTTTGCTTCTTTTACTTCACGCACTCAACATGAACTATCCAATTATGAACTATTGACATTGGTTCTGCTTTAAACATCAATGTAATAGTGAACCCCACAACTCTAAGGTGGAAATTCTAGTACCTGCTTCAGAATACCCTCGAAAAAACCCTTACACCACAAAGACTTGGTCTTCACTTCTTCACTTGTTTATGTTAAAGTTATCTAATTCTCACAAAACATTGCCTTCACCTTTTAGCTTAAAACCATTGTTGATGTACAACCACCAACTCACCTTCTTGAAATAAGAAACAACTCTTTGAGACCATAACCACCCGAAAAGAGATTGGAAAACAACCAAACCACCTTTGTGATCAGACCTAAACTTACAAAAGAAACAACATCATAAAAACCTCGGGCTTGAATCCCTCAATCACCACAACATGTGCCACACATCCTAACCAACCTCATTTGGCCACCACTATAGCAAACACCATCACCTTAACTTAAAACCTTCTTCATGAATCGACTTCTTCAACACTCCGTTATCTAACATTCACATCCTGCCTCTGAACCTCAACACATCTTTTGACCCCTTATAAACTCCTTAGCCCAAACTATGTAGATCAGTTCACTGTCTTTTGTAAATTAAGATCCAACATCTACTTCTTCTTGATGAAACTTAGAAAATCACTAGATCTAATAAGACTACTACATCTAATGAAATCCACATCCAACTCAACCTGTAGTTTCATATCTTCGAACATCCCAACCAACCCAAGCTCTCTAATCATTCGTGGTAGCCACTTCAAAACCCTTATTCTCCTTTCTTCATTCCCTGTCTCTTAACTCCCTAGCATAATCTTTCCTTACAAAATTGACTTTCTAATGTGCTTTTTCCTTCAATGCTTGAAATCTTATATCTTGACTTCGATGCTGCTACTTGTTGAGAGAATCTATCTATCTTATTTTTATTGTTGAACTTAGCTTAAAAACCTTATGATACTTCACGCTCCCCAAAGATTGCATCTTATCTAACTTAAACTTTGCTTCTCTAAACTATCCCTTAAGCTCTTCTATGTCTTATACTTCTTTTCTAGATATTGATTCCCCTTAGTCAAATTCAGTATTCATATTCCTTTTTTAACTTTAACCTCAAACCTTTCACCATTTTCCTTATTCAAGTCTCAAACATTTCTGATATGCAAAACCATGTTGCCTTCTCAACGTGGTTGCGCTAGTGTTCACCGACACATTTCCTTTACTCTAAACACTAAATCCAACTTCTCTTGAAAAACTTGTGATATCTAATCCCTTAACATTGTTCTTGAAAAACTCCCTCACAAAAAAAAAAAAATTGCTTCTGAACTCCAACATCTTTCTCCATCCTTTGAAACCCAAAAATTCTGGTCTTCTAACTCCTTAGCTTTAATAAACCACCTCTCTCAATCTTTGAGGCAAAAACTTGTCTCAAAGGCTTTAACCAATTCAAATAAAGGTATACAACTCAAGTTATCCTTGAATTTATATTCCTCTATCACTATAAAGCACAAACATCAGTTATTACTCCAATTTCAGTGCTTTAGAAAATTTCCTATTAATACCCCAATTTTAACCAAAACAACCCCAAAACCATTCCTATTCACTACCTCAAATCCTTCATCAGTTTATACCTATTTATATCACAATACAATAACATAAAACATTAATCCCAATACCAAATTCTCAACCTTTATCAACACCTATCATCAACAAATCAACATCACACAAAATTATTTATCATCAAATATCTATTCAAACATAATTTATCACAGCATAGCAAACATAACTCATACATTATAACACAAAACAATGATAAATAATTAGCTTCCTTTACCCATTTTGAAGACCAAACCACTCTAAAGAACCCTATATCGCTCCTACAACTCAAAGAGCTCTATCTACATCTACAGACAACAAAAAGACAATCAGGGTACACCATTAGATTCACTGGTCAACAAAGAATCAAACTAAATACTAAAAATACGCAAGTAAGCTGAGAAAGGCCCACATGCAACAAATAAAGAAAGGGCCAAAGAAAAAGGGTCAAAACTTAACTTACTCAGATAGAGAAACTGATCAGTCTGAATTAAGAGCTCGCCACCAGGATCACTCCTATAGCCTCAGTTCTTTTTCTCTGCTCATCTGATTGAAGTTGGAGAACTCTAAAAAAGTGGTTTCTAGAGAGACAGTGTGTTTTAAAATAATGAAACTTGTTTATAACAAAACTATTTATAATAAAACCATTTAATATTAACATAATTGAGTCTTACTATTTTTAAATTACTACCATTTCTAAAACATAATTTTCTATGTCTTTACATTTATAAACCCTATAATAGACCATAGACCCTATGCCTCACATAAAAAAAAAACTACATTAAGCTCACCGTTTTGGGCCTCTAATAAAAGTAAGGAAAAGAAAAGAAAAAAAACCTTATTTTCAATGCTTTGGACCACTGCCAAACCAAACTGGGTTGAACCCAGTTGCCCTAGCTCAAGTAACGAACCAAACAAGCCCTACAACATGGACCAGGCTCTACAGCACCCATCCAACGCACCTAAATTAATATATAGCGCAAAAACCATATAAACCTTATTTAAACCTTTTGGCAGCCAGAACAAAATACTAGAAAACATGCACATATATGTATTATTAAATGCCTTATACTTACACAACCAAACTATAATAAAATATTCCCCATTTTTCTCGGGTCTTATAGTGCTCAGTGATAGTTTTGTCGCTCAACGCTAAACTTTTCACAAAATGACTTGCCTAATGACACCATTATGTTTCTTAATGACATAAAATTAAATTATTCTAGACCTACAGTGAAAAGTGGCGCTCAGTGGTGCCCTACCACCGCTCAACGCCAGAGCATTCGCAACTATGTGTGCTCAGCGGTACAAACCTGACACTTAGCGACTTAAAGTTAAAAAAATACCCGCAAACCTACACAAGGAACTAGTGCTTGGCGCCATACCAGAAAAAACATATTCAATTTTATGATTTGGAGAAATATTGACTTGCTCAGATGATCAAATTGGTAAATCTGACTTAATATTTGATTCAAAATTAATTTTCAATGTTAAAGTGCACACCAACTTGCTCCAATGGTCAGATTCTCAATTCCTCACTTCCTCAACTCAACACTAAGTCAGACAAAACAAACAACATAGCAACTCAAACAATAAATGAACAATTCAACATACTCAAATCAATTAGACATGTAGTTTATCATATTCATCACATCTATAAGTTTAAAACAAAGCAATCAGCTTCCCTTACTTGGAGGGTGACCGAACAACTCTAGAAATCCCACAACAACAAAATTCCTCCCAACTTGTGAATGCTTTATCATAAAAGCATCACGAGAACGATCAGGACACACCATTATGATCATCAATCAGTAAAGACCCATATTGATAACTCAAAAGACTCATGCAAATAGAACAATACTCACATACAACAAATAAAAGAAAAGACCAAAGAAAAAGCTTGAAACTCAACTTATTCAAACAAAGAAACTGATCGATCTAAATTAAAGAGCTCGCCACAATGATCAATTCTACTATATCAATTTTTAATTAGACGAATAGAGGATGAGAACTCCTAGAGAGAAGTTAGAGACCTCTAGAAAAGTGATTTCTAGAAAGATGATATGTTTTAAAATAATGAAACTTGTTCATAATGAAATTGTTTATATTAAAACCATTGGCTTAATCCCTCCCTTAGTCCCTGTATTTGTGTGCAAATCTCAGTTCGGTCCTGAAGTTTTGAACTGTCTCAATTAGGTCATAATTTTTATAAAAATGCACACATTTTACCCTAACCGTTAAGTTGTCTCAAACGGCGTTAATTGATGCTGAGATGTATTTTTTATTTTAGGCTTAATCCCTCCCTTGGTCCTTATGTTTGTGTGAAAATCTCAGTTCGGTCCTCAAGTTTTGAACTGTCTCAATTGGGTCATAATTTTTGAACTGTCGACAACAGCGTCATTTTTTAGTTTGAGAGGGAGAAAAGGTGTGAGTCGGGGGGTTTGAGGGTGGAGGAATGAGTGAAATGTGATCAGTGATTGGAAGGAAAAAGAAAGACCATAGCCACGTGGATTTAATGATTTTAAAACATAAAAAAAAATTACAGCTCAGTTCAAAGTTAATGTCGTCTCAACACACTTAACGGTTGGGGTAAAATGTTGTAAAAATGTTTGCATTTCATAAGGACTTGAGGACCAAACTGAGATTTTTACACAAACATAAGAACTAAGAGAGGGATTAAGCCTAAAATAAAAAATACATCTCAGCATCAATTAACGCGTCTGAGACCAGTTAATGGTTGAGGTAAAATGTGTGCATTTTTACAAAAATTATGACCCCATTGAGACAGTTCAAAACTTGAGGACCAAACTGAGATTTGCACACTAATATGAAGACCAATGGAGTGATTAAGCCAAAACCATTTAATATTAACATAATCAAGTTTCACTAATTTTAAATCTCTATCACTTCTAGAAATACAAATTTTTAAGTCTTTACCGAATATATAAAGTCGACTTCATCAATATTATTAATCAATTTCTAAAATTGATTTTAAATTTCTCTTTACATTTAAACATTTAAATATAATAGAATGATGAAGTTCATTTCAAGATATGTTATCTTAAAAAAAATGTCAAGAAAAAAATTAAGTTATTACTTAATTTATAAATTGATTTATTTGCTCAAAAAAAAAATTGCAATCTCTCTAATTTCAATTATCTTTTAAATTTTATTCTTACATATAAATTTTTTTATTTCTTTCGTTATTTTAATTTATTTGAAATTTAATTAATTAATTAAGTTATTTAAAATTTAAATTTTATTTTTATTCGTTTTATATGCTGTATTCCATGTTTAAAAATTTATTTTCAAAAAACATATATATATATCTACTTAGATTTCAATTCCTAAAAAGCCAAACTTCAACAAGACAATCCATAAATTTCTCTATAAATTATCATCTAATTTCGTGTTCTTGGTAACCTAGTTTCTATCTAAAAAGTAGTTAAGTCTATTGAGGTAAATAAAAAAATTCGTGGTCTACTCAGATAAGTAAATCCCAACAGATCTACTACACTAAAAAAAAATCATTTATCTTATAGATTTTTTGTGATAATGTTCAATACGATTATTAGTTCATTTGAAGTTTTCATCATCACAATAAAGTTTCAAACGGAATCTTAATTTCAAAATTATATTCATAACATTACTTGTCTTCAAAAGTACTAAAACCAATATTAAGATTTTTAAAAATATCACTAAAGTCTTGTTCACTTAAGTAATTTGAAGAAGAGTAATTGAGTGAATATGAGAGAATTTGAAGGTAATTTTTTGTTGTTGTTTATTTGAGTGAATTTGGAAGTAAACGAAAGTGAATTTGGAAGTAAAGTTTGTGAGAATTAGTGTAATATTTAATTTATGTGACAGATTAAAAAAATTTACTTCCAAATCCACTCTCATTTGTCTCCAAATCTATTCAAGTAAACAACAACAAAAAATTTATTTTCAAATCTTCTCAAATCCTTTCAATTACTCTTCCCCAAATCCACTCAAATGCACAAGGCCTAAAAGACTTCTATAACTGTTTCGATGGATATTTTACGGGACCGAGACACTAAGCTTTTCTGACATGGCTTTACCGCTTTTCGATGCTTGAACTGGGTTATTCGTTCCCGATGGAGAGGGGGAGGTACCTGTAAAAGACACTCCGATGTCCAAGTCAGACGTGTATTGAAGAGCTTACAATAACACTATAAACAACGGGAAAAGGGATGTAGCGCAGCTTGGTAGCGTGTTTGTTTTGGGTACAAAATGTCATGGGTTCAAATCCTGTCATCCCTATCCCTAACTATTACTTTTGGGTACAAAATGTCACTAAAAAGCGCTCTTAGTTCCATATTCCATATTCTATGATATTCCATACTCTTAGTTCAGTTCGGCAGAACGCGGGTCTCCAAAAAGCGCTCTTAGTACACTAAAATAATTGAACATTTAAAAGAAAGTCTGAATTTTATCCTTGTCGATTAGGATGAAACTAAATAATTACACTATTTGAGTATTTGAATATGAGTTGAATGTGAGTAGAATGTGGATGAAATATGATTGGAAGATACCTGGCTTGTGACCCTCACTCCCTATTTATAATTTGTCTCCTGGATCTTAAACTGATATAAGCACAACAAAATAAAATATAAACCGAATATAATATAAACAGACTTATCTGGTTAGTTGCTAAATATCTTTAATTAGATATTCTTGATTATTTTATATCTTTAATAAGATATTAACCGATCGGCTATTCTTCATAACCGCTCGTACCAGATATCATACTGTACAATAACTATTCATCACTGAAAAAAAATCATTTATATTAAAAAAATTCACAAAGTTTAACTTATTAATATCTCTTACGAAATCATATATATTTTATGTTTAATTACTCCGTTGGTTTCTTGGTTGAAATATTTTAAGTGGATCCTCATTTAAGTTTCAATTTTTAAAAAATTAACTTAATCAAATCCTTATTTACTCTCAGTTCCATCAAATCAAGTCCTAATTAAATCAATTTTTTAAATATTGAAATTTGATTAAGACAAAAATGTAAACAAAGATTCATTTAAAACTTTTAAACCAACATCGAAACCAAATTTTAAAATAAATAAACAATGACAAATTGAATATATTTCTTCTGAAATAATTGACTCCTTCATTATTTTCTGGCTACTATTTTCATTGTTTAATGATGCCCATTACTTTGAAATTGTCAGCTTTATGCGTGTAGAATATTTATTAGAATTATGATTTGGTATTATTTGCTATCGCAATATCAATCAATCACAGTACATAATAATATAACACCAAAGCAAGGAAGCCAGCATGTGCCTCCAATTGAAGTTGTGAAACGATACCTAAACCCTATAAGCTTCATCATTCGTGCCAAAGTCTCCATCTCTCACCATGTTACTTAATAATATTATAAAAATAAAAAAATACTTTTAACAATTTCTTTTTTTACAATCGTGATAATTTGTGATAAATTTTTTTAAATATACGAATCAATAAAATAAAATAATGATAATTAAATTTAGTATCAAAAAATTATTAAAAAAAATTATTAAAATATCACAGTTATGTAATAAGAAAAAGTGGGTGAGAGTGCAAAACTTCAGAACTAAATCCAGTTCATTTTCGTTGTGTCATCCTCTTTCTATTGGATCTTCACCCTCTGATTATGGCGTTGCATCCACACGAATAAGATATCTCCTTTCACTCTTCTATTTTGCCCCATTTCTCAAACTTCAATTTTAACTGTTAAATGCTTTGTAAAATAACTTCATTAGGTGTAATGTAATTTTCATTTCCTTTTGTTCTTTCTTAGCATTGTTTTATTTTTAGACACGTACGGTATACTTATTTTAGAAGAAATTCACAAATAATCGAGTACACCACTACCAACATAATGATCATTGCTTCTAATTAAAAAAAAAGTTCGAATCAAAATAACCTTTTTTTTCTCTTTCTTTTCAATGAAAATTGTTATTGTGTTTTTGAGTAAAGTTTGGGTGAAGAAAAATATCAAGTGGATAACCCAATTCAGTTCTTCCATTGCATGCCAAGTTTTCACTTCGAATTTGCAATAATTGGTATAAAAATTAAATAATAGAGTAGAAATTGAAATTGAAAAAATGTGAAGTAAAAGGGGAGTCAGTTATCTTTTTTTTTTCTTAAAACAAACATGTGACCTAAGAAAATAACGAATAACAAGTATATTACGTGAAATTGATATTGTTATTTTAGTAAAAGAAATATAAGAAATTTAGTTACCGTTGGATGAACGAATGTACTATCTAATTTCTGAAATTAACGGTCCTCATCCCTTTTCTCTCTCTTCAGAGGACGGTAGAGAGAGAAAGAGAGAGAGACAACGAAGAAAAGAACCCGTTGGTCACCAGAATGGACTTTGGTTTTATAGCAATCCTCTTTATTCACCGATCCACGTCCATCACCGTCTTCCTTCTCCTATTCTCATTTTCTTGTTCTTCTTTTGGGAAAGAAGAACACAGAGAATTGAAGGAAGAAGATTGAGAACGGGGAATACCCAGGTAATTGGTTCCGTGAAATTTTTTATTTTGATAACTGGGTGTTTCTCTTTTCATCTTTTTACCTTCAGTGGGGGAAAGGGGTTTTTCTGAGTTGATGGACTTGGAAAGCGTTGAGTGTGTGTCATCCTTGGATGGCATGGATGAGGATGAGATCCACACCAATCATCATCACTCTGAGTTTTCTTCCACAAAGCCTCGCAATGGAGGCACCAATAACGTTAATTCTGTGGGGTCCACCGCCCTTGCTCCGGCAACCAGCGTCCATGAGTTGCTCGAATGTCCTGTGTGTACTAATTCAATGTACCCTCCAATCCACCAGGTATGTTCTTTCTCCAATTTTACTAATCTCGTGTTTGGCTTTCTTCTGAATTCGATTGGTGGATCTTATGAGGGGATGAGGACAATCAAGATATGGTTTTGACTGGTTTTGATGAGTCTTCAGTGATGATTGTTGAATTGTGACATTATTTGCAATTCTTGGTAATATGGTGTCATGTAGAGGGATTTGTTGTGTTGTCAAATATTAATATTCTTTTGGTTGTACGTATATGGCTATGGAGAGCTTCATTATGATGTTTAACACTTCCTATTTCGGCTTAGTGCCAACAAAATTACAAATTAGTTTTCATTGTTTCCATTTGTATGCATACTGTTGTATTTGAGGGAAGGTTGATTTTAGGATAGTTTACATATTTTGTTTCCAAGCATTGAACCATGTATTTGACTTTTTATGAGCTAGTTAAAAAGAAGTTATGATCTTTAAAGCATTATCGTTTGTTTCTAGTGAGAGCAATACCCAATATGTAACGAGCCCTCGTTTAATGCCTATATCCTGTGAAAAATGTTTCAAGTTGAATATATTTCGGGGTTACACAATGGCGTTGTGCTCAGAATGCAAAAGACATGTATGCTAGTATCATGGATAGAAGTGTTGCCTTTGTTGAAATTTGTTGATAATGTTGAAAGTGGTTGATTCGGTGTGTCTTTATGTGATCATATCTGACTGTAAAACTCAGAAGATTTTATCAGGAATTTCATAGATAGGGTAGATAGAATATTACTAGAAATGGAAAAAACAGCTAAATAGAACATAGACCAAAAAGAGCAGACAATAAACTCAAAAAAGATCTCCAATCTTGTTGCATACCTAAGTATGCCCTTTAAATATCAATGAACTGAAATATACAGGTTAGGAAAGCAATGCCTTCCAAAATAGATATGCAACTAAAAACTTTAGATTGAAAATCTACCTAATGAACCTTTCTTCAGCTACAACCAAAGTTAAGCTCAACTGCTGAAGTAACCATTGATATTAAATAAATACAGATGTGTCACCCCTTTTTAAAGTGTTACTAGGGAGTTCTACTGCAAATGGATAGGCGTAGAAATGGTGTGGTTTTGGTGGTTTGGAACAGGTAAATTACCTAGGAAAGTAGAGGGCATATTATGTGGTCCCTACGGTTCATGATTTCTGGATTGAAGAGATGAGATTTTAGAAGAAACTAAGAGAAAACCAGATTGACTTGTGGCTAGTAAGGGAAGATGTAATATAAATTGATTATATTAGTATAACAGCAGGTATTTTGAAGTGTTATTTGTATACATAATCGATTATGAGACTGCAATGACCTAACTTAAACTAAAGACTTGGCCCCGTTTGAAGGAAGTAGAAACTAGACCTTGTAAAGAAGAGGATAGGAGAGGTACCTACAGACTAACTGATCAGCTCGGTTAAAACTCACCTCGTATTTCATGAGAATCAGTTGACTTTGATTAAACCAGACCAACCCACAGAGGAACACCCATAATCAAATATGGGTGTTCTTTTGTCTTTTTTTTTTCTATAATAGTAATAATAAATAATAAAAAGTATTAAAAATAATGAATAATAGTAAATGAAATCACTAGTAACAAATAAAATTATTTCACTTTCCACTCATTTCTATTAACTTTCAATTGATCCAAACAACTTCTGGTTTGTCTCTTCTCTCCAAATATAAAATTATCTTTTAATTTGGTGGATACAACTTGTCTTGGAATATGAAACAATTACTAGTAGATTATGAGGTTTATCTTCAAATTTCTTGGACCTTAGGTGCCCAATAGTCAATGTTTTTGTATGTTTACATGACTTCAGGCATAAAAAGTGAAGCTAGAGTTTCTTCCCATATTTGAAACTTGATTCAATCTCTGATTCTACAATTCTTGTTTTCATTTTTTCACTCAAGTTTAAAGTTGATTTTGTCATTATTGAAGCTGCAAAAGAGTGTATTGTATATATGCCTTAAAAGGATAAATATGTAAAACATTAGTTTACTTTTGCAGTGTCACAATGGCCACACACTCTGTTCCACTTGTAAAACAAGGGTGCACAACCGATGTCCCACTTGTAGACAAGAGCTTGGAGATATTAGGTGTCTGGCATTGGAAAAGGTGGCTGAATCACTTGAGCTACCTTGCAAGTACTACTCCCTTGGATGTTCAGAAATCTTTCCATACTACAGCAAGCTTAAGCATGAGACAGTATGCAATTATAGACCATATACTTGCCCTTATGCTGGATCAGAGTGTTCTGTCGTGGGAGATATTCCCTTCCTTGTTGCTCATTTAAGGGATGATCATAAAGTGGACATGCACACAGGATGCACATTCAACCATCGTTATGTGAAGTCAAATCCCCGTGAAGTGGAGAATGCAACCTGGATGCTCACAGTAAGTGTATCTATTACATCCTTTTTCTGATTTTTCTTTCATTTTTGAAATATTGGAAGAGGGTGGAGTGGGTGAGATTGTTTTCCCCATTCATTATATATTTGCAGTTCAAAAATTGTTTGTAGGGATTCAGTTTCTGATTTGGAAAGAGCCAAGGGAACTGATGCTGTGGCTAATTCTTTTATATTAAAATGCTCATGATAATTGTTGTCAATTACATCATGCAATTTACATGACTGAAATTTGTGTGTTCCATCCTATTAATATTTTTTTCCCATATTGAAGAATGGTGGCTGATGACAACTTTTTATTTTAATTCATCATGTAGCTGCAACTGTAATCCTGAGTTTAACTTACACTAATAATTTCGTCTGATTCTTTTGTTTGAAAACTCATTTTGTTTGGTAGGTGTTTCATTGTTTTGGCCAATATTTCTGCCTTCATTTCGAAGCTTTCCAGCTTGGCATGGCACCTGTTTACATGGCATTTCTTCGTTTTATGGGTGATGAGAATGATGCTCGGAATTATAGCTATAGCCTAGAGGTTGGGGCCAATGGTAGAAAACTCATCTGGGAGGGTACGCCACGGAGTGTTCGAGATAGCCACCGTAAAGTGAGGGATAGCCATGATGGGCTCATCATTCAAAGAAATATGGCTCTATTTTTCTCTGGTGGGGACAGAAAGGAGCTGAAACTCAGAGTTACAGGAAGAATATGGAAGGAGCAACAGAATTCTGATGCTGGTGTGTGCATGCCAAATCTCTGTAGTTGACATGTTATTTGAAGGGCATTTCTATCAGTTCTGTTTCTTCACTCATTTGGGCTATATATTTATACCATCGAAGTGGCTCTGAAATGTCCAGTTTCTATAAACTGTGTAATGAACCAGATTTTCTTCTTCTGAAATTTGTTTGATTGGAATTTGAATTAACTCTTGCTCTGAACATCTGAGTCAAGCCAAGGCTAATACTAGCTTAATGGGTTTTTTTTCATTAGGTTTTTGTTTAGGATGTAGATGGGAGAGTTTTGTCATTTTTACGGTGATAATATATTATATCTGGTTGGTTACTGTTCAAACTGCATGAAAGTAAATTCTACAAGTATTCAATTATAGCTTTAAAAAAGTGTTAAATATAATACATTTTTATCAGAAGACTCTTATAGCTAAAAGCCTAATTTTATTTTGTAATTTATATGTTTGATTAAACTATAAACTTTCTTTTTATTTTTGAGTTGCGATGTATTCTCTCATGTGATGTTCAATGTTTTGAAAAGGAGAAAAATAAAATAGAAGTTAAGATATCTTAAAATTAATATTTGTAATCTTTGTAATTTTCTTCATCAAAAGTAGCTTTTAAAAAATTCTTACCAAAAAGTTGTTTGATCCAACTTTTATAATAATCAGACATGGAAACCCTTGAAAAAATTACATCAAATGTCACCCTTAAGAAAAAGTATACCTTTAGTCCAACTTTTATAGTTTAATCCAACTTTTATAAATTTGATTTTGGAATTTGTATATTTAAACTGATGAATTAATCTTCTAATTTTTAAAATAGGATTAAATATATTTATAGTTTCTGAACTATCACTCGATTTTGATTTTAGTCCTTACTCGAAACATCAATTGGTTTTAATCCTTTTTGTTTTGAAATTCTAACTTTTAGTCCTTAAAATTGGACGTCGTTATCTTCCCATGCATGTGGCAAACGACGGCGAGAGTTTGTAATATGTCAGCTACTGCTGGCTGTTTAAGTTTTAAAAACAGATTAACTTTGAAGCTCACTTTGTCTCTTGCATTCAGAACCAAAGAGACTCAAAGTCTCTCCTTCGAACAAGAAGAATACCTAGGGAAGGGTTTGCTTCCGCGCGCCACTGCCTTTACAGAACTGGCGGCCGCGAGCTGCGGTCCATGGCGTTACCAGTGACGCCGTTCGCCGCCAAGGTTACCGCTGGTCACAGCGCCAGATTCTTTCCTCCCCTTCTCATCTTCGCATGCGAGACCTTAACTCTCACTGTTCTCACCACTGCCCGCCTATAGACGCTGTTGTCAGCCAAGGCCGCCACTCCATTGCCGGCGAAAAAACTCTTCTTCCTCTGTTTCTTTGCTCTAAACGGGGTTCATTTATTGCTCTAATGCGCGCAAGTGATTTTCGCAATTTGAGATCGCAAAAGATAATGTAAGAACAAAAAAGGTGCTTGAATGGTCAGAAATTGACCGAGATGATGAAACTGCTATATTTTTTTTTTTGCAGGGAAATGATGTAACATCCCAATAAATATATAACAAAGCTATAATTCACTGTAGGAGTTAACATCAATAATCAAGGAGCACAGTGAGGAATAAGCACTTAGATGGATAAGAAATATGAAATATCATATAGAATTTAAACTTTTTACAAGATGTTGAACGTACAAAGAGAGACCGAACGGTTCTATACATAATGTAATTAGAAAAAAATCTATTCTAAGGACCAGACGGTCCTGCACTATCTTCAGGCATACTATCTACAGGTTGATCGGTCTGTAGGGCGTCCTCCAATGTATCTTAAATCACGCCTTCTGCTCACATCCAAAGGATGATCATCGCATTGAAGAGAACAAACCGGACGGTCAAATACCGAACGACAACATAGCCAAAACAGAACAGATAAGGGTAAGCTTATGTAAATTTAATTAATCATTTCCAACATACATATAAACATGCAAACCGAGCAATACATACGTCAATACATTCATATCAATATAAACCGAATGTTTAACTATCATGACCGACCACTTAGACATTGTCCGGACTGTATGAACTATGTAGCTCGACGTCCCTAGCACCCGGTGTGGTGTAGTAGCTGCCTGAACTTATCAGTTGCCACCCGAGGTTAGTCCTACAACGATCATCTGGTCTTATGACCGCGGACCTCCTGCCATTCCCACGTATGAATAACCTTTCTCTACATGAGAAAGCGTCATCACGAAATATCAGGATCAGGACGACAGCGGAGTCTAACCATGTTCATACTTTACCAACCATCACCAACCATGAGATATTCCTCTAGTGGAATTCTCTTACTTAACCAATTTCAATCCAAACTCACACCATCTCATTCATCACAATAAAACAAAGTTAAGGAAATGACCGGGTGGTCTAACACGAAGAAAGAAAAACAAAATACCAAGAAAAACTTCAATAGGTGACCGAACGGTCAGATACTAAGAAAGTCGAGACCATCCAAAGCAACTAAAACTTGTAAAATATTATGGAGATGACCCAACGCTCAATAATCGAATGAATTTTAGCTAGACCGCGGATTATACTAATCAAACCGAACGTTTTTAGAATAAAGCAGTTCTCTTCAATAGGTCGACTGTTAGTACAAGACCAAACACTCTTTAGGAAACAAGTGTCAGTTTAAGACCGAACGCTTGGTTTATGACCGAACGTTCTTAAAAGTGAATAATAATAATAATATGAAACCGAATGCTTCATAAATCTATGCCAGTTTAAGACCGAACACTTGTAAGACCGAACGTTTGGTTTATGACCGAACGTTCTTAAAGTAAATAATAATAATATGAAACCGAATGCTTCATAAACTAAGTGTCAGTCTAATACCAAACACTTTATCGAAGGATGAGGTTCTCTTCAGAAGATCGAGCGTTAGCACAGGCCGAACGCTCAACATAAATCAATTACGATATCGATTGGTTGTCAACTGAAATCTCTAACGGAAGAGAATTCAGTACAGACCGAACGGACTAAGCAATAAGAAACTCATCAATGAAAGCCAAACGAACTAATCAATGAAAACCGGACGGAAATCAATGAGAAACTCACAAATGAAAACCAAATGGACTTAACCAATAAAAACCGGACGGAAATCAATGAGAAACTCAGCAATAAAAACGAAATGGACTAACCAATAAAAATCGGACGAAAATCGATGAGAAACTCATAAATGGAAACCAAATGGACTTAACCAATGAAAATCGGACGGAAATCTGCAGAATTTAGCAGATTTAAGGATTACCCTATTTCTACCTAGTTCTTGCCCATTTATCAATCATAAACACATTCAAAACAATATGTAACATCGCAACATTGATCAGCTCATCAACATACCATCATTTAAACATACAAATGTCCAAAACAACCAATCATAATTAAATTACAAGCTTCCCTTATCTCTAATTCCAGTTAGGCTTCTAAAGTTCTTTAGCAGCAACTACTCCTAGGGTTTTCAAAGTCCAAGGTCTGATCGGAGAAAGGCATCCACCATTGCATCAAATACACAGAAATGGACTCATAAAATGGTTTATCAAACACATGTGAGTAGGGCACGGTTCTTGCATGCAAGGAAGGCGAGGAAATTCAAAACACAACTTACTTATCGGTTCAGAAAGGAAATCTGATCGGTGCAGATTGAAGAGCTGGATGTCGGGAGCAGTTAATATGAAAGGAGGTATATGATCGGAGGAGAAGAAGTGGTCAGAATTTTAGAGAGAATGTGTGAAGGTTTAAAGAGAATGAGGAGAAAATGGTGGTTTCTAGAGGTAGAAGATGAAGAGTTTGCATGCAGAAAGTGGCACCATTTTCAAATTTGAACTTTAAATACAACCTCTACTAAGACCGTTCGGTCCACTCCCTGCACGCCACATGTCTTCCACTATCTAGAAGCTCTCATTCCTTCTGTTGTCCTACGATTTCCAAGGACGTGGAATTAAATGCACTGCATACCTTGTTTTCCACTAACTTAGGGAGTCCAAAGGGCGTGACACGTGGCTTCCATTAAGGTGAAGCATTAAATGGGGTGTGATAAATGACTTTTGGTGTTAGATTTCTTTTCCAGCATATAAATGGAATGGTAACTGTGTGAGGAAGGAATGATTTCTGTTATGCGGCGAGGGAGGAATGATTTATGTTCTGCGGTGAGGGAGAAATGGTCTCTGTTATGTGGTTGGTTAATTACTATTTTATGTGATTTGGTTCATTACTCAGAGTGAGGGTCCTCAGGTGTAAATGAAAGATGGTGCCAGTTAGAACATGGAAGAGGATGATGGGTTTAAATGTTTCAAAACTTACAGTGGCAGCCAATAAGGAGGATTAAAAATCATTGATGCTTTGAGTAGGGACTAAAACCAAAATCAAGTGATAATTGAGGGATTAAAAACATATTTAACCCTTTAAAATATTCCATTTTAATTTTCTTTTTCAATACTTAAATTAATATTGTAAAAGTTTTTTCTTATTACAATTGAGGACAATGTTGGAGAAAACTACATTCACATATATTTTAATATTAGAAAACTAATTCATCAATTTTAAAATACAGTACAAAGATCAAGTTTACCGAAAAATACGAAATACGTTTTTTTCCTTGCCAGTAATACATAACTCCTAACTTTCTCGTCCACTGCTAATAGTTTTTATTTCCCATTCTAGTTAAACAATGCCCGTATCAGTTATATACTACACCCCTCTTTTGGTATACATTTTCCAGATGGGTGGTTTTTCTTGGGTTTAAATCGAACTATTTTCGATTCCTTCAAAATTCAATTGTATAGTCCTTTCTCGAATTAGCTGCATTTTCCACATTATCTCCCAACCCTATCAATTGATCAATCAATGTATATGCAGAATTAACCATCGAAAATAATTGAATGCCAGTTCTTTATAATATCAGCATAAAAAAATTTGTTATGTAGGATAATCTAAACAAAATATATTTTCATAAAACGACTTTCTCATACACTTTTTACATATAATCAATTATAACAACTAACAATAACGGATCGCTAAAATAACTACTAAAACTATCCCAATCCAACCTAAACTGAATTGTTAGATTTGTTTCAACATCATTTGTTCAAAATTAGAATATGTTTGGAAGAGTGGACACTGCTTGAACCAAGGAGCTCATTGCAGAGCAGTGAAAAGAACTACGCTTTTTACGCCCCATAATGTTCCCAACTCACTGCGGTTACGGTGTACAATAGAAAAGAAGTTGCTTCATCTTGCTTCGAAGTTCTAACTTGTCATCTACCTAATGTCAATATTACTTCACTTGCAATTTAAGAAAATCCATCACAACTCCCAGAGAAACACTATTCCATTTTACAAAATTAAAACATGTCATAGTAGTTCCAATGGCTGATATTGTTGCTCCAGTACAGGGGATTTCAACTTAGAAGAAGGTTTAGACCAACACCCCAATAGTACGGCACTGTAAAAATGGGAAAACCATAGATTGCGTAATCCTTTCCAACAAATTTAATTACAGTAGTATGACTCAAAATGTTGGTAACATAAATTGATGATTCAAAACTATTTTGGCAGACACAGACACCATACCTCCTCATCTAAGCATTCATTTAAGTTATTGTTATACCTCCCCATGAAGCACCAAGAAATTGGAACTTCAAGCTGTTTCATGTTCAGTTGCTTTATCACCCTCAGTTTCAGTCGTTCTCTCTGCCAACTCTGCCTCAGGAGCAGTACCATCAGAGCTCTCTTTATTGAGAGCTTGAATATCACCCTCTGATTTAGATTCTGAATCCGTTTCCTTGTTTCCAAACAACTTGGATGGAAGTAAGGAAGCTACTGCAGCCCTTGCACTTCTTTTGGCAGCTTCGGCTGCTTCGGCTTCCTTAGCCTTAGCTTCAGCTTTCAACCTTTCTTTCTCTTCCATCAGCTTGGTCAGCTCCTCTTCTCTCCCTTCTTTTCTCAACTCCACCTTAACAAACTCTTGGAACTCTTCATCAAAATCAACCCCATTGTCATCCAGTAACGTATCGACAATCTGAAGCATCTCATCTAACCTGCCGGCGTCACTCAGAACCTTCATCATGAACTGATAGCCAGCAACATCCATCTTGAGCTTCTTCACCATTAACTCAAAGAAACCCTGGGCTTCATCAATCTTCCCCACCTTAACCAACCCATCAACCAACCTATTGTACACAGACAGATTTGGCCTCAATCCTGAGTCCACCATTCTCCTAAAGTATCCGGCCGCATCATCTGCCCTATTCTCTCTGAAACAAGCATCCATCAACAACCCATAAGTAAACTCATCAGGACTCACCCCCTTCCCCTCCATTTCCCCATAAATCTCCTCAGCCTCCACAAGCTTCCCATCATCACACAACCTCTCAATCAAGTTATTAAACGACAAAGTATCCGGGCTACACCTATACTCCCCCATCTTCCTAAAAATCTCCATCGCCTCCTTGAACTTCCCTTCCCCACAATACGCATCCACAATCACATTAAAGCTGCCCAAATTAACACTCAACTTTTTGGGAGGCTCGTGCTCCTTCATCATCCTATCAAAAAGTCTCAACGCCTCATCAAACCTCCCATTCTTAGAGAGTGCATCAAGCACCGAATTATACCCTACAGCACTCATCTTCTTCCCCAAAGCCTCCTCATAACAATCAATAGCCTCCTTCTCCATCCCCTTAATAAAATAACCTTTCATCAAACACCCGAAAACAACCCCGTCATCCACAACTCCACCCAACCTCTCTCTCAGCTCTTCATAAAGAGCTAAAATTCCATCACCATCAGAAACCCTTGCGTGACCCAACATCAAGTAGTGGTAAACAAGAGGGTCGGGCGCAAACCCTCTAGAATCCATTTCGCTTTTAATTTCCATGGCGCGTTCAAGCTTGTTGTTATCGACCAAGCCTTTGATGAGAACTCGGTAAGTCGTTGGGGAAGGGTTCATGGGGGCGTCATTGAGGAACTGCTTGTAGTGTTCGAGAGCGGTATCGGGTTTGCGACAATCCAGGTAGGTCTGGAAGATGAGGTTATGGGTGATGATATTGGGCACGACGCCGGCCTGGGTGATGAAGCGGTGGAGGGAGAGGAGGTCGGCATAGCGGGATTGGCGGAGGAGGGCGGCGAGGACGGCGTTGATAGTGAATATGGTAGGGCGGCAGTTGGAGTAGATGGAGTGGCGAGTGTAGAGCGCGGCCTCGTCGAGGTCATTTTCGCGGACGAGAGCGAGAATGCGGTTGTGCAGGGTGAGACGGTTGCCGGTGAGTGCGGACACGTGTTCGGGTAGCTTCGGGTTGTTAGGGTTCAGGTAGTACGGGGTTTGTTGTTGGGGTTTTGACGCGGTTTGCGTGCGGTTCAGGGCTGAGAGCGGGGGTTCCATACGGAGCTGCCGCTTTCGGCGGCGGCGCTCTGCCGCGGCTTCCTCCGGGGAGGAGAATGAGAGCAGACGGATGGAGACGCAGAGGGGAGGGCGCCGGCGAGGGTTCGCCACGGCCCTGAGGTGCGTCAAGAAGGAGGCTTTGGAGAGAGCCATGTTAGACAGAGAGAGATAGGGTTTGGGATTGGATAGGGTTCAGACAGGGTTTAGTTTAGTTAGAGCGATGATGAAGATGATGACGAAAGGGAAATGTTGGGCTTTGAATTTGGGCTTTGGTCTACTTTTAACCTGAAGGATTCGGTTGTTACTTCCTTCCTACACCCCCATCAAATTTCTTCCTACACCTCATTAAATATTATAGCAAAACAAACAAAGGTGACGAGAAATTTAAAAGTTACCCTATGGGCCTATTTCAATGGTCCAAAGGAGGGAAAATTTTCCACATTTACTCCTTTCTCTTATACATATAAAACATGGGGTGTTACTCCTTTCGCCACCACCCACTGTTTCTTGTACCTCCCCCAATTTTTTTTATTTCCAAAATTACCTGTTAAAATTTTATTACTTTTATCATTTAGGATTTTATAATATATTAGTTTTATTTAATTTATTCACTGCACCCATCACCACATCCGTCTCCTCCTTTCATTTTCGTTTGAATTTTTCTTTTTCTTCTTTGTTCATTCACAATGTTATTTTCAATTAAACACTTGAGTGTTATACTTATGTCGATAACTTTTGTTTTCTTTTCTTTCTGATGTTTCAGTAATATGTATTGTACTTTATATATTATTTGGGTACAGGGTTACAGTGCTGGTTAAACTGTATAGTGCTCCATTTTCAAGCGATGAGAAGAATCCCTTTACTTTTTACTTTTTAGTTGCTTCTTCTTCATGATTTGCAAATAAGTTCTTACTGTCACATAAGTTGGAACCAAGTTATATAGCGTAAAAGATCTAAAGGTATGCACCGCCACCTATGTCCCCGTTCCCCTTTGCCCCACCGCCGGTGTACTTGCCTCCACTGCCAATGGTATTCGCCGTCACCACCACCTCCAGTGTATTAGCTTCCTCCACACCAGGAATTAACATCAATGAAAGTAATGGGGGAAGAAATGAATGAACAAAAAGAAAAAGAAAGAAAAAAAAACTCAAACGAAAATGGAAAAAGAAGATATGTGGTGGTGGGATGCAGTGAATAAATGAAATAAAATTAATATATTATAAAATCCTAAATGGTAAAAGTAATAAAATTTTAATAGGTAATTTTGGAAATAAAAGAAATTGGGAGAGGTGCAGGGAGGAGTGGTGGTAGTGAAGGGAGCAACATCCTCAAACATGAAACCAAACAAATACTATAAGTAAAGATATCAAAATGGATAATGAGAGCTCACTTATTAGCGAGCTGACAAAATTCGAATCCAATTCAACTCATCACGGGTTAGTGAGTTAAACGGATTGGCTCACATATTTATTTAATAAGTTTTTTTAAAATAAAGTTTTACACTTTCTTTTAATTCAAATCTAAATAAACCTTCACTCTAAAAAATGATGTTAAACTCTAAAGACAATTCAAAATAAAAAAAAAATATATATCATACAATCCAAGTGTAATCCAAAAACATCTACAAAAGGCGAACAAATAAGTTTTTATTATTGATAATTTTTATATCACTTGCCCATTTATAATATTAGAGTCTTGAATAGATAAATCTATAATATTTTTCTCTTTTGAAACATCTTCTTTATCACCATCTATAATATAATAAAAAAATAAAAAAATGATAACTAATAATATTGAAACACAAAATAATAAATAATTAAATTAAATTAGGTAGGTTGGTGAGCCAACCCGGCTCACCATGGGTTCGGTGAACCGGATTCTAAGTGAACTGGATTGAAAACTAGTCCGCATAAAAAATTACATTTTGTTCAAACCCAACGCAGCTCAAACCCATGATGACGGAAGTTGACTCGGGAGTTACAATTCATTTTCACAACATTAATTTTAATTATAAGAGTCTAATTAAAAGTTAGACATTAATTAAAGTTATACTATTTTAGGAAAAAGTGTGAGGTATAAAATAAGGGTTCAACATCTCTAGATGTCCTCCTATTTTTCCTACTTATATGTATGTATGACAAATATGAGAGTGTTGATAAGAGAGGTTGTGTATATGCAACTTTTTTTTTTCTGTGTTTATGTTACGTATGTATAATATATATGGTAGATGTTCTGTCGGAGTGAGTGTAGTATTAAAAATAGAAGCAAGAAAATGGAATGAGCAAATCAATTCGAATAGAAAAGCTGAGTTATAGTATTGTTTGAAGCTAGTTGGGCTATTTTAAAACATTTAATAATCCTTGCTTTGTGACCCATTTTTCTCTTTATCGACAATCCAAGGTGTATTGGGTAAAAATAATCAAGGATAAATCATCAATTTGACTTTTCAAGAGGGAAAACGTTGTCGATTTAGTCTTTTCAAAAATATAAAATATAATTTAAATATTGAATGACTGAAAGTTTTGAATTAGTCTTAATACTTTGATAATAAAATATCTTTTTATTTACTGTCCTCTTTAAAAATATATTTTAACAACAAGTACTCTAATAAAATTTAATAATGAGATGTAAGTTTAATTAAGTTTTAAATTTGAATATTTTTAATTAAATTTCAATTAAATATTTTTTTATTCATGTTTTAAAGGTATTAATGTGTGAAAATAGGAAAAATTATGAACTCGTTATGTATATAAGCAGAACGCCATCACTTCATTTTTTTTTTGTCCGAAAAGAAAGTATGATAGTATTTGTCTTGTTATGAGAGGTTGCGGTTGCAATTTAATCTTCCATATCTTTCAGTTCATAAATAATTAAGGAAAAGATTTGGAATGGACAAATATGTTTTATTTTAATTAAACCGATAGAGTCGTATTTATCAAAATTCCCAAAGTAAATCCCAAAATGAAAGCAAAATTGACAAATACTAATAACAACATACAATGTACTCGTGTGTGTTTTTCGAACACAACAATATAAATATATAATATAGTTTGAAGTCTATTTAGACTTTTGAACCACATTTAATAATCTCCACTAGTATTTTATACATTAAATACTGTAATCGTATCCCCAACTTGGAGAATTTGTTATATCCAGCTGGGGCTAATGTATTTTGACTATAAATCATTGAATTTGGAACACTGAAGCTTGTCGGATAATATGTTCCACGATAAATTTTCAAGCTTATATAAAACTTGTATTACCTCCATTCCTTCCCGAATATATTACATTTTTGCTAGAAAGAAAAAACTTATTTTTTATTGTGATTGTAAAAGTTTAAAATAATATTAATAATTTTTTTTTATTTCTTAAAATTATTTGTTAATGAAGCTTATAATTTTGTTTTTATAAAATGCCACATATTAGACATAGCTCAGTTCAACAATTAAGCTCTTATATCTTCACCTACTTTTAATACTTTTATATATATTTATGAAATTAAAAATAGGAAAATAGTATATAAATTATCAATATCATAGATAAAAGAAACATAACAAATACTTACTCATGTTCAAACAAAATTAAGAATGATAGTTAACTCCATATATATATATATATATATATATATATATATTCTTCACTTTTAAAAGTTATAACTTAATATGATTTATAGTTAATTTTTAATTGAGTAGTAAATGTTGAGCTTGATTATTATTAGTTATGTTAAAATGACTCATCAGGTCCGATCGAGTCTGATCCATTATAGATTAGTTACTTAGTAAGTTAATATAACTCGGCTCATTTATTAGTCAAAAAAATTTGAATTCGGCTCGACCCACCACAGATTGATGGGTTAAATGGGTTCTAGCTCACTTAATTACAATAAAAAAATTACAAAATTTTTGTAATTCAAATCTAAATAAATTTCACTTCAAAAATTATGTTAAATTCAAGATAATTCAAAATAATAAAAAAAGTACAATCTAATCCACGTATAATGGACTCGATGATATTTTTTAGGATTTTATAAAATAATAAATTAATAAAAATAAAATTAAGTGGGTTGGTGGACCAACCTGGCTCACAATGGGTTTAACCCGGATGAGTCGGGTTTAAATGAGCCGGGTGAGAATTAGCCTACATAAAAAATGCATTTTTTTCCAACCTTACCCGGCCGAAACCCGTGGTGGATTAGATTCGCATGCGGATTGTAACTCATTTTGACCGCTCTAATTATTATATGAATAATTAATTAAAAATTGGAAATAATCAGTTTTTTTACATGATTTGTAAAGAGCATTATAATATATATATATATATATATATATATATATATATATATATATATATATATATATATATATATATATATATATATATATATATATATATATATATATATATGAAAGAAAAATACAATAATTTGTGATGTTTTATAACTAATATATTTATATTACATTGTGCAAAAAATTTTGTACTGTAATTTTTTTTAATGTTATAATTATGGATTGATAAAATCAACTAAAGTGTATTAACTATCAATTAATTGTAGTATGTTGAATAAAAAATTGATTTTGTATTATTTTATAGTTCAATTTTAGAAAACTAGATCTCTAAAGTTATCGAAGTTGTAATTGAGATAACTATTAATTAATTTAAAACTATTTCATTTTATATTTTGTACTTGTTTGAGAGTCACTAAAGTTATAGTTTAGATTGGTATTGTTAATTAGATCAAACTTTGGTTAGGGCCGACTTGACCGAATTCGGTCAATTTTCGATCAAAGTTGACTCGTTGAATTCAACCGATTTTTGACAAGAGTCGACTTAGTCGAATTTTCATTGGGACTGACTCAACCAAATTTCAGTCATGCTCGACTCGGCCAAATTTAACCAACTTTTTGTTAGGTCTGACTCGACCGATTTTTGACCAAGACTGTCTTGACCATTTGTGGTCATCTTGACCGAATTCGTTGATTTTTAACCAGTGTCGACTTGGTCAAGTTTGGCCAATTTCGATCAAGACCAACTTGACTAAGTTCGGTCATGGTCGTCCCAGCTAGATTCGGTCGATTTTCGATCCAGGCCAACTCGGCGAAATTTGGTCAGAGTTGCATCGATTGAGTTTCACCTGTGATTGTTCCAACTTAATTTGTCCAATTTTTGACCCAGGCTAACTCTATCGAATTTCGGTCCAAACCAACTTGAATGAGTTTCTTATGCGACCTTAATATCTTAATTCGGTCAATTTTAGGTTAGGGCTCACTCGACTAAGTTTCGACTATGCTCATCCCGGTCGAATTTGATTGAATTTTGACCCAGACCTGTTTCGACATTTTGCCCGATTTAGCCAGTCTTAACCTTTGGTTTGACCAAACTCATCTCAACTCTTTAAATGTTGTTGCTTATGAGAGAATCTATGTTAGGAATAAAGTGGGTAAATACTATCTTTTTCAGTTTTTTAATTCAAAAATATTGTAGTTCGGTTCAAAAGTAGTGTAGTTTGGTTCAAAAATAGTGCAATTCGGTTTAAAAGTAGTACAATTTAGTTCAAAGTTAGTGCACTTCAAAAATAGGTTAAGGTACATAACAATTCAATTCATATTATAGTTTAATGCAATTCAGTGCAATGTAAATTGATAAAACAAAAAATAGTTTAATTCAATTGTCTAAACTATTTTTCAGTTTAAATCAGTTCAAACAAACTAATTTTTGATTCAATGCAGGATATAATTCATTTTATCCGCTCGTAATTATAAGATTGAAATTAATAGTAATTACTGTAATATCATAAGACAACCAAAGACTTTTTTAATTTCGTGTTTTCATCTCTTCTCTTACAGTACAATAAAAAAAGACTAAAGTAAAAACAATTCCATAACTTTAATTTAGTTATAATTTATTTTAACTTTTAAGTACTGTTGTATGCTTATTTCATGAGCATTGATATTTTGTAAATAATTGTGTAACTCATTGAGAGAAAGGATAACTTAATGAGTGATGAAAAAATATCTTTAATTTCAATGTTCGTACATAATTGAATATACTTGAATTATATAAAGAACGTGCAACTATGTTATCAATTTGATAATTATAATTGATCAAGGTTTTTGTGTTAAATTTTATTGTTTTTTCTTTCGATTGTTTACAAGTTTGGTTGACCACTAAAAAAATTATTAAATAATAACCAAATTTAAAAATAAAAAAATAATTAATCATTATATTGACTAAATTAAAAATTATTTTATAAATTAGAAATTATTAATATTTAAATTAATTTTTATTATTAATAAAAAGTTATATGAATATATAATTTAAATGTCATCATCTTTTTAGTTGTTATTAGCGGGGACAATCTTAAACTTAAGTGGATTTATGTCTGTTTTTGTTGTTAATTTTAGTAACAAAATGTTACATTATTTAACAAATAGAGTGACAATGACAAGATAAAAGAAAGATGCGATAAGTTGATTGATGGGATGAAAAGTATTAATGTGAAAATATAGTACGGTACGAAATGTTAAGGAAATAAAATTTTGGTTTTGCTATTGATTGAGACAAATAATCTGACATGTAAGCTTTTTTAAAGATCTAACAGTTGCGGAAGTGAATTGATTGATAGCAAAGTGTTTGGTGTGTTTGAACTTTGAATAACAAATGGATCAGATAATGGCAAACAAACTTCGGCAAATTCTGCTTGGCCTACGTATCAGAAGTTGACACCGATCACCGACTGAATAAGAGAATCTCTCCAACATCTTCTATCATTTGCTTAAATAAGAGATTATTTACAAAGAGAAAAAACTTTTATTATAACCACAACATTCATTATATTGACATTTATCTTTTATGTAATCATGAATTTTGGTATTTAAGTTAGACTGATACAAGAGTTTACGTATAATCTCTTATTACATGAATCATACATTAAAATAAAAAGAACAAATATATAGAAAGATTAAACCAAATTTACTTTTAAAAGATATAAAACAAACTTCTTTGTAAAATAACTATATAACCCAAAATGAAGTGAGATGATACCTATTATAAAAAAGATTAAGTTAATAATAAAATGAAAGAAATTAAATCATTTGAATTCAAATTATATTCATAATATAAAAATTAGTAAATTTATCAATAGAAAGATTTTTTTTATGACTATAGGATAATCAGATTTCTTTTATTGTATTATTAAAAGTTTAAGGTATAAATAGAATTTTTTATTAACGAATTATATTATTTAAAAACATTATTTTTCTAAAACTTTTTCTTTAAGAATTTTTATTCTTTTTCTAGAAATTCTAACTCTTTGTTCATATGTTTGAAAATTAGAGACCATCTAAATGATCCTTGAAGCAAGGTCTTCTATTTCAACTTATTAGTTTCCTCAAAATAGTAAGTTGATTACTACTTTTTTTCCTTTGTCTAAGCATTTCTACGCATGTGAGTGTTTTTCTCTTGCATGTGTCTGTTGATCAGTGGTTCTGATGGTGTAACCTAATCATATTTATGTTGTTTGTAATAGCATATAGATTCTTCAGTACTATGAAACTATTTCAGGACCCTTAGAGTAGTTTTTCATCTAACTGGTAAGGGAAGCTAGTTACTTTGATTTTAACTTATAAGAAAGTTTTAATTACTGATTGTAGACTTGTATGATAGTTAAATTGTGAAATTTCATTGTCTGATGCAATTTGACTTGTTGAGTTGAGATTAGGGAATTGAATTGTCTTTAGAGATTATGATTTAAACTCTGCTATGTTCAACGACTGAGATTGTATTTGAAGTAAATTGTGTGTTGAAATAGTGTACAATGTGAGAACTGGTTGTTTTAGCATATATGATTAGTGTTAGGCTGAATCACAAAGGTTGACGAGTCATAAATCTGCAGAATTCGTATTTAGTAAAATTATGCAGACTTATTGGGTGAGGTTAGAGTTAGAGAGCTATTGACTTAGTTGTTGTGGGACGAGAAAACTCTCATTAAGTGAGACTAAAATTAGAAAACTCATTGACTTGACAGTGGTTGAGCGAGACCATTCTCATTAGACGAATTTCATGATCTTTTAAGCTTGTGCGTCCAGTGATGATATAGTTAGGTGAGTTATCTGATTTCTAAGTGCATCCAATGATGATCTTTTAGTTATATTGCTTAAAATATTTCTCTATGAATGATAATATAATGATTAGTTTGTGATGTGTATTTGAGGATGATTAGAAGCATCAAGGAGGGTTTGGTTGTAGTGTTTTTTAGTGTGTGCATTGATATATAAGAGTTCATAAAGTAGATATCTTAATATACTACTAGTCATTCAACTCATACAAAGATGAATTAGATGAGGAAGAAAATGATAAGAGGTTTTTACCCTAGACTTTTGGTCTTAGGAGTGAAAGATTAACCTCGTGAGTAGTAGGTGATAACCCTTCCATTTGTGACTCCACATATTATAAATACTACTATGGGTGTACATCTACAATGAAACTTTGTGTCAAAGCATCTATGTGAATAAATTGAGTCTAGAGTTAACTGCTTATGTTTATTAGAGTTATAAAATGTTATGATTGGTGAACTAATATGTGATATTTTAAATTGTTTTATGATATTTTCTTTTTAACATTAACTTATCGTGTCTTGTTTTTTATATGTAATGTTTTTCTTTTGTAATAATCACTATTTGGTCTGAACATAAGATGAGGTAAATATCGGCATACCTTAAGTGGAGATAGAGGATGATGTACAATGATATTTGGTGTTTAGTTAAATAATTTCCTTAATAATTATTTATCTTTTAAAAAACTTGTTTAATTTATCTATGACTTGTACATATATTATGTTAATATAATTATTATATTAGATAACTATGGTAATATTTTGTATGATCATTATCTATTTGTTATATATTTTTAGAATTATAATATTTTATTTTATAACTCATAGTATTTAATAGCTGAAATAACTTCCATAACTTTAACATGAGATTAATATTTTATCCCATTTTAGAAATACTAGCATATATATATATATATATATATATATATATATATATATATATATATATATATATATATATATATATATATATATATATATATATATATGACATTTATCACTTATATGAAAATGAAAAAAAGAGTAAATATGTAAGATTGCTATAGTTCAAAGAGTGGTTAAATAATTCAAATGATGATGTGACTAATGAAATAAAGCATGCATCATGTGTTATCTAATGGTTGAATTAATCATTGATCCGTTTATCATAATATTATAACTAAAAGTATATATTTATATGGCTTAAACTTTTATAAATTTAGAAAGAGCAAAGTTTGTGATATTAAGCTCTGTAAACGCGACCCATAAACATAAAGATGAGGGATATATTATTTATAAAGAGAAAAAGAGAAAACAAATCAAAGGACAAACAACCTCTCCCTACTTTTGCATATCTATGCACGATAATTAAATTATTAATATTATATGGTAAAAATTATATACTTTTTTAATCAGTGATATAATTATTAAATTTTAATATTTTATGTGTGGTTGAAACCTACTCCTTATTCACTTATCACAAAAACACCTTTCTTTGTCTTTTGATTTCTTTTTCTTTTTCTCTATAAATAATTATCCCTTATCTTTATGTTTATGATTCTTGTTTACAGAACTTAATATCAGAAACTTTGCTACTTCTAAATTCATAAAAAATTGTCATATAAATATATATTTTTAGTTATAATATTCTGGTAATTGAATGAAATGATTAATTCAATCATATATACATGATAACACATGATGCACGCTTTATTTCATTAGTCACATAATCGTTTGAATCCACAAAAATTAGTTCAAAAAGTGAAAATTGATTAATTTAAAGAAAATGGACAAAAAAAGAGGAAAACCAAAAAAGTGATTTCAGTGAAACCAAAAATGCATTTAATCATGTAATACAATACAAATATAGCATAATGCTTAATTATCTACATTATCTTTTTAATTGTGTTTCGTATGAGATCAATATTAAGTTTTCTTACACGAATAATATTTTTTAAACTCCAAACTTAAATCAACGTCTCAGTTTCGGCTCTCTCTCTCCCATTCAGTGTAATTGGATGTGTTTGTTGTTACCGGTAGAAAACACTTTGATGCTAAAGTTAGTATTTGTCCAAGTTTTGTGATAATACATGCATAGTAAAAATAACCAACTACC
This sequence comes from Vigna mungo, assembly GCA_036885675.1. Lineage (NCBI taxonomy): Eukaryota > Viridiplantae > Streptophyta > Magnoliopsida > Fabales > Fabaceae > Vigna > Vigna mungo. Next base: position 31,451,300 of record CP144699.1, read on the forward strand.
TGAATATCAAATTCGTATTTATAGATTTTGGAATGAGCTTCTGATTAATGTTGATCTAATGATGATCCAATTTGATAATGACTGAGATTAGGGTTAACATGGTTATTCTTTTTGTTAATCTTGATTATGGTTGGACAATCCGACAAACCGAGCATTCCGCAATAAATCAAGGTGTGTTACTGTTTGGTCCATGATGATCGGATGGTCACACTGTACATTATAAAATATAGATGTTTGACAAAACACTTGTAATAGAAAAGAGGTTGAGAACAATAAAGACAGATCTAGTTAATAAGAATATAATTCATAATTTAAAATAGTTAAATCATTCAGTGAGAGATTGAACTCTAAGAAACACATTTGAGTTATAGGGTTTTCTACCACAGGTAGGAGAGGTTAGTAATAATTTTACAATTTGATTTATCTTATTTACCTGTGTGTATGTAGATCTTTGATAGAACGGTTGGATTATTTAATTGTAAATTTCTTGATTTAGTTAGTGTGCTAAACATGGTTGTGTTAAATTTGGTATCTATTGGTGAAAGTTAAGAGTGGATATATAAGTTTGTATCATTGGCTTCTAATGGTCCTTTTTAATTGAGTTAGTAGGGATTTTGATTGGGATAAGGGATAAAAACACTCATTAGAGTCATTGGTACAATTTAATATGCATATTGTGTGTCTAGTTTTATGTAGACTTTTTGGGTGAGTCAAACCTCTTCTAAGCCAACGTTAAAAATAAGAAGATTACAGATAGCATCAAAACCTTTCACTCTCTAGGTGAGTCAGAGCTCGTTGGAAGAACTTAATTTAAGTAAGCTTGGAGAGCCTCAATCTTTGGGCAAGTGAGTGAACCGTTAAGCAAAAGTGAATTTGAAAAATGATAGAGAGACAAGGGGCTCAGTCGTTAAGCAAGTCTAACTTCGTTAGGTGAATTTGTATGGTTTTGGTTCTAGAGCTTAACTTGTTAGGCGAGTCACCTATTTGCTAAGAAAGTGCATCCCCAATGATAACTCGTTAAGTGATCATGTGATTTCACTGAGCGAGTTTATGATTGCTTAATAAGTATGTTTGAAATTTGGAAATTTTGATGTGGATTACTAATGCCATGGAATGATTATGGTTTTAAGAAGTCAAAAGTAGATTGAAACAATGAAATGATTGGTATATAGATGTTGTGTTCATTGAATGAATATGGTATTTCATAAGGAAGAATGTTATATTGCTAGGAATTTAGACCTGGGAAATTTAGGTGTGACATTTCATAATTACATGATAGTGCATGACTTCACGAGTATTTCATAATTGAGTCTAAAATAGATTGTGTTAGAATTATAAGATATGATTAATTGAGAATGTATTTCGTAATTGAGTATAAAATAGACTATGTTAGAATTATAAGATTTGACTAATTGAGAATGTATGTTATATGTGTAATGTGCATATTGATATTTTTGTTTAAATAGTATGATTTTTTTTATCCCAAGTCTATCGAGTACATCATTAGGGTCAATCACCACATTCAAGGTATTGACTAGAACTTGGTTATGATTTTGTGCGTAAAATGCACCCTAAAGAAATGAAGGAGGATAGGATATTTAAACTATCATTTGTCTTAATTCTTAAGCGATGTGAGATTATTATCAGAACAAGTCCTCTCAATTGAGGGTTAAAAGAGTTTTTGTTCCCATAAATGGTACCAATGTTTTTATCTGAAGCCTGTCAAGTGATATCATTAAGGTCAATCATCGCATTAAAGATATTGTTCTTTTAGAACCTAAAACTTTAATCTTTAAAAGATGTCGTAGAGAGTTGGAAAAAGAAAATATGTTTTAAACTATTGCATGTATCATAACAATTTTATAATATACGATTATATAAAATATTTATAAAATTACTTTGTTACATGTTGAAGTCTAGTTTTCTTTGCTATGATCACTTTCTATGTGTGACCCAACAATGCTACATGTAAGAATGGTGCTCAATAATAAGATGACTATTTATATGAAAGATGCATCTTAATAGTTCACATGTATATTGATGTTTTGTGTGAATCTTCTTTTATATCTTTTATATAGTTCATCTTCATTGTTTTGAATAACTTTTATATTTGACAGAATTGTATATATAATATAAAGTAATATATATATATATATATATAATTTATTTATTTTTTCTAAATTTTAATATATTTTACTTATTTAGCATCTTTTAAAAATTTTATACATTATTTTGAATCCATTTTTTTTTTACAAATGAAATTAAATCATACATAACATACTATATTGTGTACTATATTATAGTTGGCCAAATGACTACCATTGGAGCATAGGCACTTAGTAAGGACAGATATTAAAGGGAGTTAAAAGCTAATTAATAGGATAATGATCATTAATAGACGGTTAACTATCAATAAGAATCAATTAGTTGGACTGATTATTATAAACTCTATAAATATAAGTTTGATGTCAAGGTAAAGACACATTTGACATAATTCAATTTATTAAGATCTAACTTGAGCATTGTAGGTATTTTTTACATGTCAAACACCGATCGATTTGGAATCGACGAAAAAAGAGACGCAAACAGTTAAGACTCGAGCATACCAGAACAAAATGATCGTCCATCCACCTAATATTACCGAAACACATAATATATAAATGAATATTATATATTAAATACAAAAATATTTAGTTTAATATCTAGAGAAATTATCCTTGAATATCATTTTTCAATATGGTATGAGAGCTAGACTCCTTAAGCGTGATCCACCATTTTCTTAACCTTCGTTTTTTTTAAACACCCTCTGAACCCATAAGATGTCTGAAAAAAACTCTACACCCAAATTAGGGTCTGCAGTGACTCCTGTCATTATTCAATCTGAAAGTGCTTTCAATGTCGGGATCGTTCTTAGTGAAACAAATTACAACATATGGTCACAGATAATGGAAATGCATATCGCAGAGAGGGAGACACTCTCATATATTCGAGGCAAGGAGAAACAACCTGCAGAGGAGGATCCGGGTTATGAAAAATGGTATGCAGAAAATCAAAAGGTGAAGAGGTGGTTGTTGTTGTCCATGAGCCCAGAAATTATGAAGCGTTACTTACACTTAGCCACAACCCATGAAATTTGGAGTGCATTATCTAAGGCATTTTATGATGGAAGTGATGAGGTACAAGTATTTACTTTGAATCAAAAGGCCTTTACTGCAAAACAAAATGGTAGGCCTCTCTCGGAATATTACATAGAATTGATGGAAAATTTTCAGGAATTGGATTATCGTGATAAGGTGATCATGAAAGATCCTGAAGATGTCACTGCGTACAAGAAATCAATTGGACGACTAAGGGTACATATATTCCTTGCGGGATTAGATGGTGAGTTTGAACAAATTCGTGGAGAGATTTTACGCAAAGAACCTGTCCCAGAGTTGGAGAATTCTTATGCATTGGTTCGTAGGGAGGCAATACGTTAAGCGACTTTAAAAGGTGAATCAGAAAGTTCTGACAGCACAGCCATGATAGCTCGAAACAGAAACTGGCAGGGTCAAACAAAAGGAAATCATCCTAAAGCGAACTCAAATATAGATAACTCTAAGTTTAAATGCACTCACTACAATCAGCAAGGACACACTAAGAGTCGTTGTTTTGAACTTAATGGATATCCATAATGGTGGGATCACAGTCGGGATCAACGAAGAAAGAATCCAGCTGCAACGGTTGTTGAGGAAAAAAACATAGATGAAGCCTCCAAAGATTTCACTACTTTGATGGCAATCAGAGGTAATGATGGTGAGTTTTCTGTACCTATTACTAATAGCACATGGATAATTGATTTAGGTGCTATGATCATATGACTTTTGATTCTAGACAAATTTCCACCATGAAACCATCCTCAAAAGAATTGATTTCCACTGTCAATGGTGACACAACCTCTGTTATTGGAAAAGGATCTTAACTCTTACTAATAATTTCACTTTGGATTCTGTTTTAGTTGTTCTATCTCTTGAATATAACCTTTTGTCTGTATCACAAATTACTACATCCCTAAATTGTATTGTTATTTTTTGGCCTAATTTTTGTGTGTTTAAGGACATTCAGACCGACAGACGATTGGTTATGGTGTTAAACAAGGAAGATTATACTATTTGGACTTGGTGTCAAAAGATTCTGGGAAGTTAGAAAGCGCTTTGACCATGAAGGGTCCTACCAAACAGAAAGAAGAAACTGAAATTTGGCTATGGCATCCTCGCCTCGGACATGCTTCATTTAGTTACTTGAAAAAATTGTTTCCTTTATTATTTACAAAGATTGACATTTCTGTTTTTCATTGTGATGTATGTGAACAAGCAAAAAGTCATTGTGTTCCTTTTCCACTCAATTTGAATAAAAGTATTGTTCCTTTTATGCTTATACACTCGGATGTTTAGGGTCCTTCTAAGATTTCTACTCTAAGAGGATCACGTTGGTTTGTTACTTTCATAGATGACTGCACTAGAATGACTTGGTTATGGTTAATGAAGTCCAAAGGAGAAGTGAACTTGATATTTCAAAAGTTTCACAAAATGATTGAAACCCAATACAATGCAAAAGTTCAGGTTCTTTGTAGTGACAATGGTGGTGAATACCAAAGCCTTGACCTCAAGAGGTACTTGGAAGTACATGGAATTATTCATCAAACTATGTGTCCTAATACACCGCAACAAAATGGTGTTGCCGAGCGGAAAAATCGACACTTACTAGAGGTGGTACGTTCTTTATTATTAGAGGCCCATATGCCTTTATCTTATTGGGGAGAGGCTCTTACAATGGCAACATATGTCATAAATTGTATCCCTTCTAGCTCTAATGAGTTTCAAACGCCACTGCAGACTCTCCTGAACAAAGTGGTTGCCCTTGGTAGTACAGATTTGCCTCCTCGTGTTTTTGGTTGTGTAGCATTCGTGCATATTCAAAAGAACCCAAACAAATTGGCACCTCGGGCTTTATGATGTGTGTTTCTTGGATATGCTATACACCAAAAAGGGTATCGGTGTTACCATCCTCCAACTAAACGAATGTTTATAAGCATGGATGTTGTTTTCCATGAACAAATAATGTATTTCTCTTCAGAATCTGCACTTCACGGGGAGAACCATAAAGAAATGCAAACTCTAGACTATAATTGCCAAGAATATGTATATCTTGAGAAAGACCATTTGGAGGTAAATTGCAGCAACGATAATTCTTATGCAGATAACTTACAATCAAGTTGTACAGATGAGATGGAAAATGAAATAAATGGGACTTCACATTATGAGGTGGTGACCGAAATTGGTATGACTCCTCCTGTTGACACACCAAACCAATCATCTGTTGTCATGGATGCTCTTAATCTGGTGCCAACAAAAAGGAACTACTAGAACGACACACTAGAGGTATTCCTAAACTCACTTATGAGCCCACTCTTTCTAGTAAGGTTAGATACCCCATGAATAATTTTGTTTCCTACCACCGTTTGTCTAAATCAAATAAGTCATTTGTAAATCAATTATCTACTGTTGCTATTCCTAACAATGTACAGGAAGCCTTGGCTGATCCACGATGGAAAAATGCGATGAATGAGGAAATGAAAGCCTTGCAACAAAATGAAACATGGGAACTTGTTGACTGTCCACCAGGAAAAAAACCAGTTGGATGTCGATGGATTTATGCTATAAAGTACAAAGCAGATGGCACAATTGAAAGGTTAAAAGCAAGGTTAGTGGCAAAGGGCTACACTCAAACTTATGGGGTAGACTATACGGAGATATTTGCTCCTGTGGCTAAACTCAACACAGTTCGAGTATTGTTATCTCTAGCAGTAAACCTAGATTGGCCGTTACAACAGTTTGATGTAAAGAACACCTTCCTCCATGGAGAATTATCTGAAGAAGTTTATATGGAACTGCCACCAGGATGTATGGTTCCAAAGAAGCATAGTCAAAAGGTGTGTAAATTAAAGAAATCATTGTATGGCTTGAAGCAATCTCCAAGGGCATGGTTTGGAAGATTTTCAGAGGCAAGGACTGTTTTTGGCTATCATCAGAGCAATTCCGATCATACTTTGTTTATAAAGAAACAACACGGTAAGATCACTGCTTTTATCATATATGTTGATGATATGATTGTTACTGGAAATGACCCTGAAGAACAGAAAGCTCTACAAAGCTATTTATTTAGAAAATTTGAAATGAAAGATCTTGATCCTCTGAAATATTTTCTTGGGATAGAAGTTTCCAGATCAAAAGCAGGACTATTTCTCTCCCAAAGAAAATATATCCTAGATCTTTTGCGAGAAACAGGCATGGAAGAGTGTCATCCTGCTACTACTCCTATTGAAGAAGGATTAAAATTCTGTCTTGAGCTAAATCAGATACCGGTTGACAAAGGAAGATACCAAAGGCTTGTAGGAAGATTAATGTACTTGGCCCATACCAGACCAGATCTTACTTATGCATTAAGTGTTGTTAGTCAGTACATGCATAACCCAGGAGAAAAACATATGAATGTTGTCATGCACATCTTAAGGTATTTGAAATTTACACCTGGAAGGGGTATTTTGTTCACTAAACACACCAATTATCAAGAAATAAATGTATATACAGATGCAGATTGGGTTGGAGCCATAGATGACAGGAGGTCTACATCAGGTTATTTCACTTTTGTAGGAGGAAACCTTGTAACTTGGAGGAGCAAAAAACAAAACGTGGTTGCCCGCTCAAGTGCAGAAGCTGAATTTAGAGGTATAGCACTTGGTCTATGTGAAGCATTGTGGTTAAAGCTACTGCTGGAAGATTTGGGATACCCTCCTAGGCAACCAATCCAGCTATATTGTGACAACAAAGCTGCATGTGATATTGCCCACAATCCAGTACAATATGATCGCACAAAGCATGTTGAAGTAGACATATTTTTCATCAAGGAAAAGTTGGATAGGAAGATTTTAGAGTTGCCCAAGATTAGAACAGAAGATCAGTTGGCCGATATTCTCACTAAAGCAGTTCTAAAACCAGTGTTCTCCAAATTTCTAAGCAAGTTGGGATTGAGTGACATTTATGCACCAACTTGAGGGAGAGAGTTAAAATTTCTAATTGATTCACTGTATAGAAAATTACCAAATATAGGTTGATTTATTGCATTAGCTAATTTCCAGGATTAGTTATAGGGATTAGCTTAATTATAGGGATTAGACAGTTTTTTTTTTCAGAGATATATTTTCTCTACTGCTCTACATATATGGGCACTGTAATCATGAGAAATTATCCTTGAATATCATTTTTCAATAGTTTTGTAATTCTTGTCATATTATATATTTTAAACTTTTGATCAAATTTAATTAAACCTTTGGAGTGACATAAACAAAAGTTTAAGTATTTTATATCAGACTTCTTTTTTTTATTCAAGAAAAATATGAAACACAAATCTCAATAGGGTCAAAATTTGAAAACAAGATTTAGAATGACATCACGTAGACTTTTGATAAAGATAGAATCACCATGAAACGTTGAACATGAGTGCCAATAAATTATGTATGACAGCAAAGTATTGTGCCAAAATCATGTTGTTAGAAATCTTTTTGTGAATCAAATCAATTTCACATCGATATATGAGTGAATTGCTCGATTTCATTTATATATAACAACATGTTGTTCTCAAATAAATAAATAAATATATTTTCCAGTAAATACATAAAAAATTTAGAGTTAAATATTAATTTGATTTCTATTTTTTAAGTTTATTTAATTTAATTTTAATATATAGTTTTTTCATTTTTGTCCCAATGTTTTTTAGTTTTATTTAATTTTTTTTCTAATGTCGTTAATGACAATGAACCATATTTGTCACCTTTAATTGCTATGTTTTTTTGTGTTTTTTTAATTAAAAAATGTGTGTGTCAAGTTAGCATTGTGTCATGTGTTAAGGTTAAAGTTTTATTTTTAATTTTGTCTCTATATTTATTATTTTGTTTAATTTAATCTATTTTTTTAAAAATTTGAGCAATCGTTTTTGTTAATGTTGTTTAAATATGTATGCCACATTGATTTTAAGAATGACAACTAATATCATTGATTTTAAATTTTAAGAGGTTAACAAATTGATAATGTGGTAAATACTGTTCACTTTTTTTTAATTATTTAAATAATGCTAGTAAAAACGATCAAATTCAATAAAATTGATAAAAATTGTTTAATTTTATAAAAAAATTGGACTAAATTGAACAAAAATAACATATATAAAACTTAAATTATAATAAAACATTGATTCTCACAGGACTGACCTTGACATGTGGTATAATACTGACTTGATACGTGAACATTTTTTTAAAACTAGAAAAATTAAAAGAAAAATGAAAAAAAATCACAAATTGGCATGAGACAAATATTACTCATTGTTCATTAATTATTTAAACGACGATAGCAAAAAGATTAAATTAAACAAAAATTTATGAAAACTAGACCAAATTTATATATATATATATATATATATATATTATATTATGACTAAATTAAATAAACTCAACAAAATTATAGACAAATTAGCATTTAAGCAAAAATATTATATATGATAAAGAGTTTTTTCCAACTTATTAATTTAAATGGTCAAAAGTAATTAATATGTCGATAGATGTCACAAATTAACTAGAGATAAAAAAATTGATTATATAGTATATAAGTAGATACAAATATCATCTTTTAAGCTGGTTTTGTGAGGTTGAATTAGCCTTAAAGTATTAGAGTCATGCGATCATATTGAGATCTTTTGTAAGTTCGACCTATTGTGTCACACGCTATAGGAATATTTGTTATTTGTTGGACATATTGTTTCACCCACTCTTGGGCTGGTATCGGACCACTCATTAATGTCTAGTCTCACCCTCGATATGTATAGACCACAGAGGGAGAAAGGTGTGTAGCAAGTCCTATATAAGCTATAAATAAGGTCAATTTATAATATAATTAATATGTTATCAGAGTCATGCCTTAAAGTCTATCCTAAGAAATATTTTATTTATTAGGCCTATTGTGTCACCCGGATATTTATTGTTTGTTACATATTGTTTTAGACCACTATCGAACTACACATTAACATTGAATAGAGTGGATTATATTGAATAAGAGCAATTCGGAGTGGATTATAGTCTCCCTCTCAAAAGATAAAATTAATTTATAATATATAAAATAGTATATCAACTAGAAATAAGATTAATTTATAATATATGGACCTAGAGTTGTCAAAACGGGTAACCCAGCCCGGCCCACCACGGGTTGGTCACTTAGTGAATCAACTCACTCGGCCATTTATTAGCAAGTCAGAAAAATTCGAACCCGGCCCAACCCACCACGGGTTGGTGGGTAAAAGGGTTGGTTCACTGACTCACTTAATTACAATTTTTTTTAAAATAAAAAAATCACAAACTTTTTATAATTCAAATCTAAACAAATTTCACTCCCAACATGATTGTTTAATTTTGAAAATAGGAAACTCAAATAATTTTTTCAAGCAAAAAAAATAATAAATATATTTTATAAAATTAATATTAAATTTTAATAAAATAAAATTAGGTAGGTGGCTTGGTGGGCCAACCCGGCCCACCACGGGTTCAACCCACATGAGCCGGGTTTAAATGAGCCGGGTTTAAATCTGATCCGCATAAAAAAAATACAAATTTTTCAAACTCAACCCGACCCGAACTCGTGGTGGACTAAGTTGGTCCGCTGATTGTGACCCATTTTAACAGCTCTATATGGACCTGAGGGAGATTTGTTGAAAATTTTACATCAAACTAGAAATAAGAATAATTTATAATATATAAATAAATACAAAAGTCATCTTATAAACTAATTTTGTAAAATTAAATTACGAAGTTCACATCTTATCTTTAACATATTTTATTAAATTAACTAACCCTATTAACATGTCGGACATATTCTTCATAATTATATTTTATTATTTAATTATCTTAAAAGTCAAATTAAGCACAAATAAAAGGTGGATTAATTCAAGCACATATAATATTATTATATTCTACCGTGAAATAATAAACATGCGTTGATAAAACTTTTGATGGATTTTTTGGTCAAATCATTTCAAGAGACATTTGTAAGTAAGTATATTAATTTAAATTTTAAATTTAAACATTAGGTTAAAATATAAATATTCAGTTAGGTTTTGAACGCCGGATTATAAAGTTAACCTACCTCAGGGTCATCGGGTATGACTGGTCGATCATGACCTTCTTCGATTATTCTTGAGGCTGGCCGACCATGGGTCGGCTTTACGCTTAGTGTCCCTTTGGGTCGGCCTAAAGCCGGACCGGGTGACCAGTACATCAAGCCCCCCAAGCCCTAGGCAACTTGTTGCCGTTGGGTTTAAACTTCGTTCCAACTTTGGGCGGGAAAACACGTGCCACTCTATGGTTGGTTGAGTGCCTCGGGTAGTGGAGGAGTCCTTTTAATCTGAACCCTTCGTCGCGATATCTTTCAACGGTGGCGATGCGCTGGCGGTTATAAAAAATTTTACTATAAATAGGGGGGACTATTTCTTCGTTTTTACCTTTCTCTCTTCTGCTTCAATTTGGCCGTCGGGCTTTTCAGAGAATTTTTATCTTCAGGTAAATAAATGGCAACGGTTTCCTTGTCTTCCTCTACAGGGTTAGCAGGTGGGGACGGCGGGGGCTCCTCCAGCAGTTGCGGGGGGTCATCGTCCAATACCAGTTCCGGCTCCGCACGATCGGGAGACGACCGGATCTGGCATGGCGCCGCTCTCTTTCTTCTGGAAGGCGGAGTAGTGGTTGACGGGATGGACCCGGTTCCAGCCGGGGGGTCGCCGGCCATAGACAGGTATACTTGGGCTTCACATGACGTGGCTGCCCATGAGTCCGACATCAAGAGTCGTAAGGACTTGCTGGCTTGGGCCAATCAATCCTTTGTGGTTCGGGATGAAGAGGACGTCCGGTTAATCCGTCTGGGCGTTTGTCTCCCTAATGAGCGTGTCTTTCACGGGAAAGGGTCAAGCACAGAAGATTTTTTCTTTGTATATACTTTTTTATTTCCGAGGGTGTTCGTTCGAGTACCCTTCTCGAACTTCCAAGCGGTCGTGCTTCGTCACATGAATGTCGCCCCATGCCAACTTCACCCGAACGGGTGGGCTTGCATTCAAGCTTTCCTAGTGATGTGTGCGGCTTTGGGTATCAAGCCCATCCTCTCTTTATTTTTTCACTACTTCCATGTCCGGCCACCTCCAAAGCAAGGGTGGGTTTCACTGACATCGGTTCAAGACGCCTGTCTCTTCAAGGCTTATGCCGATTCGTTCAAGAAGTTCAAGTCGAGCTTCTTTAAAGTAATAATAAAGGAAGCCGGCCGCAGCCAGTTTCTTGATGCCGCCGGTGAGCCGCTGTTTCCTTTCTACTAGACAGAGAAGCCCGCCCGGGTGTGCGCGGTTTCCACCGACGATATGACCCCTGCCGAGCGCGACGCGGTCAAGACTATTGATGATCTTCCCCGTCGTCTCCACGCCCGACAACTAGTCGGCTGCCTTTGCCATGAGGATTTTACCCGTGTGGCGTTCGATATGCTTTTTTAACTGTACGTGCGTGAGTTCATTGTTAACTTAACTAAAACTTTCTTTGCATTGCAGATAGAATGTCACTCCCCACTCCTCGCCGGACGAGCTTTATTCCTCCAGCCCCGAAAAAGGAATCCCGACCGGCTGGTTCCAGCAAGGTGCCCCCAGCCGCCGAATCCCGCACACCGACCGTTGCTGTAGGGGCCGTGAAGGCCGCGGCGACTACCTCTCACATCCCCGTGGTGAATCTTGAGTCATCTCAGGTCGCCACCATCCCTTCAGCTCAAGCCATTCCAATTGGTCAGGCCACTCCGTCGTCCCATGCCGACGTTCCCCTAAGAGGAAGAGGAAATCTAGAGAATCCTCTTCTAAGAAGAGTCGGCGAGAAGGCAGCGATTCACGCCCATTGACTGGGGGCCTGCTTGACGCTGCTTTTGGCGTCAGCAATCGGATAGATTTCCGGATGAGTTCAGCTCAGAGGGAGATAGTGGAATCTCTCTCTGAGAAGGAGCTTACCGAGGCGGCCCTCGAGTTTCACTGTCGCGGCGCCTTGCTGAATTGGTATCTGAACCAATTTGCTGATCGTTGGGCGGCCGATGAGGTCCAGCGGAACCTAGCGGCCGCGAAAAAGGAGACCGAGGACGTCTGGGCCGAGCTGGCCGTGCTGGATTTGGAGCAGTCGAAGTGCAAGGAAACACAGACGGCTCTGAACAAGAAACACGAGGCCGCCTGTATAGAGGTCGCCACTCTCACCAAACAATTGACCGCCCTTCGGACGAGATTCTCGGAGGTGACCGAGGAGAATGAGCAGCTGAAGGCGTCCCTCGAGGAGGCGGAAGAGAGGGAGCAAAAGCAGAAAGAGGAGATTTCCCTGTTGACCGAAGAGGTTGCCTCGGCCAATGACTCCATCTCAGTTCTTAGCACTAATGTTCAGATTGAACATGAGGAAGGTTTCAACAAGGCCCTCCGCCAAGTGGCTTATTTGCTCAAGGCCGACCCCATGACAGCTGGTTTTGATATCGCCCAAGATATTTTTGACGGGGAGATGAGGCCTGTCCCTATACCGGACGGCGTGGTCGAGGAGATGGCGGGGGAAGATGAGGTAGCCGAGGACGACGTCGGCGAAGATGATGTTGATAACGCCAGCCAGTAGCGTCCGGTCGTTAGGTTCAAAAGATGGGGAGGGGATAGATACTTTTTGCTTTTTGTTAATTGTCTTTTTTATCGGCGTATTTTGTTGTCGCCGGATTAATGTAAATCCGCCCCTTTTTGACTTTTACTGCAATGAATATTTTGGTTTATTTTTCTTCAAGTTATGATGCCTTTAAATCGTTTTCTTTATTCACTGATTTCCCTTTCTCGTTTCGTTATACCCTCGATCGCCGTTCGCGTCCCCGGCCAAATCGAGTGGATAATTATGTTCCTCGATTTGGATCTCACAAGCCGGGGCGGCAGGGCATTGCCATTCACCACCCCGGCCAAGTCGAGAGGATAATTCCGTTCCTCGACCTGAATTTCGCGAGTCGGGGCGGCAGGGCATTGCCGTTCACCACCCCGACCAAATCGAGAGGATAATTTTGTTCCTCGATTTGGATTTCACAAGTCGGGGCGGCAGGGCATTGCCGTTCACCACCCCGGCCAAGTCGAGAGGATAATTCCGTTCCTCGACCCGGACTTCGCGAATCGGGGCGGCAGGGCATTGCCATTCACCACCCCGGCCAAATCGAGAGGATAATTCCGTTCCTCGATTTGGATTTCACAAGTCGGGGTGGTAGGGCATTGCCGCTCACCACCCCGGCCAAGTCGAGAGGATAATTTCGTTCCTCGACCTGGACTTCGCGAGTCGGGGCGGCAGGGCATTGTCGTTCACCACCCCGGCCAAATCGAGAGGATAATTGGTCGAGGCAAGAGGACAGTTCTATGCCTCGGCTTGAGTTCACGGTAAGTTGGTTAGTGTCAGTCGTTTTGACGTTAGTTCGAATTGACTTGGAAAATTGCTGCGAATTTCATTATATAAAGCATGTGAGTACATAATGGCTTTTAACTGAAATAAAATTTTAAATGAGAGGCATTCCACGTGTTCGGTACGGGCCGTCCGTCAGGTTTACTTAAGCGGTAAGCGCCATTTCCCAACGTTTCTGTGATCCGGAAAGGGCCTTCCCACTTTGTCGCCAGCTTGCCGTGGGACGCTATCTTCCTAGCTTCACCAGTCTTCCGCCACACCATGTCCCCTTCATTAAATTTTCTGGGCCTTACCTTCGTGTTGTATGGTCGTTCTACCATGCGTCGGCAGGCCTCTGCCCTGAGCGCCGCTTGGTCTCTCCGGTCGTCAATAGTATCCAGCTCCACCGTGAGCTCTCGGTCGTTTAGGTGCATATCCTCAACCTTTCTTCTCAGGGACGGCTCACCCAACTCAACCGGCAGCATAGCGTCGGTTCCATAAGTCAGGTTGAATGGCGTTTCCCCGGTAGTGTCGTGCGGCATGCACGGGTATGCCCAAAGGATCTCAGGTAATTCTTCTACCCATGCTGTATTCTTCCCTCCTAAACGCCTCTTTAGCTCCATGACGATGGTTTTGTTCACGGCTTCTGCTTGACCGTTCGACTAAGGGTGTTCAACCGAGCTAGTGGTATGCTTGATCCCCATATCTTGGAAGAATTGGCCTAGCTTCCGGTCGATGAACTGTCGGCCATTATCTGTCACTATCACCTTTGGCAGGCCGAATCGACAAACCAACTTCCAACAGAACTTCTGCACTTGTGCCGCCGTGATCGTAGCGAGCGGTTCAGCTTCCGCCCACTTGGCGAAGTAGTCGATAGCGACAAGGAGGAACTTTTTCTGCGCCTGGCCGGGGGGAAATGGACCGATAATGTCCATTCCCCATTGGGAGAACGACCATGGGGATACGATTGAAAGTAACTCATGGGACGGCGCATGCGGAGTGTTGGCGTGGGCCTGGCATCCGATGCACTTCTGCACAAATGTCTTCCTCCATGTCCGGCCAGTAATAACCGGCTCTGAGTATTCGGCCTTTGAGGGCCCTTCGGCCGGTGTGAAACCCACATATGTCGTGGTGAAACTCGTTCATCACGTAATGAGCTTCCTCCTTGCCCAAGCACTTGAGCAATGGCGTAGAGTATCCGCGCCGGTATAAGTCTTCCTCGATGATTACAAAGCGTGCAATCTTCTTAGTATCGGCGACGGAAATCACCGAACCGTCGTCCTGGTCTCTCATCAGCTCCCGGATTCTCGTCCTCCAGTCCGGTTGCTCATTCACCGTTATGGCATGGCACTCGATGGACGGGTGGAGCAGAACTTGCCTAATGATCGTGGTGAGCTGACCCTTCTCTTTCCCCGAGCTGAGTTTAGATAGGAGGTCCGCCCGGGCATTCTGTTCCCGGGGGATGTGTTGGATGCGGAGGACCACGAATCCCTGGGCTAAGGCCGTCGCCCTATGATAATACTTGACTAGGCTCTCCTCCTTCACCTGGAATTCACCATTCATCTGGCCGACCACTAACTGGGAATCAGTCCGGCATGTCAATTTTCTTGCGCCCATGTCACGGGTCAGTTCTAGTCCGGCTATCAGGGCTTCATACTCAGCTTGGTTGTTGGATACTTTGAACTTAAAAACCAAAGAGTGTTCGAGGAGGAAACCGTTGGGTCCTTCCAATACTATCCCGGCTCTGCTGACAGTCCGTCCCGACGCCCCATCCACAAACAGATACCATTCTTCGTCGACCTCCACCGGCAGCTCGGCCGCGAAATCGGCCAAGTGCTGACCTTTGACCGATCCTCTCGGCTCGTATCGGAGTCCGAACTCGAACAATTCAACCGCCCAGCCGACCATCCTCCCAGCAAGGTCGGGCTTTCTCAAAATCTTGGATATGGGATAGTCGGTTTTAACCACTATTTGGTGACTTTGGAAATGGGCCTTAATCTTCTTGCCGCGTGGAGAAGGGCCAACACGATCTTCTCGACCTGGTGGTAACGGGTCTCGGCATCTTGGAGTGCACGGCTGATGAAGTACACCAGTTTGGGTTCAGGGCCGCTCTGGAATAAAGCGGCGCTCACGGCCGAGTCGGACACCCCCAGATAGATATGCAATTCTTCCCCTGGGTTAGGCCGGTTCATGACCGGAGGGTTCTGGAGTATTGTCTTGACGTTTTGAAACGCGTGCTCACATTCTTCGTCCCAATTGCACGAACTGCCCTTCTTCAACTTTCGGAGTACGGGACGTATCCGCTCAGCCATTTTAGGAATAAAACATGATAAGGCCGTCAACCGGCCAACCAACCGTTGTACCTCTTTCAAGTTGGTCGGGCTCCTCATGGTGATTATGGCATCACATTTGTCCGGATTGGCTTCAATCCCTCTCGAAGTCAACATGAATCCCAAAAATTTACCCGCCGGTACCCCGAAAGTACACTTGGCCGGGTTAAGGCGCATCTCGTACTTTCTGATCTGTTTAAAGACCTCCTCCAAATCCCGTAAGTGCGCTTCCCCCTCTGCCGAACGCACCACCTATCCATCAAACGTTGGTAAGTGGCCCCGACATTCTTTAACCCGAAGGGCATGACCTCATAACAATAACTGGCCTTTTCAGTGATGAAGGCCGTCTTTTCCCGGTCGGGCACATACATCGGTATCTGGTTGTATCCCAAGTATGCGTCCAAGAAGCTCAGTATCTTATGACCGGAGGCCCCATCGACCAGGGCGTCGACACTTGGCAGCGGTGAGAGTCCTTTGGGCATGCCTTGTTGAGGTCGGTATAATCCGTACACATTCTCCACTTACCGTTCGACTTCTTGACCATGACGACGTTGGCCAACCAGGTGGTGTAGGTCACCTCACGGATGAATCTCGCTTCCCTCAACTTCCCGACCTCTTCCTCGATCGCTCTCCTCTTTTCTTCGCCTAGTCGTCGCTTCTTTTGTGATACCGGCCGGGCTTCTTTAAATAACGACAATTTATGGGATACCATCGAGGGGTGAATCCCTGGCATATTGGCGGCCGTCCAAGCAAACAAATCTCTGTTTCGCTAGAGGATACTTCTGAGTCGTCTTTCTACTTCCTCTCCCAGGCCGTTAGCGATCGTCGTCGTCTGCACTGCATCCGTCCCTATGATTATAAGTTGGGTTTCCCCTATCGGCTCAAGCCGATCCTCTGTATTCGTCCTAGGATCTAGGTTTGCCATTGCCACCTCTGAGCGGCCGGTCTTCCTCCTTTGCTCCCTCGGTTATAATTTGAGCCCGGCCGCGTAACATTCCCTAGCCGTCTTTTGATCGGCCCTCACTGTATGTATGGTTCCCCGATGCCTGGGGTATTTCAACATCAAATGGGGGGTGGATACAATGGCTCCGAAGGCGTTGAGACATGGCCGTCTGAGGAGGACGTTGTACGACGTGTTCGCCTCCACCAGAAGGTATCTTACCCTTCTCTCATCTCCGTCCCGGCCAGTTCCTAACCGGGTACGCAAATCCACGTATCCCCTTGTATCTACCCTTTCTCCTGCAAACCCAACGATTTGCTCATTGTATGGTACGATCAAGTCTTCAGAGATGTCCATCTGCTGGAAAGTTTTCCAGTAGAGGATGTTGACCGAGCTTCTTTGGTCGATCAGTACCTTGCCAACCCCATAGCGCGCAATCTCGGCGGTTATCACCATCGGGTCGTCCTGTTCGGGGTCAGGCGCATGAAAATCGTAGTCCGTGAACGTGATGGTGGCATCGTCCTTTTCGGGATGTTTACGGCGTGCACGGATCGTAAAGCCCGGATGTGCTTCTTGCGCGCGTTAGAGGATGAGCCTCCTCCAGCAAACCCTCCGGAGATGGTGTTGATCATCCCCCTCAGGGGACGGTCGTCTCCCCCTCCTCGGCTCCGGTTCCGGCTCCGTCTCCTGCCATCCTAAGGGTATTCTTGCCTACGATACCGAGGGTCCCGGTTGTGGTCAGTTCTCCTATCCTCCCTCCGTCGAGGACTTGCCCTCTGGGGGCTCATCTCCCGGACGGGTGATCGGTCCGGTCGGTAAGTCTTTACATACTTCAATAGTCGCCCGGCTCGAATCAACTCTTCAATCTTGTCTTTCAGGGTGACACAATCCTCTGTTTTATGACCCAAATTTTGGTGGTACAAACAGTGCTTGGTCCCATCTGCATTAGGCGGTGTCGGCCGCTTTTGTGGCGCCTGCAACAACTATGTGCTCAAAGCTTCATGGAAGATTTGAGTCCAGGGGGCGTTCAACGCTGTGTATTGCTGAAAACGGGGCCCCCGGGGGCCGTCCCGAGGCCTGGGACCCCCGGCCCAATGAGTCTGATTTTTCGCTCTCTTCCCCTCACTCTTCTCCCCCTTAACCTCCTGAAGCTCCTTCCGGTAACTTTGCTTCATTTCCTCCACCCTAATCTCGTCAGCCGCCCGTTCGCGCAACTCTTCCATCGTCTTGGGCGGTGTCCGACACACACTTTCTTTGAAGGGGTCGGGCCTTAAGGCCGGCATGATATGCTGTAACGCAAGTTCCAGAGTCAGTCCTTTGACCCTACGGACGGTTTCTTGGTATCGGTCCATAAAGGTTTCTAACGGTTCCTCCTTTCCCTGCTTGAGGTTCATCAGGTCGACAACAGTGATGTCCCTGGATATACACGCAGCAAACTGCTTTTTAAACATAGCCTCCAATACTCTGAAATCGGTTATACAGCCGTTCGGCAAAGCGTTGAACCATTCCAAAGCCTCCCCTTCCAAGGACAGGGAGAACGCCCGACACCAGATAGCGTCGCATCCGGTACGGAAGGACATGGCATTAGTAAAGGACTTGACGTGGGCGCCTGGGTCAGTGGTGCCGTCATACATCTTGAACTGGGGTGGCATGAATTGCTCAGAGATGTGGACGTCCATTATGGATTGGGCGAATGGGACAGGTACGGTCGGTGCCTCGACCCTCACCGATAACACCTTTTCTTCCTTACCTCCGTCCGCCTTCTCCTGTTTCTGCCCCTCTCGGGTCGGGGCGCTACTGTGCTCTTCTCCTTCGTTACCCGCATCTATCACCGTCTTCTCCTGTCTCCGGTCCTCCATGCCCCCCTCACCCCGGGCGGCGATTGCCCGGGAGATCTGCGCTGCACATTCTGCCCTAATCGCCGCCATTTCCTCCTCGTGCTGCTTCCGCATCTCCTTTAGTCGTCTCTCCAACATTCTCATCATTTCTCCTTGCTCGTCAGCGTTAGTGGTTCTCGTGGTCACCATTGGTATTTATCCTCGAGCCCCACGGTGGGCGCCAAAATGTTTCGGTAGTGGATCCGGTTACAAAAATGTTTCGGTAGTGGATCCGGTTACACTCACCTACACATTTACTTCTCAACTCTACGAGCCGTCCGGTCGCTACCGTCCTCTCCGCTCTCGTCCGTCCTCCAACTTCTTCCTCTGAGGGGGTCGGTCGGCTACCTGTTAAAGATACTCCGACGCTCAAGTTAGTATTAGGTCTGTTCGGTCTTAAGTTCACAGTATTAAAATGCTATTCAATTCAAGTTACCTACCTCTTACTGTTGACCTCTATATATAATGTCATTTTTGGGCCCGTGGTTAAGGCTCTATTAATCACGGCCCAATAACCTTTTAATCAAAGCCCAAAAATGTTAAACTCCTATTAAAGTTAACCTACCTCAGGGTCATCGGGTATGATCGGTCGGTCATGACCTTCTTCGATTATTCTTGAGGCCAGCCGACCATGGGTCGGCTTTACGCTTAGTGTCCCTTTGGGTCGGCCTAAAGCCGGACCGGGTGACCAGTACACACATGATAATGATGAAATAGGAAAATATTGAATAAGAAAACTAAATGAAAGTAAAAGTAGTTATAAATAGTAAGAATTAGGAAAATAAAAAATATAAATGTTTTAATTAAGGCAGCAAAAACTAACTAAAAGCTTAATATTAGGTGTGAGGTGTTATACACTAAATACTTTCATATCACTTCATAATTGAGATAAATGTTAGTTTAAATATATATTTTTAACCTTTTAAACATCTTTTAAACCCTATTTTGTTTCAGGTTTCCACGTTCAGTCAGGAAAAGAAAATGACTCTATGGTTTATATAAGTTGATTTACGAAGAAATATATGTGTACAAATTTAAACGGAAAAATGTAAAAGAATTCTTCGCATGCATAAGATGAAAGCCAAAGAAAAATAACCGAATCGTGTAAATTATAAAAATACCCATGATATGAAAGATAAAAAAAAAACAATTTTCATCAAAATAAAGCAACCAGAATCAAATCGATTTTTTTATATTATATATAATACAAATAATAAAATAAAATAATAATATATGAATAATAACAATATAAATAGTAATAATAATATAAAATAATAATAATAATAATAATAATAATATAAATAATAACAAATAATATAATAACAATAATCATGATAATAATTGTAAGAGCCTAGAAAATAGAGTATTAGAGTATATTAAAATAATGAGACTGATTATTTTACTTTAAAATAACCTCATAATATAATAAAATTTTATAAACGTGTCTCGTTACTTTAAGAACACTCCATTTCTCCAAAACACTATTCCCTACCATTTCTCTACCTTCTCTCTATACCTTTTCATAATTGAGCTATATGTTCGACAATCAGGAAGTGCCGAAACGATCCTGACGTTGAGAGCTACATTTCCTACTTATCAGTTTCTTGTTTCCAGCTGATAAGTCGTTTCTCCTCTTTTCCCATCGTCTTTAACCTTGATCATGCAGTGTTTTCAGTTTGCATGTATTGGGTTGCTTTCCTCTTCAATTTATAGCTCAATTTGTGTTTTAAGAGTTGTTTTCTATCGCCAATCGGTGATTTGTAAGTGTTTCTAGAAATTCCTGGTGTTGCAAGCAAGCTGTCGGGGTTTTGGTAGAGCTGTCCAGAAATATTCAAGGTAAGGGAAGCTATAGTACTTTTTTCATCAGTTAGTTGTATGTATATGATGAGTTGTAGATCATGAGCTGTATAGACTAAAATTCTGTTTTAAATTAGAGTTGAAATTGTATTTTGTATCGTTGTAATGTGCCAATTGTTGAACTGTGAAATTTAGCTTGAATGAATAATGTTTGATACGCGATTGGGTGTGGTAAATGTTGGAAATCTGTTATAACATGAATTGAATTTGGTTATAGTCACCTTGTTGTGGTTTAGAATGGTTTGTGCTTGTTTTTAAGTAAACTTAGAGAAAATGAGGTAGTGAAAATGAGAACTAAGGGTTAAGGGTTGTATTGGTCTGTTGGAATAGCTTAGACAAGTCATTTGGGACAACTTAGACAAGTCATTTGGGACTTATTTGAGTCCCTAAGTAGTTCAAGATAATGCTAAAAGTGATAGAATTTTATTTGGGTCTCTAGGTTGAGAAATTAGGAGTTTTGAAATAGGAATTGATTCATAAACAATTTAGATTGATGTTAGGAAGGTTTAGAATCACTTAGACAAGTCTAATTAGGTATATAACACAATCTAAAAGTGTTAGAAGTTGGGAAAAATAGTTAGAATTGGTAATTGGAGGTTGAGTTGCATAATTCTGCAGAATTTCATTCTATAGATTATGCAGACTCGCTGAGCGAATGAATTCGCTCAGCGAGTCACTCTAGCAAGATACTCTCTGCCATGACATTCGAACAGTGAACTGGTGCATTGTGCGAATAACTGTAGAGAGTTGCTCTCTCCCTGGTCATTCGCATAGCGAGTTGGTGCGCTGTGTGAGTGGTTGAAGAGAGTTTCTCTTTGTCTGGTGATTCGCATAGCGAATTTTAGGTGTTGTGCGACTGGTGGTGGTATGAGATAAATGCCATATTAATTCGAATAGTGAATGGGTGCGCTTTGCGAGTGTTTAGGGAGTCTGAGCCATTGCCTGAGGCTCTCTCATAGCGATTTGGGGCGTTATGCGAGGAGTAGAGGTCTGGAACCTCTGTGATTTTATTTGCACAACGACTAAAACTCATTGTGCAAATGGTTGTGAAGGGTAGGTATCTGTTTGAGGATTCGATAGTGAGTTGGTGTCGCTATGCGAAAGCCTTCTGGATTCGCTCAGCAATTGTGTGCGCTGAGCGACTAGTCCAACTTTGGTTTATTCTTTTCTTCTTTGTTCTTAAGTGGTTTGAATGATAGTTTAATTTAGTTAATGTCATGAACAAATATGTGTGGAATTATATGAATATTAGAGGTATGAATGGTGATTCAAAGTGAAGAAAGATATGATTCAATATGGCGTAAGTGAGTATCAAAGTTGGATCTCTTGGTGAGATGCTTGTATTGTTTAGAATGAATACATGCAGCTTAGTCTTGGGGGTTATCCTAACACTCTAATGATCTTTCATTCTCATTTATAGAGGATTGATTCATGTGGTGAGAGTAGTAGGAGGTCCTAGTGTAGGCGCTACTTGGAGGCCTATTGTGCGGTAACGGACTAACGTTGTGTGTGGTAGGGTGAAACCTATTGGCAATGGCTTTGCAAAGAAGTAGAGGCCACCACAAGTGGATAACCCGCCATAGCTCGATATTCATTCTCAGTCCGGATAGGTCAAGTCTAGGTCATAACATGTTAGGATGTTTGGTTAAGTTGTTTTGTATGAACATTCATTATAACCATATGCCATGTGATGATATGAATGCTTTTATATATCTAGCTTACCCTTTCTGCTTGTGTTTATGTTTTGTATGTGTTGTGTTCTTTCTTTTGCAATGATCATCTTGTGGATGTGAGCAGAGGGAGATGAGGTTTCCCTAGAGCAGGCGTTGGACGATGTTGATGCTGCAAAGTAGCTAGTGACAAAATAGGATTGTACATAGTTTTTGATCGAACCGTCTTGTATATAAAGTTTTAAATTTTATAGCCATTTTGGATGACTTTAAGGTTGATACTTTATATTAGTCTTTAACTGTTTTACTTTATTATTTCTGTGACTACTATCATATGATTTATCACTATATTTTGGAATGGGACAATAATAATTATTTATTTAATAATAGTAATAATATTATTATTAATGTTAATAATATTTAATTAAACTAATTATATTTTATTTTAAATTGATTATAATCACAAGAATAAAATGATAAATATATAATTTTATTAATTAAAATATTTTTTTTAATTTAATAAGTTCAATATATTATTCACTTATATTTATAAATTTTTTTATTTTTTAGTTTTTTTATATTTTTTTAACCCAAACAACTTAACTTTTTTTAAATTCAGTATTTTAAATATATTTTTAGAAACAAACACAATAAAAATAAAATTATGATGAAGTTCTAAATTTAAAATTGAAAATATATCGAATGTGACCATTTTTTTTTTGTCATGGATGTGATCTAAGAGAATTGAAATATTAGTTATGTTTGTGAAAACTCGGACATAAATTTCAAACTTCAAAAGTTTTTTCACGGTATTAATTTAATAAATCTGAAATAATAACTATGAGATAAGAGAGTAAAAGGAAAACGAAATTTTGGCCATTGTATTCGTTCAATCTCAACTTTATATTTTTTTATGTATTAATTTCTATATGGTGGAATTTTTTTAAATTGTTTATTTTAGAGTGTTTATAAGATTAAGACTAGTGATTAAAAGTGTTATAGATTTTATAGTGGTTGTTAAATCAAATTAAGAAAATGAAAAGGTAAACACAGTACATTGCTGCCCACACTGTTTTAAGGTGACACCTTTTCTTTTTCCTATTCAGCATTGCTTTTTCGGTCAGATCTCTTTTCCTTTCTTTTTCCCACCTTTGTCGTTTTTCCGTTTTCAGTGTTTCCTCCACACAAAAAAGTAAAAATTAAAATCGTGGATGTCATTAAATGAGATTCTTGCATCTTCCACCAAATCAAATACTTTTGTAAGAATTAGTGGACAAAATTGAAAGTTGAAAGCTGATGGTTTGTAATTAGTTTAGTGTTTTTCTCTTTCCATTTATGAATGTATAGTGTAGATAGTAAGTTGTTGGATTCTTATTAATATTCTAAATCATACGAATAAATATGAAACTAGAAAATAAAGTATTAGAGTAAATAAGTGTATTAAAATAATGAGATTAAAATAATCATATAATATAAATAGAATTTTATAAACGTGTCCCATTTTTTTAAGAACATTCTATTTTTCTAAAACACTGTCCTCTTCTATTTTTCTCAATTCTCTCTACAAATTCTCATTCTTGGACTATCTATTCAACGATCAGGAAGTGTCTAGGCGATCCAAGCATCGAGGACTACAATTTTCACCGATCAATTTCTTGATTTGAGCCGGTAAGTTTCGTTCCTCTTTTGTAGGTTTTCCCTAATTATGTGATTATACAAAATTTATACTCTTGCATGTGTTTGGAGTTTCCTTCTCTTGATTCTTAGTTCCATTTAAGCTCTAAGAGTCGTTTTTTGTCACCAATTGGTGAGTTGTAGGTTTTTGTAGAGTTTCTTTGCGGTGTAAGCATCGATTTGGGGTTTTTTAGAGCTGTCCAGATTTCTCCAAGGTAAAGGAAGCTAGAGTTGCTTTGATTTAGATTTTTTTGTGTATGTATGATGAGTATGTGAATAATGAGCTGTTTGAACTAAATTTCTTTTTTTAATATATAGGGGATGTGTAACTTGAATGTTGTAGTGTGCCAATTGATGAACTGGGAAATTAAACTTGATTGGATGATGTTTGATTTGTGATTGACTGTGTGGAATGTCAAAAATCTGTGATAATATGGATTGGTTGTGAATAGAGTCACATTGTTGTGGTTTAGAGTAGTTTATAGGAAGTTGTGTAGTGAAAATGAGAATTTTGGGTTAGAGGCTCAAATTATCAGTTGTAATAGTTTAATTAAGTCATTTGTGACTTGTGAGAACTGTTAAATTGATAAAAAAAATGTGCCTAAAGTGATAAAATTCGTTTTGGGTCTATAAGTTGAGATTTTGAAGTTTTTGGAGTGTAATATGATTAGTAAACACTAAACACTTTAGAATGGTGTTAGGTTGGATTAGACACACTTACTTCAATATAATTAGGTATATAACACAAATTAGGATAGTTAGAAGTTGGGAAAATAGTTGGAAGTGGTAATCTTAGAGTGAGTTGCATAATTATGCAGAATTTGTGCTGTAGAATTATGCATACTCGCTGAGCGAATAAAGTCGCTCAACGAGTGGTCATGGGGGCTGGCTCACTAGTTGCTGATTTGCACTGCGAGTTGGTGCGCTGAGCGACCAATTGAGGTATGGGAGCACTGCCAGATTTATTCGAATAGCGAAAGGGTGCACTCAGCGAGTGTTTGGGAGGTCTGGACCACTGTCTGGGCTTTTGCATATCGATTTCGGGCGCTATGCAAGGGGTTGGGGTCTGGTACCACTGGAAGTTTATTCGCACAACGAGATGGGTCGTTGTGCGAGAAACCTCTGGATTCGCTTAGCGAGAGTGTGTGCTGAGTGAATAGTCCAGGTTTTAGTTTACTATTTTCTTAATTATTCTTGTTTGATCTAAATGGTGTAGTGAGATATTTTGGATTATGTATGAATGTATATTAAGTTATATAAGTATTAAAGATTTGAGTTGTTATTCAAATGGCAATAAAGTATGATATCAAAGTGATGTGGTAAGTTTCAATATGGAATCTCTTGGTGAGATTTAAGTTTGTTTAGAATGAATGCAGGAGCTCAGTCTTAGGGGTTATCCTGAAACTCCAATGGTCTTTCATTCTCAAGTAGAGAGGATTGATCCATGTCGTGAAGATTAACAGGAGGTCTTAATCTTGAGGGCTTCCAGTATGCCCTAAGGCCCATAACAGACTAACCTTGTGACTATGGTAGGTGAAACCCATTGGCAATGACTTTGCAAAGCAGTAGAGGCCATCACAAATGCATAATCCGCCATAGGTCGACAATCATTATAAGTCCAGACGATCAAATCTAGGTCATAACATGTTAGGATGTCTGAATTAGTTTATCTTGCATGAATACTTATGTGTATGTTGTATGTTATATAAATTTATGAATTCTTTTATATCTAGCTTACCCTTTTGTTTGTGATTGTCTTTTGTATGTGTGGTGTTTTTCCTTTGCAATGATCATCATGTGGATGTGAGCAAAGGGAAAGGAGATTTCTCTGGAGCAGACATTGGACGGAGATGATACAACATAGACTAGTTAGAGTAGTATTGTAAATAGTTTTGATAATAGATTAGTTGTATATAAAGTTTAAATTTTATGATTATTTTGAATGACTCTAAGATTACACTTTATAATTCAAGTCTTTAACTGTTCTATCCTATAATGTGATAACTTTTTTATATAGTTTTATAGTATATTTTTGGAATGTTACATTGATGGAAATTTTTCCTAATAGAGTATAAAATATAATTTCTAACTTGATAAATGTCATTTTCTTATATGAAAAATATTATATAAAATATATATCTAATGGCATGTCCCTTAGATGTCCTAAATTTTATGGTTTAAATTATACTAGAAAATGATATAGTTGGATATGTTCAAAAGTAATAAATTCTTAAAGTTTGATCACGAACCATATTCATATAATCAGTTACATATCAACCAACTAGTACAATATTGTAGTATGATTGGCTATAAATTAGCTAGATATATTTATCATGTGAAAAGTATATTTAAAATGATGATTAAGTAAATAGATTAACTAAAGACTAATAAACATAATTAGTCTTATGGATGAAGTCTATGTAAAACATCTATAAATATAGTATAAATAATACAAAATATTAGATAAATTAATTACATGAATTTATTTTAGTATCACGTACTTAAAAAAATACTCTAAAATTAAAATTTTGAAACATTTGAAATTTAGAGACTTTATAAAATATATGAAAAAACAAATAAATTTTAGTGTGAAAACATAATGAGAAATAGACCAAATAAACAAAATAAATACATTTTAGTATAAGTTTATAATTTAATTTAACTTTTTCGAAATTTGTGTATACTTTAAATATTTGATTGATGTTTTGTAAATTTCTTATTTGATTTTCATAATTAATTAATCAATACATCTATACAAATAATCATATATTAACAAATGAGCAAGTAGATATGCATATTTGCAGGACAATAATTCAGATAAATTTACACATATGCCTTTTAATATATGATATATTAACTTGACTCTATGCGCTTTATAAATTATGTATTTTTAATTTCATACTTATGGGAATATAATATGATATATTGTATCATGGATATATATTTCGATTATATCATATAATCATTGTGAAACATATTTTTTAATATCTGTATAAAATATCATATATTTAAGATTTTTGTATTTTTGAAAAATACTTATCTCGTTGAGGAGACTTCATGTAGGGATGATGATCCATGTTGTGTAGCTTTTACTTTGATGAAATTTTTTGATGTTGATATGGAATAATGATGTTGGTACTGAGCACTTGTCTTGATTCCTCGAGGCTTTCAATGGGATGCCCCACGGCCCCACGGTGGGCGCCAAAATGTTTCGGTATAAATTTTAGGACCGAAGGACTGACCTTGATGACGTCGTCTTCTATCTTTCTGTCTGCTTCTTCTGGTTCTGGACCGTACGCTTTGTGTTGATTTCGACTGTTCAGTTCTCTTCCAGCCTTGACCGGAGGGGGGAGGTACCTGAAAAGGCGCTCCAACGCTCAAGTTAGGCGTGAATGTGAAATTCCCAGTAGGAGGGAATTTGACCCTCTGTGGGAGAGGATTGATAAAGTATGATAGCAAAGAGTGTGCTAAATGAATTGTGAGTGAAGTGTATTTGGAGCGTACCTTGTTTGGAATCCTCGGCCTTTGTTTATAGGTTTTGGATTGATATAATATTAACAGAATATAAACAGAATAAAATATAATCTTACTTGACATATCTCTGTTGAAATATCTTTTTTTGGATATTATTTGTGTTTGGAATATATCTGGTTGATATATTTCTGTTTGGAATATATCTCGTTGATATATTTCTGTTTGAAATATATCTGGTTGATATATTTCTCTGGATATCATTCACGCTGGCGTTAGGCCTTGAGCCCAATAAGAATTGGCACTGTGATGGGCTATTAGCTCAGTAAGACCGTTCGTGTAACCGACCGCTGGAGATATGCTACCGTACATAAAAAATGTTTCGGTTATGAGAATATAATATGATATATTGTATCATGGATATATATTTCGATTATATCATATAATCATTGTAAAACATATTTTTTAATATCTGTATAAAATATCATATATTTAAGATTTTCGTATTTTTGAAAAATACTTATCTCGTTGAGGAGACTTCATGTAGGGATGATGACCCATGTTGTGTAGCTTTTACTTTGATGAAATTTTTTGATGTTGATATGGAATAATGATGTTGGTACTGAGCACTTGTCTTGATTCCTCGAGGCTTTCAATGGGATGCCCCACGGCCCCACGG
Organism: Vigna mungo; assembly: GCA_036885675.1. NCBI lineage: Eukaryota > Viridiplantae > Streptophyta > Magnoliopsida > Fabales > Fabaceae > Vigna > Vigna mungo. Next base: position 31,479,329 of record CP144699.1, read on the forward strand.
TGGGCGCCAAAATGTTTCGGTATAAATTTTAGGACCGAAGGACTGACCTTGATGACGTCGTCTTCTGTCTTTCTGTCTGCTTCTTCTGGTTCTGGACCGTACGCTTTGTGTTGATTTCGACTGTTCAGTTCTCTTCCAGCCTTGACCGGAGGGGGGAGGTACCTGAAAAGGCGCTCCAACGCTCAAGTTAGGCATGAATGTGAAATTCCCAGTAGGAGGGAATTTGACCCTCTGTGGGAGAGGATTGATAAAGTATGATAGCAAAGAGTGTGCTAAATGAATTGTGAGTGAAGTGTATTTGGAGCGTACCTTGTTTGGAATCCTCTGGCCTTTGTTTATAGGTTTTGGATTGATATAATATTAACAGAATATAAACAGAATAAAATATAATCTTACTTGACATATCTCTGTTGAAATATCTTTTTTTGGATATTATTTGTGTTTGGAATATATCTGGTTGATATATTTCTGTTTGGAATATATCTCGTTGATATATTTCTGTTTGAAATATATCTGGTTGATATATTTCTCTGGATATCATTCACGCTGGCGTTAGGCCTTGAGCCCAATAAGAATTGGCACTGTGATGGGCTATTAGCTCAGTAAGACCGTTCGGTGTAACCGACTGCTGGAGATATACTACCGTACAATATATATATATATATATATATATATATATATATATATATATTTATTTATTTATTTATTTTGTAACATCCCATTTTTAATAGTATAATAGTACTAAATAAAATGTTACATAGATGATATAAAACAATTATATGAAACTAAAGTTTCCTCAAGGAAAATATCTAAACACTAGTGTAGTAAGAAGAAAAGACAACGGTTATTTTCGTCTATAGATAACGGTTCCTAAACCGAGGCATATACAGGTGAGGCAAAAAGTCTACATGTTTTTGCCTCGGTTCACAACCGAGGCATAAAAGGGTAAAATTTTGCCTTGGTTCAAAGGTAACCAAAGCAGTAGGGTTTTTACTTTTTTTATTTTATTTTTCGAATGACTTTACGCCTTGGTTCCTTATGAACCAAGGCAGTATGTCGGCCTCTACTGCCTCGGTTGGAACCTGAACCGAGGCAGTATGGTGTTTTTTAATTATTTTTTTTTTGTTTTTTCGCCAGACTTGTTGTCTCGGTTGTGACCTGAATCGATGCCATAGGAGACTTTCTGCCTCGGTTATGGTCACAACCGAGACGTATTCCCCTGCTTTTGTTAAGAGCAGGTCTATTTTTGCAACATTCTCAACTACAGAAACAGACCTGCATATATTTTACAGTCAGAACAGTCCAGAACAATCCAAAAGCATATATTTTCAATAAAAATTATATTAAAACATATATGCATTCAATATAATCATAAATAAACTTCTTAGAAGCATAAATCAATTCAATGTAATCATAAATCAACTTTGAAGCATAAATCAATTAAGAAGCATACTCTTAGAACTTACTATATCCTAATATCTACTACATACTACTATATAGTTGAATTAGATATTTAGGCAGTGTTTTCCTCATGAGTTTAAGTGACTTATCTGGAATTGAAGTAGTCAAATTGAATCTTTGCATAAAACACAATGATTTCAATTAGTGTATATGAAATCTAAACTATAGAGAAAACAAAATTCTAACCTAAATATTACCGTTTCCCATCCACTGGTAATATGTGCACGAATAGTGGTCATCATCCAATACATGACGTAGTAATCACACTCATATGACCCGTTTTGTCTATTACACTACAATAAATCATCATAATTATAAATTGTTAAGTAACATCATTTGAATGGTACAAAATGTAACAAAGTATGGACTAAAATACCAACCCTTAAGGGTCATCATTGTAAGCTTTTTAGTTGTAGCAATAGATCTCCCAAACAACATCATATGTACTACAAGGGAACTATTAAAAAAAATTGCTTTAGCATACATTTATATAACAAAAAAAGTTGAAACATTGAGGTTCTTACCAATCTACTACTTGTCTAAGAGGGTTGGGAGGAGACTCCTACAATGGACAAAACCTGAAATGGAGAAATGCATCAACACGAGGCTTTCCAATGTGCTTTGTCCTCACTCACACACTTTTCCAGAAAACTTTCCAGAAGGTCACCCATCCTTAAATTACTCCAGGCTAAGCACGCTTAACCATGGAGTTCTTATGGGTTAGGCTACCGAAAAACAAATGCATTTTGTTGATATGAGTAGCCAAATCAATTCCTTTAAGTTATCCTTCAACCGTATAGTCCCATACCTATAAAGTTTCTAGATCCCTCTCATTCTGTTGTATGTTCGATTCTTCCATGTGCCCCTTCCACTAGAAGCCTGCCAAGAGTCGCTCTTTGTTTGTGCCTCTCGCATTTCGTGCCTCTTGCACCGGCGATCACTCCCCGCCCTCGTCAGTGCCCGGGTGTCACAAGCGGAAGCGAAGCGACGAGGACGATGGCGGAAGCAACGCTTGGAAAGAATGCTCTTGCAGTTCGCGCGACTGATAGAGCCACCCAACTTGGATAGCACTTCGCCGGAGACAATGGAGGAACCAGTGGTGAACGAACTATGGCGGCGCAGCTTTTGACGCAGTGAGAGAAACACTACAAAAAACAAAATGGAGACCGCGAGAGAAAGAAAAGAGGAGCGATGAAGGAGGGGTGAGCGTTGCAACGAAGGTGCGATGAGCAACGACGGGGGAGGCGTAGTGAGCAGGCGAGAGAAATGTAGGAGATTAGTAGAGAAAGAGGAAAGTTCACGTGAGAAGAAAATTGTTTCGTGATTCGGGCTATGCAAAAACGTTATTACCTCGGTTCCTACACTTAACTGAGGCAATAACATCTAACTACCTCAGTTTTCAGTGAAATTGATGCCTAAAGCACTAAGTAAATTTCAATTTTCAAAATATTTGAACACTATAAGTGTCGATTGACCGCCTACCTGAAGGATAAACCGTGTATGGCATCGGTTACGCTAAACCGAGGCAGTATTATTTGACTTTCATTAATTTGGAACGTTCTCTTGCAGAGGGGAGCAGGCTGCTGGCAGGAGATACTGCCTCAATTATGTGGCTAACCGAGGCAATATGCCTATTCTTCTGAACCAAGGGAGGTATGACAAAGGTATTTGAAGGGATGACGGAGGGATTTGAAGAGATGACAGGGATGGTAGGCCTATATGCTTCAGTTCCCCATCCCGAACGAGGCAATATCCCCCTATGTAGGGTTATATGCCTCGGTTCACCCTGTCAACCGAGGATATATCTCTATTACCAAAAATGTGTCAATTGAAAGGTCTGAGTTAGGTGTAATAGTTGTAAAGTTTATGCTTCAGTTGTTCATTGAACCAAGGCAATATGCCCTTTAGGCATCGATTCCTTGACAATTGAGGCATATAGTGTGATGAAAATAACGAAACTACCACTACATTTTTGTACGCTCCGATTTCTCTGAAACCGAAGCGTAATCTGCAAGTTAAAAGCGCGATTTTTTACTAGTGAAACATATAGAACCATCTTACTTTCCATCGGTAACACTCTCACCTCTCGCTGGAACAATATAAAAAAAGTGTCTCCTTAAGCTCACACCATTTAGATGATCATCGCAACAGAGAAACATACACTGAGACAGACAACACAAAAGCAAGGATAAGCTAGTTACAAATAAAACATCATATAATAATTTTTGGTTAAATAATTTACAACATTCAAGAACGAGTGCAATTCATATAACCACAATGCCATTAAACTCACTTATTCAGATATGATGCTGATATAGACTACTGAAGGCATGCCCCATAGTAGTATTTATACTCTACAAAGTCATAAACAAGGGTAAGTCGACTTACTACTCATGAGGTAAATCTTCCACTCCTAAAACCTAGAGGGCTAGGGTAAAGAACTCCTTTCGTTCTCTCCACCATCCCCATTCAACTCTACATAAGTTAATGGTTGGTAGAATATCAGGATTACCCTCTTATTGCAACCTTTCTATCAAGCATCTACCACAACTTACTTGAATATAGAATCTCTCCTTGAGATCCTTATCATAACACATTTTTCTCATTCTCATATCACATTTCACATATACACAAAGTACTCAAAATCCAACAATAGCAAGAAAATAAGTTAATATAACTCATAAACCGAGAAAGTAGAAAGACACTTTAAAATCACAATTTTGGAAGAATTGATGTTAATGATGCATAGTTGCAACCAGAGAGTTCCATAACCTAGCTGTGAACGTTTCCACAACCTATGGATTTATCTAAAGAGAAACAAATTGAAAACCAGCAAGGTCAACAATTGAGTTGTGGCTTTTTCCACAACTTGTGGATTTACTTTAGGAGTAAAAAAAATTGAAACCAGAGAAAAGCACAAGTAGATTGTGGATTTTTCCATGAGCAGTGGAATTTTCAAAGCAGTTACTAACCTATCAAAGATACACTTCAAACCTCAACTTGGACACTTTTTCCCCACATTATATTAATTCTTATGACCTTCTATACCCAGAGAAACATTGAAAAACACCTTTCTAACTCAAATTAGTTATCTCAAGCTCACATAACAACTTAACACCAATCAAACTCCATTATATACCTTTCAACATCAATTCTTTACAACTAAAAGTTTACACAAGTCTTAATAGACTTAATAACAGCCCCCAAAACTTCACATTATGTCCAAACCTTCTAAATCAAAATACCACTTGTGAAAACTCCTAAAATGAACTAAAAACCATACAAAACACCTCCAAAAGATGACAAACCAGTTTTACATCAAAATTTTACGGTCATAACACTCAAACAAGTCTAAATCAACTCTTAGACTCCTGCCAAAACACAATTTAACCAAAATAACCTTTCTCTTAACTTTTCACCTATCAAAACCCCCTTTATAGCCTAAAAACTACTTATTTCTTCTACTAAAATGTAAACAAAGCTTTATACAATTTGACAGCTCCTACTTCACCCAATTTAACATCTTTAAATTCATCACACAAACTTTACATCAAAATCACATTGCACCTCACAATTAAATCAGTTTTCACATCACACATATTATATACAATCAACTCCACATACTAAATTTCTCAATTCAATGCAATTTCATAATTATATCAATATTTCATTGTACAAACAATAATTATAACTTGTTTAACAAACAAAATCAAATAAAACTAGCTTCTCTTACCATTTTAGAAGACCAAATTGTTCTAGAAGTCCTTATATGGCTTTCATAGCTCAAAGTGCTCTATCTGCACCTATAGACCACAAAATCATGATCAAGGTACTCTGTTAGAACCATTGATAAACAAAGAACCTAAAAGAAAACTCAGACCATACATGTGACAAAGCGAAACCCCATGTGCATTGAAAAATGTGAAACCAGAGAAAGAGCATAAAACTTACTTACTTTATTTGAAGAACTGATTGGATAGACTTGAAGATGTCACCGCGAGGAACACACAAGCAGTCTCTGATATTCAAAGAGAACATGATGCAAGAACCCTTAGAAAGAAGGTAGGAGATTCTAGATAAGTGATTTCTAGAAAGATAATGTATTTTAAACAATGAAACTCGTTTATAACAATTCATTTGTATTAAAATATTTTAATATTAAAATAATAGAATCTCATTATTTTTAACTCACTACCATTTCTAAAATACTAATTTTTAGGTCTTCACATATACAATTTAATTATATAATAAAGAAAGTTTTCTATTTTAATGTACATATTTTGTTTTCAACTTTATACTTTTGAGTATTTTTTAATTTTTTATAAATTTAAATATTATTTTAAACTAAAATGAGTATTTATAATAAAATAATTATCTAATAAAAATAAAATTATCCATAAAAAAATTTAAACATTATTTAAATTATTTTTATAATAATAATAATAATAATTTTATTATGTTTTTTATTATAAAAGAAGTGGGTTTTCACTTTTTTTATGATAATAAAAAATATTATTATTATTATTCTTATTATTATGAAATTAAATATAAATAATTTTTATAATATTATTGTAAATATTTTTTATTTATTTCATGATAGTTTTACAATTAAAAAAGTTAAATTTTAAAAAAAAACTATCAAATTGAAAAAATCGATTTAGTTTTAAAAACATGATTATTTAAAAAATAAAATTAATAAAATAATTATTTTAATTTAAAAAAATAATTAAAATAATAAAATTAGATAATAAATATAAACAAATATAATTGTAATATACCATCACAATGTTGGCTATAAGGTCCTAAGTCTATGGGTCTGAGTCGTGTACAAATTGGCAAATAGAAGATGTGATGACTTAAGCGGTGGTGGGGCCACCACCAGCTAGAATAGGACGAAAAACTTAAAAAGAAAAACTTGAAAAGAAAAACTTTGTGCCTCCGATTATGATGCTACCACTCTACTCTACGGTTTAATCTAATGCCTGCTGCCTTATAAATACATTATAAATATACAACGCCCCCATTTGCTTCTCAAGTAACTTCTCTCCTCCGCCATCTTCATCCCATTCATTCAACTCCAACACGCATAACAGGTGTGTCCTTCTTTTTCACATTTTCTTCTCTCATTCCTCTCTGTCTTTTACGTCTTTCTATCTTCTCCTTTCTCCATTGCCAGTTCTATTTAGATACAACAAATCTACATTTCCAATTTTCTCGGCTATAATACCATTACCTTTTTATTATTTAACCCTTTCTGATTCATCCTTCATTGCGATTTTCTCTACTAACTGTTTACCATATTCCAACTACTCTACTTTTTTCCTTTTGCACCTTACCTGTACCAGATTAATGGAATACAGAATCTAAACAACAAATGATTCCGAAGACTAAAATTAAATTCAAAATTAGAAATAGTTCATTTTTTCCTATATTTTCTTTTGATAAGGAGAAACCTTCTACTTTTCCTTTACTAAACAATGATTCTCTAATATTTTATTCAATTCCATTCTTCTCTTTCTTTTAATCTAAAAATAGATACACTGCAACTTAATATTAAGTGTATTGTATACTTTGAATTGTAATATATGATCGTCAGATTCGTCTACAACCTTGAGTATTGTGATTTTTTTTTTCCACTGAAAAGAGGTGAAGATTAAATATAACTAATACCCTCTTAGAAACTTTATTTTTAAAATATTATATTAAAATTTCTTATTATAGACAGATATTAATAATGGATGAATGAGTCAATTATAGAAAGATAATAATAATGGATGAATGAGTCAGCAAGCTGCTATTGTACTTTCACTGATTTTGGTTAGACCTAACATTTTATTTGCAAGAATTGCCTTTTTATTTCCATTAAAACTAAACAATTAACCTTGCCCACCCATCCTTCGTTATTTTGATTTTGATTTGGAGCTTTTTAATATTTGTTTTTACGAAGAGAGCCCGGTTTGTTTTGTTTTTTCTTTTTTTTCATGTCCTTTTCCTTTTGGAAAACGCATTTGAGCCGTCAATTAAATTTATCGAAAGTAAAATTAAGACAGTGGAAGTGTATTAAAAATATGTATGTTGAGGGTGTGCTGTCAAGTTGTTTTCATTGTAGGTTTTTTACTCTTGAGTGCAGTTGACTATAATCCGATATTACATACAGACAAAAAAAATTGTTATTCTTAATATCAAGTTAAAGGAAGATTAGGTTAGATTTTTTTTTAAGTGTTTTCATCTTTTTTTATATTCGATACTAGAGAAATGCGTTGAAAGATCTGAAAAGAAATATTACAAAGAAGGAAAAAAAAAAGGATCTGTCCATAGAATCTTAGAGCATGCTTGGGTCACCAGAGTTGTTCTATCTGATGTTTTTTTCCAAAATGCAAAAGGAGAAACTAGTTTTTTTTTTCTTTGTCTCACTTGACATCTTTGAAAAAACTTGGATAGTAAAATGTCGTGAGTTGTCTGGCAAACGGATAATCATTAATTTGCTTCTTGCGCTTATCTTGCAAGTATAAGGGTCTCTTTCCGTAACATTGGCTCGGTCGTCCTTGTTATGCTTTGATCGTCTAACTCTTCAAGTAATTCTTTCTTATTGGTGGTTGACCTTTAGAAAACACTTGTCCAAATCAGATATGTTTCATGAAGAGGTCTATATTTTATTAGGATAGAAGAAGATGATTCTACCTGAACATCAATTGATTAACTATTAGTACAATATATTTTAGGTAATCAAACTCAATAATTAATCATTAATATCTTATATTTGTAGAGAGTAATAATTAATCATTAATATCTTATATTTGTAGAGAGTAAGACAATCTCACCTGTTATTCGGATAGGTATACTTCATATAGTAAGGTCATTAGTTGACCAAGTTAATGAACCTTTGAGGGATGAAATAACGTAAATCAATAATGAAACAGAGATATTCTATATGTTTTTCTTTTAAAGTTCTTGTCAGCTTTACGCAATTTATCTGTGGCTGAATTTTTACTTTACATTGGAAGGTTGTAAACTAAGATAATTATGTTATGTTTGTTTTTTGTTCAATTTTCAAAATCACAAGTGAATTGTCTTGAACCTGAAGATGAATATTGGTCGATAAGAGTCTTATGTATTCCATGCAATTGAAACTTGAACTAATGTTGCAGATATTCATATTGAGCATAACTGTGATAAAAACATAGGCCCTTTCCTGGAATGAATCCATTGTTTATCAAAGAATTTGGGAGAGAGTTTTGCAGTTCTCTTTAATGGGCTGCTGCTATTCATCTTCAAAGAGAACCGGAACGCCAGGTTATGAGGAACCCACCGTTCTTGCATCTCAGACACCTTGTGAGTATCATGATCCATCAATGAATGGTAAATCCTTGCTGCTTTTCTGTTCAAATTTTGATTTGGCTTCTGCTAAGAGCCATCAAGGTCCTTTTACTAATCTACTAATCTTATACTCTTGGGGGCATTTCATCTCCGGTTTCAATTTGTAAATTTACTCAAATTATGATTTAGTTTGCCTGGGACTCGCTAATCTTTAATATACAATACAGAATAAGCAAAAAATCAAATTTCCAAATTCAGTGTCGCAGTTCTTTCAGTTACTCCTAATTACTGATAGTTGATTTTCACAAATTATATTCTAATGATCATGTATGGAAAAATATGGGTTTGCTGTTCAATATTGTAGAACTTTCTATAGGGGCATCGAAGTATTAAATCTGATTCTTCACCGTAAATACAGTTAACTTGCAATTCCTACAGAGCAGTACTCTCATTTTTCCCACGGATAGTTTCTTTACTCTCTTTTATGTTTTATGTTTTCCTCAAAGGATAGGTACAGATTTAAGTTCAAGGTCAAGGAAATTGTAAACTAATTGTTTAAAAAGGAACAGAAATATTTTAAATTTAAAGAAATTTTTTTTATAATCACAAACTTTCCAGCGTTTATATTTTATACAACTTGTTAGAATGTTATAAATACAGCGCCAGTGGATATAGAATCAATGTACTTAATCCTAATATCCTCTGTTATTAGGTTTATAAGATTCTAGCACAACTGTTTGTTAAAACTTCGTAACGAGTGATTCGTCATTCTTTATGAGCTCAATATTAAGTTTCAAAGATGATAAAAAGAAACTTTCTTTCTTTCGACAGTTACTGTTAATGAAGTAGAAGCCTTGCATGAGCTCTTCAAGAAGTTGAGCAATTCCATTATTGAAGATAATCTTATTCACAGGGTGAGTTAGGCTTTAAAATTTCCAGTTTAGATGAGATGTCCAAAGTTGGCACCTAAGTAATCTCTTTGACAATTTACTTCTTGATCATCTTGCATTCCAGGAAGAATTCCAGTTGGCACTATTCAGGAACAGAAACAAGAAAAATCTGTTTGCAGATAGGGTTTGTGAATCTAATCCATGTTCTATAGTTTAAGATTATTTGCCCATAAAGTTCATGGAGGCTATATGCTAGCTATACTTAAAATATCCGAAGTTGCCTACTTTTTTCTGTGGAATCTTTTTTTATCTGATGTATTTTTTTTGTTCTACATTTACAGTCATATCACTTCTTTTGACTCTCATCCTCGCACTTTTTTGATTCTGATGCATGCTCATATTTGTTTCTCCGTAGATTTTTGACTTGTTTGATGTCAAGCGCAATGGGGTCATTGAGTTCGGCGAATTTGTTCAATCATTGGGTATTTTTCACCCAAATGCACCTTTAGAAGACAAAATTACTTGTAAGATTGACCTTCCAACATAAATATTTCCTGTTAATTTCTTCTTTCCCCTTAATCTTGGAGTTTCCTATATTAAGTTTATGCACTGGTTGTTCATGTTCAGTTGCATTAAAGCTTCAGTCACCCACATGATACTTATATTTCCTTAAATTTGGAATAATGATCTTGCAGTTGCTTTTAGGTTGTATGATCTGAGGCAGACAGGGTTTATTCAAAGAGAAGAGGTATGGTTTTCTTTCCTTGTTGAAATCACAACTTGATTTTTTTTTGGTTGTTGATTTAATGTCACGTTATTGTTTATTTAGCTTTATCCATATCTATAGATACATATATTTATGCTGGCTCAGTATAAGTCTAGATCAACCCATTGCTTTCACTCCTTAGCATAACGGTCTGGTTTATGTCTGCAGTTGAAGGAGATGGTATTGGCACTTCTGCACGAGTCGGATCTTGAGCTTTCAGATGATATGATTGAAAGCATTGTGGACAAGGTTCATAAATCAGAAAGTTTAGCTTATTTTTGTTACTTTTAAGTTCTAAGATGAGCTCCCTTTGAACTTGGCGTTCCTCACGTTGTTGTATACCTTCTTACCCACAGACTTTTAGTGATGCTGATATAAATGGTGATGGAAAGATAGATCAAGAAGAGTGGAAAGCATTTGTATCCAAACATCCATCCTTGATAAAGAATATGACACTTCCATATCTGAAGTCAGTATATTCGTTCTCCATGAACCTTATTTTTTCAGCAACTCAAATTTCAGAAAACTTTCCTTTTCATCCATGTCTCCTCCCCCATGTTTCAGGGATATTACGTTGGCATTTCCAAGTTTTGTTGTAAGAACAGATATTGAAGAGTCGGATATGTGAATTTGGAAGGTTTTGGCTTCATAAAAAATGCTGTATACTATATACTAGTTTATAGTATCTTGGATTTCGTCTCTTGATATTGTTGCTGCCAAGAGATGACCTTAGCTGCGGTGCTAAAGAAAAGAACATAATTTGGTCTATGGTTTCCCCAACATAATTTACTTAAAAATACAATGGTCCTAACATATTTAATGATTTGTTATATGTATATATACATATTTTTTTTTACAAATGTGTTAGACTTTATTGCCATTATATATCTTGAGCATATCCAAAAGTCTTCCTGCCCATTAATTATATGCTAATGCTGACATAAAATGATATGGATTCATCATGTAATGTGTAGCATAAAAATTACGTGTGAAGGTGATCTGTACATGTATTTTCAACTGGTCCTTACTTTATCTCAATGAGATCAATACAATAATCTTAATATACAAAGTGCAATTTCTAAATAATAAACCAAAATATATGCATACATGAAAGCCAAACATAGAACATAAACACACAAAAATAACTAACTCCCACTTAACCAAAGATTTATCAAATTGTAAAGCACTCATAAAAACAATATGCTTATGAAAGACCTTGGGTGTAAGAGCCTTATTAAGACAATATATTATCAAGGAGTTTGTCCCTAAATGTTCTATGGAAATTCATTAACTTTGTACTATTTTTTTAACAACTGATTTAATGTCACAATATAATCTAAGTGGTCTTTTAATTCTTTTCATAATATGTAGCCCTATGACAAAGGTGGTTATCCTCTAATTGGTAGTATATTTTTCATTTCTACATTCTTGCCTTATTTATAGGAAACCAAACTTAACTCCATCCACAATACCTTATATCATACCCAATATCACACCTAACACCTTACTTAACACCACACCTTAATACTACACTTAATACAATACGTATTTTACTGTAAAATTATACATATTTTACCGTAGTATTATTGTAGCATTATACATATATTTTACTGTAACATTATATGTATTTTTAGTATACGATAACAATTTATAGTATTATTGTAACATTATACATATTTCTAGATTATTGGCTGTTTAAACTAAAATCTTAATCGACTCATAAAGTTTTATATTGTGTTACTCACGTGCTTGATTCATAAAATCTTGATCTCGATTCAAGTAAGTTTCAGTGTTTTTTCATAAATATTAAACTACAAGAACATATAAGCAAAATAAAAGTATTGAAAAGTAAATAAAAATAAAGTATTTTTAGGGATTTTTTTTTTTCAAAAAAATCAGATGTGAAGGTGCGAAGAAAATTGAGAATATAAATTATTGAAAAGAAAGAAAATGTTTTAAGCAATTATAACTTTTTTACAATATTACTTATCTTTCATCTTCATTTACTTTATTTATTTTTTTTTGTTATCTTAAATATAGTAATTTTGAACAAAAAGTTAATTTTTTTTTCTTAAATTTGTGTTGTTCTTATTTCTCTCAGTTCTTTCTTTTTGTTAGTATTTCTTTTTCAAGTTATCCATTTTATTTCTTTTTAGTTTTTAGCTTTCATTTCTTGTAAGGATGATTAAAGAATTTGAACAAGTGAATATGGATATTTTAAGTACGATTATTATATTATATTCTATAGAGAATGTTATTTTTAAAATATGTTTTTCTAAATAAATCAATTAAAATAAAATTATTGGTAAGAAAAATATTAATAATTAAAAAATATTTTTAAGTATTTTGCAGATTTATTTTTATTTAAAATTATAAAATTATTTTTTTAAAAGAGAATAAGGTTATTTAAACTTATATTTCATCGTCGAACTTATTTGAATTTATTTTTTTTAAAAATATTTTTTTATGAATATTTTATTATACAATTTTATTTGGGGTGTATTTTACGATTAATTTCTTACTTTGTGTTACAATCTAGATAATATTATTTAAAATTAAAAGCTAAAACATAAAAAAAAAAATCTCAAAGTATCCATAGGTATCTGTGTGTATTGTTGAAGTCAGTGCTCAATAAGTTATAAGATGATATTTTAAAGGAGGAAATAGTAGGTACCTTAATTTTTTCAAATTTGTTAAGATTGAATATACAATGCATCCAATGTGAGATATGATAAATATCTCATTGCTTTAGTGAAAAACTAAAGGAAAGTGTTTTAAATTATTCAACATATGATAAAAAAAATTGTATGCATTAATTTCTATATTAGAAACACGTAAAATAGGTTGAGTTTCTATAGATTATATGGCTATTAATATGCAGTTTCAAGATTATATGTTTTATACTCTACAATTGAAACTAAACTATTTGATCTTTGATCATATTAAGAAAGTAATGAACATAATCCAAATTTCTCTTCCAAATTTCTTCGGGCGTACACATGCTTATTATGAAAACATATAATAAAAACCACTCAGAGAACAAGAACACTAAAACATTTAAAAGAACTTGAAAACTGATAATAAAGACTCATGCTAAGAAAGAACAGTAAACGTTAAACCAAATTATGACAACTTTGATTTAAACAACTTCACATGTAAAAGAATTAAAGTTCGAATTCAAATTGATTATCTTGTTCATTCAAATTGATGAATGAAGATGATGGACATATTTACAAGTATAAACTCATCTTCTTATGTTTTTTTTTAAATTTTTACTATGATTTCATGTTTAATAGTTTCATATAACTCTGTATGTTTTGAGTCAATTTTATACTTAATTACTTCTTAAACCATTGTAAAAGTTATTAGATTTTATTCTAATGTATATTTAATTTATATAGGAAGTTAAATTCACGGTGAAAAACCTAATCTATGAACAAGAGAAACTATTTAGTAAAGGTTGGATTCATAATTTATAAGAGCACGAGTTTTGGATTTAAACACTAATTTAAAAAATGTATTAATGGACATTTTATAAATATCGTTCAAAGTACTAGTATCATGAGAAGAATCTTGCAAATCATATCTCCAAATATCTATAGAATTTATAACGGGCATATAAATGAAATAATATTTGTGTTGTTTTTGTTCTTTCTAGTCTTAGATATTAAGAAAACCCATTCACGTTAAAAAAAAAATAAATAATCAGGATATTTTAGTTACATCAATTTCATTTTTTTTTTATAAAAATAAACTATCCTTCATTAAAATTTGGTATTAAGAATAAAAAGATCATTATACAAGTAAAATTGCAATTAAATGAAAGATATTTAAGAATAATTTTATTAAATAAAAAAATCACTGATAATTATTTATTTTTTGAATTTGCGGCAATACGCATTTTTTATTGTATATTCTAAATTGGATGGATGGAGTAGTTATTACACAAAATTGATTTCCAAGTATTTTTCATATACCTATCATAAAAGGTAAGTAAAATAATTCCAAATTACAAAACTTAGTATATGAACAACTTTTCTATTTATATTCAAACACTTATCCTTCCATGTTATTAAGTAAATACAAGCATTCACTGTGAATATATATATATATATATATATTAAAACTCAATTTACTATAATCATCTTACTACTTTAAAACATTCAGAAAAAAAAAATTATAAACAAAAATAAAACATAAATGATAATTGACATTATCATGTTTTTTATTTTTTATTAATATTATTATTATTATTTTTTAAAATAATTAGAGGTTTATTAAATAATTTCAGAAAAGATAAGTATTTTATTTTATTGGTATGTTGAATATTATTGTTTTTAGATAATTAAGATTTTATAGATAAATTTTAGAAAAGATGAGTAATTTATCTTTTATTGGTATTTTGATTATTATCTTTTTATATCATTAAGGTTTTATTTATAATTTGAAGATTTATAATTTTATATATAAGTGAAAATTATTAGAACTTAAAGAACATATCAACAAAATTAGTTATCAACAAAGTTAATTAATTCAGGTACAAATTCTAAGTCATTAACTAGTGGTGTGTCTTAGAAAAGTTATAAATAGAAAGTTTTACAATGTTAAAATTCAATTCTTTTGGGTGGAGACTCATTTTTAGTATGTCATCATTATTCTATTTTAGTGTTCAAAATGTATAGGAGTAATTCTCTTATTCACGAAAGTTAGATGTAATGTATTTTAATTCTCTTTGTGATTTGTACTATTCTTTCATCAATCTTGTGTTCTTTTTTTTCATTCTTAACTATATATGATCATTTATTGATTGCATATTTGTAGGTATATGATTATTGGACACCATGTTAGAACTTATACTAAAATAGAAGAACTAATTGATTGTGCATTTAGAAATAAAATTCATCAATTGATCATTCAAAGCATCCAAATTTAATACTAAATGTATACTTTTAATAAAAAGATTTAAGACATTAGGATTTTTATTAATAAGCTTATACTTGTTTCTAACCCTAATGAATTATTTATTGCATAAGCACTTTCATACATTTAATTACATTCTAGATCCTCCAATAATTCTCATAAAATGTAATTATTTTCATTTTTCATAAGTTCTTTTAACCTAAATCAATAAATAAAACTAGTTTTCTAAATAACTTGAGTATTTGTGGAAAACAATATATAACTTATCTACTTTAATACTACTTTTAAATATTACATAATTGAAAAAATAAATCATAAACAAACTTACAAGTATATAAGATGTATTTACAAATCCTCCATGAGAAAACCAAAACTAGACTTTTAAAAGATACTTCATATTTCATTAGTGAGAATGATCTATACAATACAAAACTTATATATATATATATATATATATATATATATATATATATATATATATATATATATATATATATATATATATATATATATATATATATATATATATATATATATATATATATATATATATATATATATATATATATATATATATATATATATATATATATATAAAAGCAACAACTACTCTCTCTAAACAATCAATAGTCTTATTGCTTCACAACTCTCTCACATGTAATATTTTTCTTTGTTCACATATAACATACAATCATTGCAGTGGACAATACATCATTGTACTCCATCCTTAAGAGTCACCACATTCACACCATCCACACATATCTCATCTTTCTTCAATCCAAGTTCATCAAATATGGAATATGAGCTCATTCATCATCATCCATGAATAATCATATAAGCTTAAAATAAAAACATTTAAGCATGGAAGATAGCATGTTGCAATGGTGGCGTCCAACAGAACTCACTACACTCAGCGTCCAACAAAACTCATTGGCACTCATTGCCTAAAGCCCTTGAACCCTTGGAATTTAATTCCAAGTGGTGCTAGTGTGAGGAATAAGGTGCCCAACACAAGACCTATGACACCTAGTGCAAACCCCCTAAAACCCACTGACTTTATTTTACATATTGATAATTTACATTTAACAAAATATATAATGCAATTTCATTATTTACAATATTGTTGTATACTAATGTTCTCCGAAATTTTGACTTCTACAACAAAATTAATTAAAAATAAATTTACTTACCACAGTATATTAAATTAAAATATCGAACTACACCGCGTTTATTAAAATTCAATATGTCAAAATCTCATAACATTTTATGTAAGGCATTATAAATAACCTGTATGTTTTCTCACTCCCTTTACATATCACAGATATTTTCAAATAATATTAAAATATAATACGATTGAAAATAACTTTTTAGCTTCATTAAGTCGAGATACTTAATCTTAAGGTTGTAAAATTTATAAGCTTTTATGATAAAATATTTGATATGTATATATCAAGCTTGTGTATTTATTTTATACGTAATTAATTATTTCATTCATTCTTATTTATTGCAAAACTTTGAATTTAGTGTTTAAATTTCTCATCATATTTCCATCGAATATGAATCTCTATTTCCATAAAAATAGGATTATGAATTCCACACACAAAATTGGTGACTACAATTGTGACATCCCAATTATATAAAAGCATAATATAATGCGAAAGTCCATAAATATAATATGAGAAAGCAGTTGGAAGTAGAATGACAATTAAGTATAAGATTACAGTCATCCAAATATAACTCCAGAATTTAAACTTCAAGTGATAGAGGTCTAAACGTAAAACTTAACAGTTTAGAGTACCTCAAAATAACATCAAACTCAAAGCAAAATATGGAATCCTAGTAAACTAAACTGCAGCGTCAGCGTTTTCCAGCACTTGCTCCACTGGAACCTCCTTAAGAACCTCTGCTCTCATCCAAGTGGATGATCATCGCAAGAGAAACATACCCAAGCAACATACAACACAAAAGTAAGGGTGAGCTAGGTATAAAAATCATGTTATACAATCACACACAATATGCAAAGACCATAACACAATACAAACTAAGACCGAACTCATTATTTTGATACCAATGACCGACTACGTGATTTGACCATCCGGACTAGTATGAAATGTCAAGTTCTAGGGGTTTCTACACCCGGGTGGTGTAGTAACTGGAAAACCATCAGCTGCCACCCGAGGTTAGTCCGTTATAAATCACCCAAGAACCTATGGGCTAGGACCTCCTACTATTCTCACCACATGACACATCACTCTCTACTTGAGCATGGATGATCATTAGAATGTCAGGATAAACCTCATAAGGACACTCTGACCGTTCATACGGTCAATCACAACAAATCACAAGGCACCTAACCTCCCTTGAGGATCATGGAATTACATCCAATAACCATACTTTTCACTTTCCACACCATGCATATCTCTTACATTCATATACTTTCAATTTAGCAATATAACATCAATCATACTTTCACTTTGAAACTTAACTCAAGACATGAAACACTAAATACCATAAAATCATGTTTCTTTCTTTCCCAAGTTACATACCTTTGAACCAAAATTCACCTTCACGCGAATCGTCAAATAACGCATCATCATAAAAATATATTCAAATTCTCACTTCCTCAACAGTACAGAATGCACATACATAAATTATCAAATTAGACAACAACCTAGTTCATGCTCATTCTAATTCATTGAATCAAATAGGGAAAAACCCAGCTCCCCTTACCTTTAATTCGCAGTCAAGCTCAAGGATGATTCAACTAGCCTCTTGAACTATGAGAAGTTTAGAAATACCTAGAAATTCATCAATTGATGATAAGGAACGGTTTCTTAAAACCTAAATTTGGTTAAACATTGAGGGAAAACACAAGAAGGTTACATGCAATAGTTCCATTGCACGATCGCAGCTTCCAAACGCACGGGAAAAGGGAAAGACACTTACCGGCTGAAGAAAACAGATTTTGATCAGTTGATTTCAGAGCTATCCACGCCAGAAACCCTTACATGCTCTCTGATTATTGAATAGATGGTTCAGTGATGAATGAATCTAAAGAGATAATGGAGAGGGTTGAAGAAGAGAACTAGAGAGAGACAGGAGGTTTGGGCAAATGGACCAGATATGTTTTAAAAAGTTTCTGTTTATGTTACTGATTTGTTTTTAATTGTAAAACAGGGTCTCATTAGCTCAATACCCTTATCAACTCTTAATTCTTTTCCAGGTTATTACATTATCCCCAACAACAAAAATTTTCGTCCTCGAAAATTCACTTATAAGATAGAAGGAACACTTTACTATCATCACCTTCTCTATTACAACTACCTATTTGACAAAGATACAACTCCCCAACAACTTTAATGACATGAAAAATCTTGCCTCTGCGCTAAAATGCTCTAGTGTTAAATAGTATAGATTAGTTTAGCCATTATTCTCAAAACAACTCTGAACTCCTACACCTCAGCTTTTAAGAACCTTGCTTTCACATAACCAACCCTATTATGTCTGCAGCATCGCCAACCCCTCATCTATCTTCCGCTCCTCCTTGTAAATCTCTTCTAGAACTTCCACTAGTCTTCACTTCAGATCAATCCTTGACTGATACTCTTTTACCTCCTCTTGTTTCTTTCAAGAATCATCATACCCCTGACTTGATCGCCACCACTTCTATGTTAACTACTAACTGTTATGCTCTTGATCACCTACCCCATACTCATTCTGAGAACTTCACATTGCCTTACTGATCTCAAATCTTGAGTAGCATAGTTTCCAACTATACTACCCCATTACCAAATTAAATCTTTACTCCGCTTCAGCAATAAAACCAATTTGAGCACTCTAGCTTCACTTCGTTATTTTACTGACCTGAACCATATGCAATCCTTGACTCACTAGCCTGCAATTCATACTTAGCTTCGCAACCTCCTCGACTTGAGATCACTAGCTTGATCAGCATCAAATCAACTCATGATATATCTCAAGCTAGGATTGTCCAAACTGCACTTTCTCAACCATTTTGAGAAATCCACTAGTTATAATATTCAATTATATTAATGAAATCACTTTACAGCTTCACTAGAGACCCCAATCTTCATATTCTTCAATTAACTCTTACTCAATCCTTATCAAACCCAGAAGTTGAATCTCCTCTTTGTTCAAACCATCAGTTGACATTTCCTTACCTGCATATTGCCACTATAACTCAAAACCATAACTCAAATCATCTTCTTCGTCTACTAACCCACACTTCCTATTCCAAATCCATTAATACTTCATCACTTTAAAGTTGACCGTGTAGCTTGAAACCGTAGGCTCACCCATCTTCTCTGCCGGATACCTATTTCTTCCATACCTGAACTCACTTCTGACTCTCGAAGATTATCAAACACTACCAACTCATTCTCATATAATAGCACCAAAATTGTTTCAAATAACTCGTCCCTCACAAACCACAAATCTACGATTATGAAAGCTCTTAATGCACACATATTATTGATAATAACATGCTCACCATCATCTGTTGCGCTACTCTGATCCTCAAACTCCTTTGCTCACTAGTTTACTAAAAGAACACTTTCCTCACAACAATTGTAACTCGAAAATGATCACCCTTGAAGAGCCTTCTTCAAACCTTCCATGACTTTGGAACACCCTGTAACTCCTTTCTTCCATGATAATCTTGTCATTCCATTTCCTCAACGTTGTTTTCTCTTTCACAAAACGAACATGCCCGAAATCACTCCTGATTGTTAAGACTTATACCAGACTATTCCAACCTGCCTTCTATTTCTCTTCTTTGCTTAACTTTGTTAAACTATTCTGACTTCCACAACGCTTTGTCTTCACCTTCAAACTTGATTCACTTCTGTTGCGTGACCTCCAAAAACGATTTGAAGACAAACAAAACTCCCTTGATAATCACACCTCAAATTTACGAAAGAATAACATCAACTCTTCTTCACTTGCACTTAACAGACATCTTGAATTCCCATAACACTTGCTCCTTCCTTTTGTTCAACTATACTTGATGCACCACCTTCGCTTTCCTGCCCTGCCAAGAAATCACTTCTTATAAACCCCAAACTTGAGTTCTTATATCGACTCCACCAACGCCATATCACTTAAAATTATTCCTGTACTCATTAATGTCAACACTGCTTACCACCTTTTTTCAGAATCACCTTCCTCAACTCACAATAATTAAAATACAAACCATGCCTTTAGTCCTCTGTTCCTCAGAATACCCTTAACCCGCAACATCAACCCTCTGACTTTATCTGAACTTATCAACTTACTGCCTTCTGTAACTCAACATCCAATATTCACTTATCTCTTGATCAAACTCAGTCGATCCCTGAACATCACCATAAAATCGCACTCGAAGAAAACTGATTGTACCATAACATGCCGCTTCAAAGCTCTGATTCTCTCAATCAACTGGATTCTCTGATCATTCTCGATACCCTCTCCAACTACTTATACTGTAATCATCCTTTGTTATTTGTTCTAAGACCTTTCTTCTTTGTTCCTCATTAATCGTGCTCTTAATTCTCTATTCCTCACCTTTTCTTACCAAACTGACATCCTGATATATCTCTTCCTTCAATATTAGAAATATTTCCTCTCAGCCGATACTCAAACCTTTCTTCTGGACGAACCACAAATCTTGCAACATCCCTCTAAACTTGGATATACCAAATCCAATGGTTGATAAGACCTATCCATCTCCTTCTAATTATCACTTAACTCAACATCCTTATGATACTTCAATTATCTTCAAGGACTTCACGTTCTCTCAACTCAGAAAATTCTGACTTCAAATACACAGTCCTTAAATATGCTATATATCTTACACAACTGCTTCTCAAACTCTTCTTCTTCTATTTCCTTTCTAGATATTAATTCGCCTTGGTCCACTTTAGAATTCCCATTCCCTTCTTAACTTAAACTTCAAAGCATCCCCCCATTTTTCTTATATAGATCTCAACTATCGTTGATACATCGATCCAAATTACCAATCCCATCCAATGCCGCTCCATTGCTCACGAACACTCCCCTTCCTTCTGACCTCGGACGTTACTGGTATATTGAACCAAACTGATTTCTCAAACCTTACTACACTCATGCTTGTCCAAAGCTCCTCTTATTCTAGCCTTCGAGTCCAACTCTTCTTGTGGAATGCACAATATTTGATCTGCTGACTCTGTTCTTGAAAATATCTTCACCTAAAAACGTTCCTTCTAAACTCCAATATATATATTCACCCATCCTTTGAAATCTAAATTCTGGTCTTCTAAGTCCTTGTCTTTGAGGCAAAAATTTGTCTCAAAGGCTTAAACTAATTCTAAAGAAGGTATACAGGTCAAGTTCTCAATGAATCTGTATTCTTCTACCACTATAGAGCACAATACACTACCACAAAGGCAAGAACAATACAGAAAATACTATAGACAGTAACACTTGAATCACTACCCTTCCTTTCCCCAAACCTTCAAAATTAAGAAAAAAAAAATAATCTCTAGTAAAAGTCATGAGTGTGCACCCTCATTCCTTCTATAGAGACATTTTCTGTTCTCAAAAATTCCAATTAAATACATAATTTTACTATCTATACTTGGAATAAATGGTAAATCATACCATTTAGACTCAACTCTTTACAGAGAAGACACGATAAACCTGCAACACACAGGTCATCCTAAGGAAAAAACTGCTCTGATACCATAAATGTGACATCCCAATTATATAAAAGCATAATATAATGCGGAAGTCCACAAATATAATATGGGAAAGCAATTGAAAGTAGAATGACAGTTAAGTATAAGATTACAATCATCCAAATATAACTCCAGAATTTAAACTTCAAGTGATAGAGGTCTAAACGTAAAACTTAACAGTTTAGAGTATCTCAAAATAACACTAAACTCAAAGTAAATATATGGAATCCTAGTAAACTAAACTCCAGCGTCAGCGTCTTCCAGCACTTGCTCCACTGGAACCTCCTCAAGAACATCTACTCCCATCCAAGTGGATGATCATCGCAAGAGAAACATACCCAAGCACACAAAAGTAAGGGTGAGCTAGGTATAAAAATCATGTTATACAATCACACACAGCATGCAAAGACCATAACACAATACAGACTAAGACCGAACTCATTATTCTGATTCCAATGACCGACCACATGATTTGACCATCCAGATTAGTATGAAATGTCAAGTTCCAGGGGTTTGTGCACCCGAGTGGTGTAGTAACTGGAAAACTATCAGCTGCCACCCGAGGTTAGTCCGTTATAACTCACCCAAGAACCTATGGGTTATGACCTCCTGCTATTCTCACCACATGACACATCACTCTCTACTTGAGCATGGATGATCATTAGAATTTCAGGATAAACCCCATAAGGACACTCCGACCATTCATACGGTCAATCATAACAAACCACAAGGCACCACCATGTAACCTCCCTTGAGGATCATGTAATTACGTCCAATAACCATACTTTTCACTTTCCACACCATGCATATCTCTTACATTCATATACTTTCAATTTAGCAATACAACATCAATCATACTTTCACTTTGAAACTTAACTCAAGACATGAAACATTAAATACCATAAAATCATGTTTCTTTCTTTCCCAAGTTACATACCTTTGAACCAAAATTCACCATCACGCGAATCGTCAAATAACTCATCATCATAAAAATATATTCAAATTCTCACTTCCTCAACAGTAGAGAATGCACATACATAAATTATCAAATTAGACAGCAACCTAGTTCATGCTCATTCTAATTCATTGAACCAAATAGGGAAAAACCTAGCTCCCCTTACCTTTAATTGGCAGCTAAGCTCAAGGATGATTCAACTAGCCTCTTGAACTGTGATAAGTTTAGAAATACATAGAAATTCATCAACTGATGATAGGAAACAATTTCTTAGAACCTAAATTTGGTTAAAGATTGAGGGAAAACACAAGAAGGTTACATGCAATAGTTCCATTACACGATCGCAGCTTCCAAACGCACGGGAAAAGGGAAAGACACTTACCTGCTGAAGAAAACAAATTTTGATCGGTTGATTTCGAAGTTCTCCATGCTTGAAACCCTTACGTGCTCTCTGATTGTTGAATAGATGGTTCAGTAATGAATGAATCTAGAGAGATGGTGGAGAGGGTTGAAGAAGAGAACTAGAGAGAAACAGGAGGTTTGGGCAAATGGACCAGATATGTTTTAAAAAGTTTCTGTTTATTTTAGTGATTTATTTTTAATTGTAAAACAGGGTCTCATTAACTTAATATCCTTATGAACTCTTAATTCTTTTCCAGGTTATTACAACAATACCTAAAGATGACTATATGAATATCTTTAAGCCTTTTAATTTTTGTATGTTGTCTTGTTTTATTTTTATTGTTATTTTCTTTTTGATCATGAGGTAAATGATTGCACCCAGCACTTATTGATTTATGTGAGAGGTGGGAGCCAATTCTTTATGCTCAATCACTTTCTTAGACATCACAAACTCATCTCGTAAGGTTTGTCATTTCTCTTCACCAACAATAATTTAAATTCGCTTTCAATTATTTTAAGATTATAAAAAATTAACAATTATATCTTTATTATTTTTAACCTTAACATCACCTTATAACTTCTTCTTCAATCTTACAATGAAATAAAATAGTATAGTTACCTCGTGATCCACACTCGTACGTAAACTATATGTTTGAATTTTATCATTTAGTCGGAATTTTCGAGGTTATCACATAAGAATTTTTGTATGTTTCTCGATTCAATTGGTTTACTAGAATTCTAGCAAATTATTATAAATTAGTATGGTGATTCGGGTGATACCATTTATTATAAATTTATGCTCTTACAAGAAAAAAAACTCCCTTCGTAATTATCAAAGTACACTAAATAGAAAAGATTTAATAGATACAAAATATCATTGTGTTAAATCAATCATAATTACTAAATAACTTAAATTTAAATCTCTAAAACATCAGTTATTTTGAGATGAAAAAAAGTTAAAATACCAATCTTATGAGAAAGGGATAATAGTTATTTGTTTCCTAGAAAAGTACATGCATTGAATAATTTTAATAGAAGCTACTACTATTTACCTTTTTTTTATTTTGTTTCTTGAGATATGGCTTTTTTTAGTATTATTTTTTATAGCTATGTATGCAATTATGAATGAAGTAGCAGAGCTAGATGGGGCATGGGAATCATCCTGTGTCCTCTTAGAGTTGTTTGATAACATCGAAAACCATTTTTAAGGCAATAATAATATATAAATACAAATAAATTAAATTCTGCAAATTTTATTCAACATTTGTTTCCCGACCTATCCATCTATCAGAGTCCAACGCCACCAACTGAACATAGAACAACATCAACGACAACCTCTACTTGGTGCTTCCTCTTCCTTCTCCACCAAACCTTAAACTTCCACATAACCCAATTAAATTTTGCTTTAGATTCTCATTTCCCGTCAAACTATATCTTTGTCTCTCTCTCTCTCTTTCTGTGAATCCTCGGAACCCAAAATATTCCAACTAAACATTTCTTCTTTTTCATGGCAGATCCTACCCGTCTTTCATTCAGGTTAGATTTCAATCACCCTTATACTCAATTAAACTGGGTCAGTTTTGATTAAGGTTAGTCAATTAAAAAATTGTTTTTTTCTTTTTTTGGGTTTTCTGGTTCTAGTTTTACACGCAGTTTGCGATCGGATCCGGTTACAGTGGATAGACTCACAGGGTTTAATGGTTCTGCCCTCCTTAGTAATTATAAGGGACTTGAAATGGGTTGTAGTATTTTAAAATCTATTATGTGATGAGGTGAAAACCAAATAAACGCGAAATTCGCATTCTTTCCTTTGGTTTGTTGCTCACTCCATCTTGCATCTTGCTTGGGGTCCAAGGTTTTTTTCGTGTTTTTTCAGTTATGTTGCATTAGTTTATATACAGGTAGAAGCTTAGACTTAAAACAAGTTTCAAATTATTCGTGCCTGTCAGTATCAAGGGTAACTTTTAACTTCTTTTGTCCCTTTTATTAATTTTTGTTTTTAGTCCTCCTTTTGTTGTTCTCCACCTGGATAATATTCTCAAGTTTTTAGGTTTCTTCTCTACTCATATAATTTCTATTGATTTTATGCCCTTTATTACAAAATTAAAGTTATCCAATTTTGGTCTTTCGAGCACATTCTTCAGTCGGGATCAATGGTTGGGGAAGTATTCGTGATAAGGATTGAAGAATCCTTTAATTCCTTTCTATTAATTTTATTGTAATTTAATGTTGGTGCAAAAGTTGTTAAACTATTTAGCTTGCTTATTGTTTCTTTGAAGTTAAACTGTTACTTTTATTTTTTGTTTCGGGAAAATGCTCTCATCCTAATAATCCATGCTCTGTTGCAGTTCAATCTCATACCCTTTGGTGTATCTCTGATGCAATCAGTTGATGAATGAGAAGAGAAATTCGAAGCGTCCAAAATCACTGCCTTACAACATGCCTGTGACAGACTCAAATGAACCGCAGAATTTTGATGATAACATTCTTTTCCCCGTTGAAGAGATTGTACAATACCCATTGCCCGGATACGTGTCACCAACTTCAATAAGTTTTAGTCCTGATGATAGTTTAATCTCTTACTTGTTTAGTCCTGATCACTCTTTAAACAGAAAGATTTATGCTTTTGATCTGAAGACCAATGCACAAGAATTGTTATTTAGTCCCCCAGATGGTGGACTGGATGAAAGTAATATTTCTCCAGAAGAAAAGTTGAGGAGGGAGAGGTTGAGGGAGCGTGGTTTAGGCGTGACACGATATGAATGGGTGAAGACAAGCTCGAAAAGGAAAGCAGTCGTCGTGCCATTGCCTGCTGGGGTTTGTTCCTTTATCCTGACATGCAATTGGTTGAAATTTTGTCTTATGTTTTTAATCAGAAGAGAAAAAGTGGTATCAGGTTTTAAACATACATGTTAAACTTTAATTCCTAATGCTGGTAGGCACATCCCAGAAACACATAGACACACAGGCTTACATTACTCTAATAATTTCATCATGATGCCACCAAAATATTATTTCTGCCCTGAAGTGTAACACCTGCTTGGAACTAGCTGTCAGGATTTAGATGTTCTATACGAATAAAATTGACTGAAGCCTCTAATGCTGATTTTTATATATTTATCTTTTTTTGTTTAAGGTGGCCTATCATTCTGCAACTGCTATCATAGTTGAAAGGAAGTTGCTGGAATTATTACTAACCTCTGCAATTTCTTGTTATACCTGATTTGAAAGTTGTTTTAACTGAAATGATTACTGTTGCGTCATTGTCATTGGTTTTTAGTAGGCTTAGACAACGCTGACCTGATACTAGTATAGGAGTCTTATTTACATAACAATACTATATCAAGCTGTTTGCACACTGTTGTGCTTTGTATAGGTGTGTTTTAGAATGAATATTTTTCTCTCCTTTTGTATTTTATGTTGAATTTGATATTGATTATTAAATTCAAATAGTCAAGTGTCTAATGGTTATTTCTTTTCCCATATGAGCAGATTTATATTCAGGACCTTTCCCTTTCAAAACCAGAGCTCAAGCTTCCAAGTGTGTCAGGTTCACCCATTATTGATCCACATCTCTCTCCAGATGGATCAATGCTTGCCTATGTAAGAGACTGTGAGTTGCATGTTCTGAATCTATTGTCAAATGAATCAAAGCAGTTGACCCATGGGGCAAAGGAACATGGTTTGGTAAGTTCAAACACTTGGTTGTCCTTTACTGTATGTTACTAAATGCATTTGAGTTCAATGAAAAGCCGTTGTTGATTCTTATATATTGTCACCAGGCTAATTAACCTAACCTTTTTAGATAAAATGTCTTTAAAGAAAAATAAAATAAAAATTTAGCATTAAAAGATTGTATGTATGGTAATGTTTCTTTTTAAAAACATTGCAAGGTTTTCCTGCTTTAAATCAACAGCACATATTATATTTAGTATTTTTAACTCTATCTTATGCTTTTGACTTGACATTAATTATGAGGCATTTTTCTGCTGAATTTGGTTAAGCCTGGTCCTTCTGTCTTTGCTGCCATTGATTGTCCTGGATGATGGTAGTTTAGTGTGCAGTGTTGATTCTCTTCTAGTTCAATCTAGTAGGACTTCAATGTTTTTCTTTTCTTTTTTTCTTATAAAAATAAGCTAGACTGAATTTGAAAATTGGAACTTCAGAACATTCAATTATTCTTGATGGTCCAGTAGGATTTAGGTTTGGACTTGTACATTTGTCATTCATATGATTGCATAAAGTTTTTATTTTGTTTTGTAGTAGAAGAAATGTTTTGTTTGACTTTTACATTTTTCCAGTATGAGAAAATTTGACACTGGGTTTGGGTTTTGCAGATTCATGGGCTTGCAGAATACATAGCTCAGGTGAGATTTGGTTTACACTTATTTTTGTGTCTATACATCTTAGACTAAATATAATGCTTTGCATTCCTTGTACAAATTAGTCCCTTCATTCTAGTTGTGACTGAGCAAGTTGCATAATAAATAGGTTTTGAAATGATGGTATTGCTTTCTACATCATTGTTAGCTTGTTAAAATTTTCATTACCTTTGAAGTGCCAAAAATAAACTCTTTTTAAAGCTTAATATGTTATGTGTTGTGGGAATGATTTTTATATTTAACAATAACATGTATATTTTGGATTTCAGGAGGAGATGGATAGAAAAACTGGATATTGGTGGTCACTGGACAGTAAATATATTGCTTTCACCGAAGTTGATTCTTCTGAAATACCACTTTTTAGAATTATGCACCAAGGGAAGAGCTCAGTTGGTTTAGAGTCACAGGAAGACCACCCTTATCCTTTTGCAGGAGCTTCAAATGTTAAAGTGCGCCTTGGGGTTGTTGCAATAGCTGGAAGCTCCATTACTTGGATGGATCTTCAATGTGGGGGCACAGAACAGCAAAACAACGAGGAGGAATATTTGGCAAGAGTCAATTGGATGCATGGAAACATTCTCACCGCTCAGATCTTGAACAGACACCACACTAAAATAAAGATTGTTAAATTTGACATCAAAACAGGCAAAAAGAAAAATTTGTTAGTGGAAGAAAACAGCAATTGGATCAATATACACGACTGTTTCACACCTCTTGATAAAGGAGTTACCAAATTTTCAGGTGGATTTATCTGGGCTAGTGAAAAAACAGGATTTAGGCATCTTTATCTTCATGATGCAAACGGGGTTTGTTTAGGATCCATCACTGAAGGTGAATGGATGGTTGAGCAAATTGCCGGAGTGAATGAAGCTACAGGTCTAATATACTTTACTGGGACCTTAGATGGTCCCCTGGAGTCCAATTTGTATTGTACTAAACTTTTCATTGATGGAAGTCAACCACTTCAGGTCCCTGTCAGACTTACACACAGCAAGGGGAAGCACATTGTGGTCCTTGATCATCATATGCGAAATTTTGTTGATATTCATGATTCTCTTGGTTGTCCTCCTAGGGTGTTACTGTGCTCATTGGAAGATGGAAGTGTAATCAAGCCTTTATATGAGCAGTCATTTGCAGTTCCAAGGTTCAAAAGGCTTCAACTTGAGGCACCAGAGATTATTGAAATACAGGCTAATGATGGCACTACATTGTATGGAGCTTTATATAAGCCTGATGCTTCAAGGTTTGGACCTCCACCTTACAAAACTATGATCAATGTTTATGGTGGTCCAAGTGTACAGCTTGTCAGTAACTCTTGGCTCAGTACAGTTGATCTGAGAGCACAATATTTGAGAAACCAAGGCATCTTAGTTTGGAAGGTCAGTTTTCTGAATTTTACATGATTATGCTCCATTTATTTTTTTGTTGTGCTTGCTTTTTAAATCTTTATGTATCTACATTACAATGACAACTGCATGATGAAACTCAACTGCACTTCCTATACACATCTTTAATTATGGAAATCTGAAAATGTTTTCACCCTTGCATTTCATATTTCCATTTGTGGCAGTGTTCTGATGTTCCAAATGCAGAGGTTCTTGTCCCTGGAGTTTTAAACTGGGAATTTTTTTCTTTTTTTTGGTGACAAACATGGAAGTTTGCCATTATTTTTAATGTACGATCAAAATACATAGAGGTTTGGCCTCAATCATGACCATATATACGGTTAGCATATTCTCATGTTAAACATTGCTCTCCTTGTTTACAGTTAGACAATAGAGGAACTGCAAGACGAGGGTTGAAATTCGAAAGCTATCTAAAACACAAACTTGGTCAAATTGATGCTGATGATCAGCTCACTGGAGCAGAGTGGCTTGTGAAACAAGGGCTTGCAAAAGCTGGTCACATAGGGTTGTATGGTTGGAGCTATGGCGGATATCTCTCTGCAATGACACTGTCGAGATATCCAGATTTCTTCAAGTGTGCAATAGCCGGTGCCCCTGTTACATCATGGGATGGATATGACACGTTTTACACAGAGAAGTACATGGGGTTGCCATCTGAAAACAAGTCAGGCTATGAAAGTGGTTCTGTTATGAACCAAGTGCACCAGTTGAAAGGGCAGTTGTTGCTTGTGCATGGCATGATTGATGAGAATGTTCACTTCAGGCACACTGCAAGGCTTATCAATGCTCTTGTGACAGCTGGAAAGCCATATGAGCTAATAGTTTTCCCAGATGAACGCCACATGCCGCGGCGTCACAGTGATCGAGTTTACATGGAAGGGAGGATGTGGGACTTCATTCAAAGGAATCTGTAACATAACTTTTTCTTTCACCTCTAGTTTTTGGGTCTAGTTGAATGGACATAGTGGTTTTTGAAGTTTTTTTACCCAATAATCGGTTCTATTTCTTCTTGCCTTATACCTGGTACTTTGATGGCTATTTTTCCCAACTTCCCACCCTAAAAAGAAACTCTTCTGGTATCAAAGAACTGATTAAGTCTTTAAAATTCAGATAGTTTCGGAGGAGATATTATCAATAGACTAGTTTGATCTAAATTCTGAAATAGGTTGCTCTTCCATCTAGTACCAAATGAATGCCGTGTGATATACTTGTAGCTGTCTAAGTATATTTTTATTACAAAATGAATAGCCCTTCACATATATTAATGTCTTTCATCAACTTACCAATGCTTACCAGTGAGAATGAAGTCTTTCGAGATTCCATAACATGCAGATGATCTTTTTCTTCTACTTAAGGTTTCATAATTTGAAACACATGTATGTGATAATTTTAAATTCAATCAGTTACAAATATAGGTAAGGGTCATAAGCCTAAATTGTTTTTTGAAGATGTTGTACATGTTTCATTTTTTCCTTGTTGAATCCTTTCGGTTGAGGATCCCATTCTTGACTACTTGTCATGTTTACCTTGTGAATTTGTTGGTTGAAGACAACTATAAAACATTGATAATGGAATATATATATATATATATATATATATATATATATATATATATATATATATATATATATATATATATATATATATTTAACAAGGATGTGATCATGAAAAAGAAGTTCCAACATAGACATAATGATCAGATATCTAGACATATCATCATGAAGAAATATAAAGCATAAAAAAGCCTTAGACATGGTGGGAAAAAAATCCTAAATATCAAATGGTGATAATCAATGTAATACTTTTTAAGCTAGAAATTTCAAAAAGTGTAAAATGTAATGATCTAGTTCTAGAAGTGTAACAAATTTCTGCAAATATAACAATAGAGTAACGGTACACAATAATAAAAAATAAACACTATCAAATAACAGAATCTAATACAATATAATCATGTGTTTGCATAAAGGAATAATTTTTAGTAATTTTTTTAATTTGTATATAAAAAAACAAACTTACACTAACAAACAAGCACATAATCACAAATACATGAATATTAATCCCATCATACATTCATATACTAACCAGATCAATGAATTGGGTGCTAGAATGGGGATGCGTGTATAATGTGAAATATGACTAATAATATCAATAGTGTGTCTTAAGGAAGTTAAGCAATGTTTTTAAGAACTTGTGTACGGTACGTCGTAAAGATATAATATGAATTTCTCTGTAGTACATTGATGTCATAAAACTGACAATAGTACAAAAATAAAAATTTGAAAAGAGAAAGAACATGACAAAACTTTGAACTAAGCTGTGCCTAAAAGACTCTTTACATGTCTCAAATTCCTCTACCCAAACATTACTTTAAAACTACAAATAAAATGGTAATATATAAACACTTGGAATATTATAAAAGAGTTGCTTTCTCGCATAGTCTAATTTTGTTAGGAAATGAGCGTAAATGGTAATGTGGTTAAGAAACAAATTCCTTTATTATTAGGGTTTAAGCTTTAGTCCATTTTAACCTAAAATCAAATCTTACTTGTTTTTATTGGTGGTGTATTTTTTAAGGAATTGCATAAATTATTGTTATACAAATGAGTTCATTCTCTGATTTAGTACTATAATTATCCTAATTGGAGGCATACCACGTTGACAGAATAATAAATACATGGATCCTAACAAATTTGGGATCCAAAAATTTGCACTTAACCGTACTTAAGATTCACTATGAATTAGAAAAGGTTGGATTTAATTACTTCCAAAAATTTACTTTGACATGTTTATTGAAATATGGTATGGATTTTTGTTTTTATCGAGATATGGAGTATGGATTTTCGGATAAGTGGTAAGTTCTAAGTGGATTAAAGAATCTTCATATATGTTTCTAAGGATTGAAACACAAAAGAAGATTCATCTACAAAAGATTTTTCAACGTTCTAGTTAGTACAAAAAGTTTGGATTTTTATGAACAAAAGAAATAGTATGAGTAAATGCGTATTTCTTAGTGAGATACTTAGTGTATTTATAAGGTTTCTAGGTCTTATATGGGATAAAAATAGATAATATATGATGATATCAAATAATATCAATAAAAATAATAGCTTACATGATCAACCAAATATTATGTAGATATTTGGTATTAAAGAATATCATAACGTAATTAAACTATCGAGATTTAGTCATTTATTTTGTTAATATATGAATATTTATGTCAATAAATATATCTTAGAATATTATGTAATCACTTTAGGTCAACAATGTTGAAAGGGCCTTGTTGGCCTACATCACTTAGCATATTTGTTGGACTTGGTATGTACATAACTTCCCAAGTTCAGAAGTTTGATTAGCGCATAAGGAATACTTGTTGCGGCTGTAATTGACCCTTTGGCCTAGTTGTAGGCAACTTTATGTTTGTAGGTGAGTTGGTTGTTTGGTCAAACTGTATGTGATCATCTTTGACTTTGTAAGTGGATTGACCATTTGGCCAAGTTATGGGTGGTTGTCTTTGACCATGCAGCTATCTTGAGCACTTTGAATTATTAATTTAGGCAAGATCTAATTATCTGAGCAAGTTGTGTTACTGATTTAGGATAACTTTGTGTGTGTTATCGACTTAGGCAGGCTTGTGTGCCATCTGCGGGCTTAATTTGATGCTACCATCTAGGTATGCTAAGGTGTCACCTAAGTAGAATTAAGTTGTGTTACCTTTTAGGTAACTCGGGTGCCATGTAGGCTTATGTTACTGTTTAAGTAATTCGGTGCCTCGTTTGAAGGTTTTGTTTATACTATTGTCCAAGTAACTCGATGCCTCGTTTGAGGGCTTTGCTTATGTTACTGTCCAGGTAACTCAATGTCTCATTTGAAGGCTTTTCTTATGTTATGGTTTAGGAAACTTGGTGCCTCGTCTTAAGGCTTTGCTTGTGTTATTGTTTATCTAACTTAGTGTCTCGTTGAGAAATTCCATTTATGTTACCATCTAGATAACTTAATGCCTCGTTTGAGGGCTTTCATTTATGTTATCATCTAGATAACTCAGTGTCTTGTTTGAGGGCTTATGTTTATGTTATCATCTAGATAACTTAATGCCTCATTTGAATGCTTTTGTTTATGTCATCATCTAGAAAACTCGTTGACTCATTTAAGGGATTTTTTTATGTTACTATCTAAGTAACTCATTGTCTTGTTTGAGAGCTTTGCTTATGATACTATCTAAGTAACTTAATGCCTTGTTTATGGGCTTTGCTTATGTTACTGTCTAAGTAACTCGGTGCCTTGTTTGTGGGTTTTACTTATGTTACTGTCTAAGTAACTCAGTGCCTTGTTTGAAGGCTTTGTTTATGTTATTGTCTAAGTAACTCAGTACCTTGCTTGAGGGCTTGCTCAACTTAGAGGTTTTCCTCGTTATGCATTTCTTCAAAATGTTGTCAATGCCAAGAAGTTTCACCAAGCTCTACTAGTATCATGGCATAAATGTCATAGATAGTTGGAAGGGTGTTTCCTTCATTGATGATCGGGGAGTGCAATGCTAACCCCATAGTATGGTCGATACCTCTTCGGCCCAAAGCCCTTTAGCCCTCTTGAGCTTCTTCTTCAGCTCAATGAGGATGACTTTGTTGGTGACCTTGACCTGCCCCTTGGCTTAGGGATGCTCAACTTATGAGATTCAATGTTTTATAATGAGTTGGCTCAAGGACTATTCGAAGTTGTTGTCGTTGAATTGTCTACCATTATCGATGACTATGGAGTGTGGCAGGTTATGCTAGCATACAATGTTTTCTTAGCAAAACTTTTGAACTTGTTGGGCTGAGATGGTGGCCAGTGGTTTTGCCTCTATCTACTTAGCGAAATAGTTTATGACCATGATGAAAAACTTGACTTGTCCTTTTAATAGTGCAAAGGGATTGAGTATGTTTATTTCTCAGGTGGCACTTAATGTAAGGGGCTGAATTGATGACATTCTTTACACTTTGTGATGTACTCATGAGTGTCTTTTCTCAATGTTGGTCATTAGTATCTTGCCCTGAGAATTCATGCAGCCATGCACCAAGCTACTAAATTCATACCACATATGTCTTAGTGCATCAGTAAGTGTGTACTAAGCCTATTAGATCCAAGCATTTTAGGAGTGGGACAGTAAACCCTCTTATAAAGAGTTCCCCGTTCTGCATGATGTAGAATTTTGTCTGCCTGCATATGGACTTTGCTTGTATTGAGTCGACGACAATGCGTTTGAAGTTAGATAATTTAGGATGGTTGTCATCCAGCTCAACGAGACTTGGGAGATCTCAAGTATGCTTTTTCGATCCCAATTTGGTGTTGAAAGGTTTTGTTGGATTAAAGTTCTTTGTAGGCCAAGATTCTTAATATTGGCCAATTTCAAAAACACGTCATCTGTGTCATTTTCTTCTTATGGCACATGATTAGTCTCAAACTCATCAAATTGTTCTAAAAGATTCTTAGTCTGATAAATTCCTTTTACTAGGCTTGTAATGAGCTGGTAATCATTGTAGCAGCATAACTTATGCATTTTTAGCTCATATACTAGTTATAGCCTGACGATCAAGGTCTCATATTCCATTTATTTGTTTGACACACTAAAGTTAGAATGAGTGGCTTGTTTTAAAATGAGATTGTTGATTCCTTCTAGAATAATGTTCACACCATTGCCTTTCTTATTCGAAGACCTATTAACACTTGAAGACCACCATGAGAGTTGTTTTCCTTTGGTCTGAGCTTGGTGAGGAAATCTGCTAGGAATTGCAACTTCATTGGTACTCTATTTTAATATGTGAACCTGAACTCAAAGAGTTCCATTGTTAGGCCATCATGCGTCCTACCAGTTTTGGCTTCTGTAAGATTTGCTTGATAAGATAATATATGGAGACACAACTATTAAAACTGCAAAAGTAATGTCTCAATTGAGCTGAAAAGACTAAAACCAAGACCAACTTCTATATGGTTTGGA
Organism: Vigna mungo; assembly: GCA_036885675.1. Taxonomy (NCBI): domain Eukaryota; kingdom Viridiplantae; phylum Streptophyta; class Magnoliopsida; order Fabales; family Fabaceae; genus Vigna; species Vigna mungo. The sequence continues at coordinate 31,514,512 of CP144699.1, forward strand.
ACAACTCATTCGTGAACTAGAGAGTCAAGCTTGTGAGGTATACCGAGTAATGCTTCTTACATTCCTCCATGATGAGGATCGAGTATATCGTTAAGCTTGATATGGCTACATATAGGGTCAAAGGTTGGTTTGCATAAGGATTGTTGAGAACAGAGGGAGTGCAAAGACTTCGCTCTTTTGCTGTTGGGACATAGTCTCACGCTCTTTGGTACAATAATAGGTTTGAGCCCCCTTTAGTAGTGTGGAGAAGGGTCTTGCCTTTTATACTAGGCATGGAAGAAAACATGAGAGTGAGGCTAGTTTATCGTTCAAACTCTAGACTTCCTTAAGGTTGGTTAGGCTCCTTATGTTGAGTATGACTTCATACTTGTATGGGTTAGTCTCTATTCCTCTCTAGGTTATCATAAAACCCAGGAGTGTGTTGCCACCAACATCAAAAAATCATTTGTTTTGGGTGCTTGGCTTATTCACTCTCTTTGGTCTGTTTTCTTCAATAGGCATGTACTTGGTCACTCGATCCTTCAGATCATCCATGTTGTCTGACATCTCTACGAAGAGGAATTCAAAGAAAGATCAAAGTTGAAGGTCGTAGAACAAAGAGTGCATGATCACAAATGAAGTGAGGTTCGGGATCATGGTCATTACAGTAGTGAACCTCTCCATTAAGTGTTTGAAGATCTCGTTTTCCCTCTACTCTACGTATTTCAAGGCGACCAACGTGCTAGGTACCATTTTGCAATGCATAAATTGAGCCCTAAACATAGTACTAAATGTGTGTGTATATTATCAGTCCAAGGTCGATCCATCCAAGGTAAGAGGGATCAACCTACAAAATACTCTTTTATCCGGAGTATGAATACTAACTTGGAATTAGGCCTTCAGATAGGTGATTGGGAAAGTTGTTCCATCAAATTTACGGATGTTGATGAGAATCCCTTTTAGGAGCTAGCATCGAGTACTTCCACTGTTAAATATCTTGGAAATTTTGAACTTGGAGGTGTACTCGAGAAGTCGGACACCCTTCTCGGTTTACCCGCCTACTAGGATGTCCAATGGATTTTTTGAAACTAGTTTTAAAAATTAAAAAAAAATTCAAATTATTGTGAATACTAGTTGTGAGAGTTTTAACATTATCATGCTTTAAAATTAGTGAAGAAGTTGAATTTGTATTCTTTTCATCTTTACATATAGCTTCCATTTGATTGCTTTTAAAAATGAATTTATTTTTTTATTCTTCATGAACATGTCTATTTAAAAAATAAACCAGTAGAATTAAAAACGAGTAGAAGTTATTTTTTTCTCTTATTTCATAAAATTTATTATACAAAATGTTCATGAGATAAAAATTATAGTACTATGAAAGTAATATTTCATTATCAAGTAAGAGAAAAGAGAGTTATCATTTTTTCTTCAAGAATGAAGCAAAAAACATATGAGAAATAAAATTAAAAAGTGTATGAAAGAGTGAGACACAAACAACATCTCTAAATAGCTCAAAAGACAAAAGAAAAGAAAATAAATAAAAAAAATCTTAATATTTTTATTCTATATTATATTTAATTTTTTTGTTTTACTATTTATTAACATTCAATGACGTCTTTATAAAAGAAATAAAAATTCACTTAATTTAACTACCATAAATTTTCATTATAAGACACAAAATTTGAAAAGTTTATGGACCAGGGCACCTCCCGATTCCTATGATGCTCCATCCCTATGAGTAGACGTGTGAGGTAGTGGAACTGAATCATCATTTTTGTCTTTGTCTTTATTTTGATCACGATTATTGGGTCCCTATGAGAGCACTGTGGGTTAATAACGCATGGACAATGTGAGATTATACGTAGATGAAGGTGTAAATGTCGAAGATCTAAACATATTTTTGGTGGACAAAATAAAATCTGGTTGAAAAGGAAAAATGTAGTATGTGTAAAGTTGTTGGTAGTAAATATGACGATGATGATCCATATATGGATATTGGAGGTTATTAAAGACTAGACTGACAATATGAGTTATGCTGAAATTGTTGAATAAATCAAGAAGACCCAACACGTTGATAAAGACATTGTAGTTAGGGTTTTTTAAGGATATTGTTCTTAAGACATGTCAAATATTCTATTAATATATATTAGACAATCAAATATTGTGTTGGTTATAATTTAGATATTATTTTAATTTGTGTATATTGTGCACCTGTCATTCCTTTAATAGCTGAAGAATTATAGGATCCTTTATATATATATATATATATATATATATATATATATATATATATATATGGTATTCTACTCTTTGAAATAATACATCATAATTATTCTTTAAATCTTTTAATATGGTATCATGAGTCAAACACTAATATCATCTACAATATAGGAATTAGTGTTTTTTTTATTGAATATTTCTGATGCCTTCTTCCGATAAAAATCAATCGAAGAAACATGATTCTGGAACTTCCCTGGCTTCCAAGAGTTATATTTCTACTGTTGCCGGATTTGTGACCAAGTAAGGTATATCTAACTCTGCCCTTAATCTTTCTGTTGTTACTAAGGGTAGTAATTGGATAATTGATTCAGGTGCTATTGATCATATGACTTGTGATATCCTCATATATTTACTAAATTTTTCTCTAATTATTCTAAAACTGTTATTATTAATGTCAATGTGGTCTCATCTCCTATTGAAGGTATATGCATTGTATCCCTCTCACCTTCTTTATCGATTCCTGATGTTTTATTTGTTCCTACATTAAATTGTAATCTTATCTCCGTCAGCAAGTTAACCAAATCACATTCTTGTGTTGTCTTGTTTTACCCAACCCATTGTCTTTTTCAGACATTCATTTCAAGGAGAAGATTGTCAGTGGTAGAGAGAGTGAAAGATTGTATTATCTTGAAAATGTCTCACAACAAACCCATAAAAGAGGATTGACTTATCTTGCGAATGATCACATACAAGATAAAAACAAAAAATAAATTTGGTTATGGCATACATGGTTGGGACATCCCTCTTTTGCTTATTTAAAAAAATTATTTCCATCACTATTTCATAAATGCAATATTTCTGATTTTTTTTTTGTGAAACTTATGTTATGGCAAAAAATCATTGTGTTGTGTTTCCTTTAACCAATAACAAAACTGATTTTCCTTTTTCATTAATTCACACAGATGTTTGGGGTGATTTTTGGGGTTCTGCCCCACAATCTACACATAATGGAAAAAAAATGGTTTATCAGTTTTGTTGATGATTGTACTCGGGTAACCTGGGTATATTTGCTTAAATATAAAAGTGATGTGTTTGATGTGTTTCACTCCTTCTATCATTTGATCGTTACACAATTTAACACGTATATCAAGGTTATTCGACCAAACAATGGAGGAGAATATTTTAAGACTGGATTAGTAGAGTTCATGAAGTCTAAAGGCATCTTGCATCAAACTACATGTTCTTATTCACCACAACAAAATGGAGTGGCTGAGAGGAAACATAGACATATATTAGAGGTGACAAGATCACTTTAGATAGATAGTAATGTCCCATCTCATTTATGGGTTGAGGCTGTGAGCTCTGTCGTTTATTTAATTAATCGAACCCCTTCTAGTGTGCTTAACTTTCGAAGGCCTTTTTATGTGTTATCTGATCATTGTATCCTTCCTCCCATAGTTTATTTACCACCTCATATTTTTGGATGTGTTATATATGTTCACTTACACCCACATCAACATATAAAGCTTGAAGAACGAGCGATCAAATGTGTTTTTGTTGGGTATGGATAAAGTAAAAAAGGTTACCGTGTTTATCATCCACCATCAAAGAAAATTTATATTTCTATGGATGTGACATTTAATGAGCATGAATTTTTTTATGTTGATTCTCCACTTCAGGGAGGTGATGAAAGTGAAGTGCATAATCATGATGTTAGTATGTTTGATTGAGAAGATAAATTATCGTGTGAGGATCATTCTGCAGGAAGTAAGCCAATCCTAAATATGAACATTTCTTCTCTGGATAATACAGTATCTTCTAATCGTAACCAATTGACTCAATCTTCTCCACAGGTTCAACTTGACTCTTCAGAGGTACCTTCTGATCCTATCTCTGATAATATTAATTTAGATGAAATTGATCATGGAATTGATTCTTGTCTGCGTGAGACCACCAGCACACCAAACACTGAGTCTACTAGTATTCAATATATTCTTCCACCTCATTCTAACCGTGGTCAACCTCCAGCTAAATATGAACCAGACCTCCAAGCCAAAGTTAAATATCCCATTAGTAAATATGTGTCATCTCACTGGTTATCCCAGTCATATGCATCATTTGTATCTCAGTTATCTTTATCTTCTATTCATAGTAATATAGAGGAAGCTTTGGTAGATCCTAGATGGACCGAAGCAATGGTTGAGGAGATGACAGCTTTAGAAAAAAACAACACTTGGGATCTTGTGTCCTTACCAAGAGGGAAGAAAACTGTGGGCTGCAAATGGGTCTTTACAATTAAGCATAAAGCTTATGGAACTATTTAGAGGTATAAAGCACGACTTGTGGCTAAAGGTTATACTCAGTCTTATGGTGTAGATTACCAAGAGACGTTCGCACCGGTAGCCAAGCTCAATACTATGAGAATACTTTTGTCGCTAGTTGCAAACCAAAATTGGCCTCTTCTACAATTTGATGTGAAAAATGCTTTCCTACACGGAGAAATTTCAGAAGAAATTTATATGGAGTAAAAAACACCTGTAGTAGCAAGATCTAGTGTTGAAGCAGAATTCATAGGCATGGCACTAGGTGTCAACTTGAGCGGGGTTGTTAAGATATGCCAAATATTCTATTAACGGATATTAGACAATCAAATATTGTGTTAGTTATAATTTAGATATTATTTTAATTTGTGCATATTTGTGCACCTGTCATTCCTTTTAAAAGTTGAAGAATTATAGGATCCTTTTATATATATATATATATATATATATATATATATATATATATATATATATATATATATATATATATATATATATATATATATATATATATATATATATATATATATATATATATATATATGGGTTTGCTAACTTGCGTACGTCTGTTTTTCAGTTGGTACATTTTAGCAATGTGTAATGGGTTTTAGTAGACAAAAATACCTTAATATATCATGGATTCTAAGTTTGAAGGTTAAGGGTATTTTAATAATTTTCATTTTCAAAACTAAAAAAAACCCAAGCCTTTGTTCACCTCCCTTATTCCTCTCAACCCTTTCTCTTTCATCTCTCTCACTCCAACATTTTCTCTTTCATCGTAGCCCCAATTGAAAAAATCAGAAACACTTGCGGTTAAACAATTTCTTACAAAAAGAATGATTTTATAATAAGTTTTCATTTCATAATTTTTGACTTATCTAATTTTATCTAATTTTCACAAGTATAATGACATCCGAAGGAATTGGTAATTGGCCTGGAAAAAATCAGAAACACGCGTTGTTAAACAATTTCTTACAAAAAATGATTTTATAATGAGTTTTCATTTTATAATTTTTGTTTTATCTAATTCTCACAAGCATAGAGTTGGTAATTGACCTGGAAGTTTTTTTTAGAGATGATGATTCAACATCCGCAGACGATGAAATTATAGAGGTTAATGAAGATGGTGAAATTGAAGAGATATTGAATGAACCTTTTCTTGAAGGCGAATATATCAATGACTCAACTCTTTACAAAAGCAAATGGTTTAACAACTGGTGTTTTTTTCAGTTGGGACTAGTGTAGGAATGACAGAAAATGTTGGAGTGAGAGAGATGAAAGAGAAAGGGTTGAGAGGAATGAGGAAGGTGAGCAAGGGTTTGCGGTTTTTTTTTTGTTTTTTAGTTTTGAGAATGAAAATTATTAAAATACCCTTAACCTTAAAACTTAAATTCTATGATATATTAGGATATTTTTGTCTAGTAAAAATCGGTACACATTACTAAAATGTACGAACTTAAAAATAGATGTACGCAAGTTAGCAAACCCATATATATATATATATATATATATATATATATGGTACTCTACTCTTTAAAATAATACATGAGAGTTATTCTTTAAACCTTTTAATAGTTGTGACGTGTCATACTATAAGAAAACAATTGAAAAATTTAGATAAATAAAAATAAATTATGAAATTTGTTAAGAAGTCAATTTACATCATTATCACATGATATTTGTCTAAGAGATTATAACAGATAATATAGTGATATCAAAACGGGTCACTCAGTCCAACCCAATCTAGCTTATTACGGGTTGACTACTTAGTGAGTCAACCCAATCCGATTCATTTATTAGTTAACACGGGTTGGTGGGTTAAATGGGTTGACTCACTTAATTACAAGTTTTCTTTTAATAAAAAAAATTACATTTTTTTTTGTAATTTAGATTTAAATAAGCAAATCCAGAAAGCAAATAAATAAGTTTATAATATTAATAATTCTTGTGTCATTTATCCATTTATAATATTAGAGTCTTGAATGGATAAATTTATAATATTTTATTCTCTTGAAATATCTTTTTCTTTATCTCCATTTACAATATAATAAAAAGAAGTGTTAGCTAATAATATTGAAATACAAAATAATAAATAATTAAATTAAAATAAGTGAATTGGTGAGTTAGGTTCACTACGAATTCAATCCGGGTAAGTTGGATTTTAAGTGATGAAATGTAAGAAATTCGTCATTAAATTTTACGTTTTTAAAGAAATTGGTTTTTAGAATTAGAAAATTTATATCTAATTTACAAATCAAACTTATCAGTGTACGCTTACACTAGTAAACACATTAATTTATTTATCTCTAATTTCTACAAAAAGAAATTTCACATGCAACTGAATCAAGAAAAAAGGAAATTTAAACATGAAAAATAAAGAAAAATTTACTCCAATTAAAATTCTTATTAGTGAAAATGATCTTTTGTCTTAGTGACACGCTTTAATAAAAAAGAAAAATAAAATAAAATAAGTAACAAAAATAAAAGAAAAGATTTAAGATTTTGAAACTAATAAGTAACTAACTAAATAGAACTTTTAATATATACAATAAATATAAAATAAATTATAGTTTTTTTATTTTTGAAAAATTATCTTTACTGAACTAAAATCTGCTATGCACCCTTCTAAATTTACTTTTATAGTTTGAAAATTTTTATACAAATGAAATTTATAATAAACTTTGAATATTATTATTTGGTTGTAATTGAATATTGAACGATGTAATTGGATGTCAAAGTTTTATGACCTGACTTTCCAAAAGTATAAGGACTGACGCAGAGCTTCTACTCTTAATTTAAAAATTCATTAGCAACAAACATTATTATTAAAGCATTTTTGTCTAATTTCCTAACTTCATTTATTAGAGCACACGTAAAAAACTATAAAGGAAATTAGACGGTTAATTTGTACATTGAGTTGGGATATGTAATTTAAATTTTTTAAATACATATAAAAATAATTTTAATTCAAACTATTAAACATATATTAATTTGTAACATTTATCTTTTACTCGAAATATCATAAATAATTTTATTATAAAAATGAGTATTTGTCACATAAAATAAAAGATAGAAAGTCATGTTTTGTAAAAAAGAAAATTAAACTTTTATTGGAAAGCAAATTAATTTAATTTTTTTGTAAACCTTAATCTAGATCCTTCTACTGCGTAAGTTATTCACGCATTAAAGAGTTCTTTTCCTAACATCAAAGGTTGATAATGACATAATGTATCACTATTTTAAAGTCATGTAAGAATAGTACATCAACTAGTAAATAATGATGGTACATTAAATTTGTTATATATAAAATTCAAAGTAATAAAATAAAAAAACTGTTATAAATGTTTATTAATATAAAATATTATATTTATTGCTCTTTCCAAGAAAACAATAAGCATACCTAAAGATGTGATTATTAATATAGAACCTCCTCTTTGAAATAAATTTTTACATGTAATAATTCTTTATTCATTCCACGAAATCAAAGTAATTAATATTCTGCCTAATCTACATAAAAAATGTTAATTATTTTTCAACTGTATTTTTTATCTCTTTATTACTTATTAATATATTTTTTTAAAAGATTCGTTATTAGAAAGGGATTTGTTTTTAATTATTTATTTTTGTAAATCAGACATCGTTCGATACAGAACTGGTCAAATTTAATAAAATCTGATATAACTTAAGGCAATAATATTTTTATGATTATTAAAATAAGAAAATTAGGTTATTTAAACGTCAATCGAAATAAAATATTGGATATCAACATATAAACCCGATAACCTTACAAGTTTTATTCATATCACGGCTTTATTAATATTTTTTCCTTGGTAATTCAATTAAATATTGACAAGTAAATAATTTCATACAAAATTAGTAGAAGTAATTTTTTTTACTGTTAATTAAAGACTGACACTGTCGGAATTTAGCAAATTACTTATAAATTTTTGTCTAATAATATAAGATCACGTAGGGGTAGAATTTCTTTTACCAAATAATATTAATACCAGTTCCATTAATTATTCAGTGTTTTTCTTTTATTATAATCAATTTCACACTAAAATTAGCACCTCAAAATCAGTTTTTTTTTTTAATTTCTTGTGTAACATTTTATTTAAATAGTCTAAACATAATTTAGAAAATATTACACGTTCAATAAAACTAGAACAGTTTATCACATAGAAAATATATAAAAGTGTGTGTAAAATTATCCAAAATATAATTATAAGTCAAATTTATGTACATAACTCTATTATGAAAAGTATTTACTTATATATAAAAGGTTTCTTATATTACAACTCTAAATATAACATTAGCTATACTAAATAAACTATACATATGAACCCTTGTCTCCTAGGACCTATTGTATTGTTTGTTAATCTCTCTGTTCACACTTATCAGATAATCATTTTAAGTTATACAACAAGTACAAACTTCAAATAACACAAAAAGAGTAAGCTAATATTAACATAATCAAACATGGAGTTCACAAATTAGCATATAATATCTTAAACTTCAAATTAAACCTAACACCTAAATATATCATAACATATAAACTCAAATCATCCAGATACATGTGTTATTGTCAAGCTATAGCGTGTTGTGCACTTGTGGTGATCTCTACTGTTCTATAGAGCCATTGCCAATGGGTTTCACTCTATCACAGACAAGATTATTTCATTAAATGCCTTAGGTCAAGATAAAACCCTTAGACTAGGACCTTTTGCTACTCTCCCTATATGTCTCACCTTTCTCTATTTGAGAATGAATGACCATTAGAGTGTCAGGATAACCCCCAAGACTGAGCTCCTACAATAATACATACACTACTTGAAACATTCATCAATAATTTCACCTTAGAAACTCTTTTCAAACCATACTTTAATAAACATAACCTTATTCATAAACCTTAACATTCCATATATTCTACCAAACAAACTTTAAAGTATCAATATATTCTTCATCCATAAGAAATAAAAGAAAAGAACACAAAAACCTAAAATATTAATAGGGCGCCCAACATCAAAATCCTAGCGCTCAGTGCTAGACCTGTAGTAGGCAAGTTGTACTTAGCGCAAATACACCGCTCATGCCCAAAAGCCAAAGAGCTCACTAACTTTCTGGTGCTTACTCCAAAGTGGCGCTCAACGTCCTGGAGCCTAGAGGCTCTTGGACTTGACAGTGCTAAGCATCACACAGATCGTTCAACGTCATATCAAAAGACAACAACTTGTTGTTTTGATCTAAATGAACCTTGAACCTATCCAAATGAACAAAAAGACTTCTTTAACACTAGTACTAATGCATAAACATGTTTATTGATGAAAATGGATACATTTTTAATCATTTGGTTCGAAACAAGGTCTAATGGATCAACATAACCACTCAAAAACACCTATAACCAATTCTTCGCATTAGAAACCAGAAATTTGCAAACTAAAGGTCCAAACAAATTTCAATTGACCCAAAAACAGACCATAAACCTTCATTTGTATCCTAGACCTTCTCCTTCAAATTTTTACTTGTTAAAACATCTAAGAAAATGAACCAAAAACAGTATAAAATTAAACCTACCAGCTACTTGCCAATTCAACATCAGATTTTGCTTAACTCAAGGTCTAGACAAGTTTTAAATGACTATAAAACAAACCCAAAAATTCAGTTTCTCCCAATTAACCATTTTCTTAAAGTATCACCTATCAAAAACCCCATTTTGACTAAGACCAACGTACAATTTAGCTTATTTCCACTTCTTAATGCCACATAAGTTTTCTACCTAATCACACTCCAAAATAGCCATCACAAATATTTTAACCAATTCTATTCACAAGCATAAAACCCAATATACATCGTATTTTAATAAAACATGGATTCAACAACATACCAGTATAGATAGATAATAATTTATCATACAAACTTCAAATTTCAAAACATTTCAAGCACACAACACAGTTGATCAAAACATCTACAACATCAAAAGTAATAATTAGTTTCTCTTACTTGGTTGGAAAACTCAAACAACTCTAAAATGTAAACTACCCCCCTTCCCTTAGCTCAAATAACTCTATTTGGAAAAAATAGAATTATGATCAGGGTAGGTATTTAAGATCACTGATTGACAAAGAACTAGGAAAAGAGGTTGAATGACACATGTGTTCAAATCTATTTACATGTGTCTTAAACTGAAAAATCAAATGAGAAAAATAGTAGAATCTAACTTATTCGATAAGGAAAATTGATCAGATGAAGGTGAAGAGCTCAGTGTCGTCATCACTTAAATACATCTTTATTATTAAATAGATGTCTTAAAAGTTAAAACTCTTAAAGAAAAGGAAGAGAGAATTCAAAGAATAAGTTTAAAAAAAATAATGATTGTTTTAGATAATAAAACGTATTTATAAAATTTTATTTATATTTTTGAATTAGTTTTACTTTTAAATAATCGGTCTTATTATTTTAAAATATTTGACAACTCTAATATTTTTTTTTTAAAATTTTTACATTTGGTTTACTAGATATCTATAAAGATGTTAGTTTTTTAATTTTATTTTAAATATCGATAAAAATATCAAAATATATATATATATATATATATATATATATATATTATCATAAATATTTAAAAATAAAAATAGGATACAGTTTCATATTTACATTTTTAAAATAAATTTGTCGCTTTTACATCTTCCTTCTCATAGTTGTAATTAGCAAGTTTTTAAAATCCACGTATACCTTTTACAAAAATAAATGTTAAAGAGCATTATATGAAACTATTATTAGTTTACAAAATTCATCCATCAAAATCTTAGGAAAAATATATCTAATGTCGTAAAAAAATAATAAGATATATTATATTATGTAAAACTTAAATGTAAATAAATAAAGAAATATTCACGTATATGGGAAAGAATTTTATCCTAGCAACAATATTCTAGAAATATCTTTACACAATTAACTACTATTTCCTATGTTTCAAAATAATTATTCATTTTGCGCTAGAACGGTTCAAAATCCTGCACTAATACATTACTTGCGTGCGGACAAGGCTAATGTCTTTAATTGATTATTAAAATGTAAATAAAAAATGCAACGTGTTTTTAACTTCGGTCTATGCCTATAAATGGCACTCCTGTCTCGAAACCGTAATTCTGACACTGTCTCAATTTTCTGCATTCCACAACACTGACTCACTGAGTTGCGTTCTGCCTGAAAAATTGGGAACCTGAGAAAATTCACGATTATCTGAGAAAGTTAGAACAATGATGCTTAATTTCTCCTATCACATTCATCGCACATGAGTCTCCTCTTCCATTTCGCTTCACTCTCTGTAAGTCTTCTCTTCATTAAATTTTACTTCTTAGTTTCAGATATTTCTTTTTCTTCTTTTCTTTTCTTCTAAGATTCGTATCCTGGATTGTGTTTGTTAGCATATGTAGCTTGTTTTCATATCTTGTCTCGTTTCACCTAATTCAAACAATTGTCTGTTTCGTTGGCATGTTGTTGGAAATTGTTTTGCTGTGCGTTTTGCTTTTTTCCGAGTTTCGATTTTTATGTATGATTCTACTAATATCGAAATTCGAGAGTTAAGTTTTGTCTTTAGCTCGTCCAGTTTTATTCCTTTGCTGAGGTAGTCGGAAAGAAGCAAATTTCTCAAGGGAGGCACAGTCCTGTACTTGATTTTATTTATCGATTGAATGTTTCCTCTTGTTTGGAAATTAAACCGGATATTCTCCATTTTACTGATAGCTAGGTTTATAAGTGGATGAAGAGGTTCTTCTTCTGTTTTACTTTATTTTTCCTTTCTTTGACTATCGTCATTTTCTCCTAATGAAGATCTTCTTTTCTCTTGTAGGGAAATTGGAGTTCAATTTGCAGAGAATCTCTCCTTCCTTTCTCAGCATCGAATTTTCCTAAGCATAGAATAAAAGACTACCGATATGAAATAAATCATGTAATCAATTCAAGGAGATATGTGATCAGCTGTTCTTCACTTCTGTAGATTTGTGTTTTCTGAAAGTCTTGGTTTCTGGAAAGAAACTTAGGATATAGATATATTAGCTATGTAGTTCTTGTTTACTGCCTAGTTTCAGGCATGAAGAAAAAAAAAGGCAGTTGAGCTATCCTTTTTGTGATTTCCTATTAAATATCTGATGGGAAACGGTTGAATTTTGCTATTGGTTTTGAGGTTCATAACTTGTTTATTTTTGAGCCAGCAAGATTTTGAACCTGTGAATTGATAATGGCTTGTTTGGCACTCCGCCCTGTGCGTGAAGAATCTTTCAACACTAGTGGTAAATTCACCGGCTGTTTCAGTCCTCTTTTGAGGGACTCAATTTTGATTTACCTAACTGTTGGTGGATCTGTGATTCCTTTGCGTATTATGAAGACAGATTCAATTGCTTCAGTGAAGCTGAGAATTCAAACCTTTAAAGGATTTTTTGTAAAAAAACAGAAACTGGTTTTTGAAGGGAAGGAGTTGGCTCGTGACAGATCCTGTATCCGTGATTATGGGGTTGGTGATGGGAATGTTCTGCACCTGGTGCTGAGGCTTTCTGATCTCAAAGCTATTACAGTTAAGACTGTGTGTGGAAAGGAGTTTGGGCTTTATGTTGAGAAGAGTAGGAGTGTCGGTTATGTAAAGCAGCAGATTGCAAACAAAGGGAAAGGGTTAGTAGATCTTAAGGATCAAGAACTGATATGTGAGGGTGAGGCACTTGAAGACCAGAGGCTTATTGAGGATATCTGTAAGGACAATGATGCTGTAATTCATTTTTTGGTCAGAATATCAGATGCCAAGGTAAGGACTAAACCAGTCGAGAAGGATTTTGAATTATCAATTGAGGCATCGAATGTACACAATCTGGTGTCAAATTTACATGAAGACCAGTTAGGGCCAGTCTCTGTAAGAAATGAGATCCTGGAGAAGAATCAATTATCAAGGGATTATCTTGTGGAACCAATTATTATGAATTCCAACATGAAAATTCCACCAGTGATTCAAAAGATAATTAAGATGACTTTAGAGGGGTTAGAAAATGGCTGCAAACCAATTCAATCTCCAGAGGGATCAGGAGGAGCGTATCTCATGCAAGACTCATCTGGCTTGAAGTATATTTCTGTTTTCAAACCCATTGATGAAGAGCCAATGGCAATTAATAACCCTCGAGGCTTACCTATTTCCGAGGATGGTGAAGGGCTAAAGAAAGGTACACGGGTTGGGCAAGGTGCGTTGAGAGAAGTTGCGGCTTACATTTTGGATCATCCTAAGAAAGGACCACGCTCCTATCATAACAATGATGAACCAGGATTTGCTGGAGTTCCACCTACAATCATCATGGTCAAATGCGTGCATAAAGTATTTCATAATGTTGAAGATTATCAAAATGTTTCAAGTAATGCCAAAATAGGATCGCTTCAGATGTTTATGAAGAATATTGGAAGTTGTGAAGACATAGGTCCTAGTGCTTTTCCAGTGGAAGAGGTACACAAGATCTCTGTACTGGATATCAGATTGGTAAATGCAGATAGGCATGCTGGCAACATTTTGATTTCCAAGGATGGTGAAGACGGTCGTACAATCCTCATTCCAATTGATCATGGCTATTGCTTGCCTGAGAGCGTAAGTCTTCGAACAATATAAATGCATCTGTACTATTTTTCTACTGTAAGGATATTTTAAGCTGGTGGTGTCATCGGCAGCTATGTCGTTTCATTCTTAATTCTACTTCTCATGCATTTCAAATTCAGAATTAGTGCTAAAAATGCTGTAAAATTCTGAGTGTAATTCTTGCATTATATCTACCACTGATCTTAGTGTTATTTGCTTAACAGATTACTTTTACAATTATGCGTAAATATTTTTTTTTCTGAGATTACCATAGGCATTATATTGCATGAGAAGTAGAGTGTTGGCTCTTCTTTAAATTCACTACACATACGAACGTCTTCTGAATTTTTTGGTTACTTCTACTCGTTCTGATTTCTTGTTATTGCTCACTCGTCCACTGTTGAAATTACTTTTCATAACAAAAACATTACAATCATTTTCAACAGTGCCTATCATTCACACTTAACTTCTTTTCAATAATCTCAAATTGATTGGTTTCTATCGCCTTTGCATTGTCTCTATACCCTTGGTTATTTGCAATCCTTGCTGATAATGTGTGAATGTATATTACGCAACATGTTGTCCTGGCATACTTAGTGTACATCTGATATTACCTTTTCAGGAAAATAATCGTTCTTTTTCTCAAAAAAGCTCTATCATAAGTTAAAATACGAAAAATTCATAAAAATATGTTGATAAAAACAACATGCAATCTGCATTGTTAATGGTTTTCTGATGTTTTCTAAATCAGAATGTGATTATTCTGCATGGCAAAGGCCTTGGCAGCTTACTGTATGTAGTTATCAATTCCTCTTTCTCTGTTATTCTTAAAAGGGGTTAAACATGTTATCATTTGTTAAAAGTTCGGCAACCGTCTTCTGTTTCTTGTACTTATTCAATTGTTCCAATATATCCCCTTTTGCAGTTTGAAGACTGCACTTTTGACTGGTTATACTGGCCACAAGCTAAGGAACCATACTCTGCAGACACCATTGATTACATAAAATCTCTGGATGGTGAAGAAGATATAAAGCTTTTGAAGTTTCACGGATGGGATCTTCCTCCTAAGTGTGCCCAGATCCTTCGTATATCAACCATGCTTCTTCAGAAAGGTGCAGAGAGGGGACTCACTCCTTTTGCCATAGGAAGCATCATGTGTAGAGAAACACTGAAGAAAAAATCTGTGATTGAACAGATTGTGCAGGAAGCTGAGGAAGCTGCATTTCCTGGAGCAAGTGAAGCTGCATTTGTTGATCTCGTTTCAGTGATCATGGATTGTCATTTGGATGAGCTATTCCCGTGACTGAATAATACATAATAATTCCGATACATATTCCTACTATATTCAAAATATACTGACAAAATGATCTTGCTTCTTCGTCATCCAAGAGGATCCCTCAAACCCGTTTAGTAAGTAGACTGGTTGAAACTTGCTTGATGACGGTGCTATTTGCAATATCCACTTCTCTTATAATATATATATACATCTCAACATGGAAAATATTTGAAAGTTTATGAAGGTACTGTGCAATATTATCCCTTTGTTAAATATGAATATGAATTTCTTTAAATAGAGTTGTACTTCGTCAAAAAATCTCCTGTGTTTTTGTTCCTCTAAAAAATTTGAAAAGCCTAAACCCCAAAATCTGGAAAGAAAAACCCAACCAAATGATAGAGATCAAGACAGACAAGTTTTAATTGAATTAAAGTCTGCATTTTAAAACATGTTTTCTATTTAAAAAATGAAAATAAAAAGTGAAGTTGTATTTCGTAATTTATTTCAAAAGTAAAACTCAATAAAATGGTAAAAATATACCATTTTATTTTTATTTTTTATTTAACTATCATTCTCGAGAAGACATTTATTATTTTTGTCAATTATATTTTTATACGTCTTAGCTAATATTTAAATATTTTACATATGTAATAAGAAAAACTAAAATTAATAAAATAATCTTATAATTATTTAATTATAATCATAAACGTCAATGAAACTGAGGAAGTGGCAAATAGGAATAAAATATTCATTTGCGTTGTCAAGTTGAAGTTAGTAAATATAGTAACTAATGTGAAAATAACTTCCAATCATAAGTATTCGTTATGTTGAACACAGACGAAAATGTGTATTTTTTTTCTTATATTTTTATGATATATTATTTATTACATTGAAATTAATTTTATTTAACGTTGATTTGATGTATTGAATACGATGAAAACACCTGCATGAAAAATCATCCCATTCTTAAAAAGGTAAGAAACGTAAACTTGTAATGCCACTTTGATTTCAGTCAATTTTATTCATCATAGTTCATTCATTTTCATAATATGGAATCATCATTTTAACTTGTTAGTATAACAGTTTTATTATTTTGAATTTCTTAATCAAAATGAGGTTGCATATCCCGTGTAATTTCTATTAGAGTGTGATGTATTTCATTCAGTTTTATTCGTTATACAGTTACTGTTTGATCAGTAGACTGTTTTCATTTTGTATATAAGCATCAGTTTTCTCTTTCAATAATAATTGAAGCATTATTCACCAAACTCTTCTCTCTGTATACTCTATTCTTCTGTTGTCTATCGTACTATTAATTTCTCCTTCGTATAAAACACAGTAATAATATATTTATAATGAAAGAATGATACAAGTATATCTCTGACAATCAAATATATGATATATAAATACTATTAAAAATAATATTAATAATATTTATTAGTATTAAATAATAATAAAATTTTATATTTTTCTAAATAATGTAAAGAATTAGGTATTCTGGAAGTAATAGAAAATTAAAAATAATAAGACTCTATTATTTTAATATTTAAGAAGTTTTAATATAAAATAAATTGCTATAAACGAGTTTTATAGTTTTAAAATACATTATCTTTTTAGAAACTACTTTTCCAAAATCTCTGTCTTCTTTCTTAGGGTTTTTGTGCTCTTCATTGGTTTGAAAATCAAATACCACCTATGCGTTTCTTGCGGTGAGATCTTTAAGTATACTCGATCAGGTTCTCAAATAGAATAAATCAATTTTTATACTTTTTCTTTGATTTCACGTTCTTCAATACATGTGGGGTTTTCTTTCTATTGCATATGACCTGAGTCTTTCATTCGGTTCTCTACTGATCAGTAGTTCTAATGGTATACCTTGATCATGTTTTCATTGTCTATATGTGTTTTTCTAGTCTCTTTGAACTGAAAGAGCAGAGTAGGGTTCTCTAGAGCTAGTTTGAGCTCCTAAAAAGGTAAGGGAAGCTAATGTTTCTTATTACATTTTAATTTATAAGTATGATTTGTGATTATATGAAAGATAGTTTGATTTAATTGAATTGTGATATTGTACTAGCATTGGGGTTTGCAAAGACGTTCGCGGTTCTGTTCGTGGGCCTTGGGTATAGCCTAATCTGGATTCAAATGATATCCGTTTGAAAGCCTCTAGTTTTGGATCTTGGATTTGATTTGGATGAAAAACAATTAGACTTTTATGAATTTTAAAATAAAATTCTAAAATAAAGTAAAATAATAATTAATTAGAAATAAATAAAATCTAATTTTGGTCTTGTTTATAATTTTTAAATGGGCTATTGATAATTAAGAAATCACCAAAGTAGTCTTCTTTATCCTGGTAGTTCATAAAGAAATTATAAATGTTTGTGTTTATGCATATCCATGCGAGTATTGGTCTGCCCAAAGGAAGATTAATATTTGGCCAGATTGTATACGCACCTATGATGGTAACATGTGATAATTATAAGGTTTTACGTGCCAATGATAAAATCAATGCAAAGATTGGTTTGTTATTGGACATGTTTTTTATTATTAATTTGGATCATTACATCAAGATACCTCTAACAATTAATATTATTGTCCAAAGACTTGATATTGATGGGGCATTGAGTGTCTTGAGATGGGATAAACCATTGTTTGAATTATATTTATATAATTATTAATTTTAAGGTGTGAACTTAATTCCTTTGTTTATCTTATTCTAAATACAACTGTGATTGCTTCAATATCTACCAATTTCTTTAAAGACTGTAACAAAAACATGAAGATAGTCTTTGATCGTATGAGTTTTAGGAACAATCTTACTTTGGTCTGTTCTGAGTTCAATTTAGCTTCAGTACCGATAAACCCTTGGTGGTTAGATTCTAGTGCATCTATTAACATCAGTGTTTCAATGAAGGGTTGCATAAGGTACTGAAAGCCAATTGATGCTAAAAGATGGATCTATGTAGGAGATAACAAATCGGTGGAGGTGAAAGCTATAAGGCATTTTAGGTTATTATTATGCATTTGTTTCTACTTGGATTTAAAAGACTCCTTTGTTGTGTTGTCATTTAGATGAAATCTGGTCTTAGTTTCTTATGTGGACAAATTAGGATATTTGTGTTCATTTGGGAACCATGAAATCAAATTGTCTTTAAATTCAAATATTGTTGGGACCGGTTCACTTTCGGACAATGATAACTTGTATATGCTTGATACGATGACTTCCTACAGTGAATCATTCAATACAGAATTGTCTGGTACTAAGCGTAAAATTGACAATAATGATTCAAGAGCATTGTGGCACAAACGTCTAGGTCACATCTCTAAAAATAAAATTGAACATTTTGTGTCAAATGGGATTTTGAATTCCATTGATTTCACAAACTTTGATGTTTATGTTGAATGCATTAAAGAAAAACAGACCAAGACATCGAGATTAGGCGCATATAGAGCTACAGACTCTTAGAAATGATACATACGGACATTTGTCGGCCATTCCCTACACTTTCATGGAATGATCAACAATATTTCATATCATTCCTAGACGATTACTCTAGATATGCATACTTATATCTTATCCATGAAAAGTCTTAATCATTGGATGATTCAAATCTTTCAACGCTGAAGTTGAGAATCAACTCAATAAACACATTAAGAATGTCAAATCTAATCATGGTGGTGAATACTTTGGTAGATATGACGAATCAGGTGAACAACGTTCAAGACCTTTTGCCAAGTACCTAGAGGAATGTGGAATTGTCCCACAATACACCCTTCCGGATTCACCTAACATGAATGAGGTGGCTGAAAGAAGAAATCAAACTCTTCAAGATATGGTAAAGAGTATGATTTGTCATTCCACCTTGCCAAGTGACTTTGGGGAGAGGCATAAAAGACTACAACTTATATTTTAAATAGAGTGTCAACCAAGGCAATTGCTACAACACCTTATGAGCTTTAGGTTGGGCGAAAGCCTAATCTAAAACACTTACGTGTGTGGGGATGTTCAGCTGAAGCAAGGTCTTATAAGTCAAATGAAAAGAAATTGGACTCTCGAACAGTGAGCTGCTACTTTATTAGTTACTCTGAAATATCAAGAGGCTATAAATTCTATGATCCCAAATCAAAGAATTTTTTCGAGATGGGAACAACCACATTCTTTGAGGATATTGAGTTTGGGAGGAAGAATAAGGTAAGAGACTTTGTCTTTGAGGAAGAATCAACGTCAACTCTAGATCCGATTCATAGAGTTGCTTTTGATGAAGCAAGTTTGACACCTCTAAGTTACCAACCTCTTCAAGAACAAACTCAAGTCCCTCAAGAACATGTGCTTCATGAGTCATTATCATTATGGAGATCCACGAGAGAAAGGAGAAGTGTCATTCCAAATGATTATGTAGTATTTCTCTAAGAAAATGAGAAAAATAATAGTATGATGGAAGATGAACCTGTCATCATCCATCAAGCTATGCGAGATCCTAATTCAGAAAAATGGATTAAAGCAATGAATGAGGAGTATAAGTCCATGCAAGATAAAAAGTTTGGAAACTTGTTTCATTACCAGAAGGTGTGAAACCCATTGGTTGTAAATGAATATTAAAACAAAAAGGAATTTTAAAGGTAATGTGGAGAGGTGTAAGACTCGTCTTCTGGCAAAGGGATGTACTAAAAAAGAAGGGATTGATTTTAAAAAGACTTTCTCTCCAGTTTCATCGAAAGACTCTTTTAGAAAAATCATGGCTCTTGTTGCACATTATGATTTAGAGCTTCATCAAATGGATGACAAGAAGGTGTTTCTCAATGGCAACATTGATGAGACGGCGTTTGTAAATGGCAACATTGATGAGACAATTTATATGGTGCAACCAAAAAAATTGGTGTTAGTAGATCCGAAAAATATGGTTTGCAAACTGATAGAATCCATTTATGGGCTAAAATAGTCATATCGTCAATGGTACCACAAATTTCATCAAGTGATTATCTCATTTGGTTTCGAGATAAAAATGCGGTTGATGATCGTGTGTATCACAAGTTCATTGGGAGCAGGTATATCTTCTTGGTCTTGTATGTTGATGACATACTTGCTACCGACAATATAGACATGTTGCACGAAACAAGAGATTTCAATCTAGAAATTTTGAAATGAAATATCTCGGTGATGCCTCCTTTGTATTAGGAATTCAGATACACCAAGATCAATATCAAGGTATTCTACGATTATCATAGAGGAATTACGTCGATAAGATTCTTATAAGGTTTGGTACGCAGGATTGTAAAGCAAGAGATACTCCAATCGCTAAGGGAGACAAGTTCAGTCTCAGTCAATGTTCAAAAGGAAATCTACAAGTTCAAGAAATGCAAAATATTTCTTACACTTCAGCAGTAGGGAGTTTGATGTATGCCCAAGTATGTACGCATCCGGATATAGCCTACATAGTTCGGGTTTTAGGCAGATGATTCATCAACACTAGTGATCATTATCAGGTTTCATTGTGATTGGTGCAAAGAAAAATACTTTGGTTCTATATGTGGATATAATCAATGGATGAGACTTTTAGATATCCTCAAGACATATAATGACAATTTTGAGCTGATAAACTCTAATATATTTGTAAAGATTTATATGGATAAATATAGTTGTAACAAGTGAGAGATTGTTAGCAATTAATGGTCATTATATATATATATATATATATATATATATATATATATATATATATATATATATATATATATATAACGAATCATTAAATGTGTTATATTTTATCCAACCTTATAAAGTGATCTAATTAAGTAAATATGGAGGTATATGTGTCATGAAAAATATATTGTGTAGAAACCAACAATAATTTTAATATGTTTTGTTGAAAGCACCAAATTATATACATGAAACTAAAGAAAAGTAATCATCAGAGGTTACATAAAAGGTCATGGTCCCCATCTGTAAAGACGTCGTATCATTCAAGTTTCTTTCTCTTTATCCTCATCAGAAGAGAAAATCTAAAAGAAACTAAAAATACTAGAAAAGATAAGAGACCAATTCAAATTGTTTTTAACTATATCCCATATCTAATCCTTAATCCTTAATGTGAATTTTCACTCTATTGTTACAATATATATTAAAAATTGGTCAGAATTATCAGATTTAATGCTCATTAATTATCAATATATATTATTGATATATGAGTTTCATAAAACTAACAATGTCTACAACTCTACACACAACTTCTAATAAATAAAAAATGTAAGTGATCCTGACTACAAACTCATTGAATAAAGCACAACTTTTTCATATAAAATGGTTACATATTTGCACGACTTACCAATAGCTTGTAATTTTTTTAAATCCTGCCAATTTTTGTAATTTTATTTTCAGATATGCATCCTTGGGTAAAAAAACCCCACTTGAGATAAAATCCTAATTAAAATTTTGAGTTTATTAAAAAGGGTAAATGAACTAATTCAGTAGTAGAAGACGTTATTTCTGATTGCACAAAAAAAAGGATGATAAATAGAATTTTGCTAGTATTAATGTTATTTTAATTCGTGTAAAAAATTTAGAATATTCCGCGGTCTTTATTAAAGACCCTTCATAAGAAATTGTTAATATGAACATAAACATAAAGGTGGAAGTGGAGAAATCTAGGATCTCACATGATAATTAAAACTTTTTTATTGTCTTAGTCTCAAGTTTAAAGTCTCAGGTTTCATATAACTTTAAAATTGAAAATAAAAGGGACTACAAATCAAATGGACAATTTCTTTTTAGAAAAAAAGTTAAAATATAATAAAAAAATCTTCATAAAATGTAAGGATCCAAAAATAATATTTATAATTTATAATACAAGAAAGGATTTAAAAATTAAGAAGAGAGCTTCTTTATTTTATAAGTGTAATCAAAACAGGAACTTTACTAAATTTCAGCTAATTCCTTCTAAAACACATTCTCTTTCTAGAAAAAACCAGTTCTCCATTTTCTGTCTTTTCTCTTCCATTGCTCTGCACTAACCCAGTGCATGTTCGTTTAGGAGGTGTCCAAGCGTCCGCAACGTCGAGAGCTTTAGATTGAACCGATTGGTTTCTCTTTTCAGAACGGTAAGTGGTTTCACCTCTCTTCTCCGCTGTTTTGGGAACCTAGTGCATGGGTTGTATGTGCATTGTCCCTTCCCTAGCTGTTTTCTTCAAAATATTGAGCTCTAAGAGTTGTTTCCACTGCCATTTGGTGGTTTGTAAGGTAACGTTAAGGTCTTGGCCGAGTGGGGTATTGTGGACAGCGGGTTGTGAGCTAAATTGTGCTTGGAAATCAAGGTAAGGGGAGCTAGACCTTGTCTTAATTTGTGTTTATGTTGTAAATTTTGGTACCTTTATATGTTATAGATGATTTTGAGAAATTGTTATGATTATGTATTCCATATATGTCTCATGGATGATTTTAATGGTATGATGTTGTGTATATTTTGGTATGGTGTGATTATGATGCTTGATAATGTCATGATTGAGTGTAATAATGACGTTGGAGTGGTGGAAACTGTATTCAGAGTAGTGGTGAGGTGAAAATATTAAATTCTTGAGTTTTAAGGCTAAAAGTGGGGTTTTGATGAATGAATTTGAGAAATAGGTATGAGAGTGAGAAGATAATTGATTTAGCACTATTTTGTGGTTAATTTGAACTTGTTAGAAGTGTTAGATTATTGAAAATTGATATGTAGCAAAGAGGGGGATTCATAGTTGAAACTTTCAAGTGTTTTTGGTGTAAAAAGGGGGTTTTGAGTAGTGAGATTTTGAGGTAAGTGTGATGAACTGTTTTAGATAGTTTGAGATATGTTATGAGGTCAATTAAGACTTGCCTAAAGGTCTACATCAGAGAAATCTGTTATGGAAGGGTTCATTTCAACATAGGTTAAATTTCCTACTTCATTTTGGAGGTTTTAGGTGTGGAAATGGAAAGAGGAGTAGCTGAGGGGAAACCGAAGTATTAAGGGGTGCTATCAAGTGTATTTAGACTTGTTTATGCAGTTTGTAATATAATATGGGGGTTGGAAAGAGTAGAATTGAAATTGGACAACTTGTAGAAGTGAATTTGGATTTTAAAGTGTCAAAAGTGGGTTGATACACCTAGTCTTGGATTTAGTGATCAAATGGATATTTGTTTTAACTTATAAATGTGTTTTCCCATCAATACAAATGTGTAAAGAACCCCTTTAGTCATTAGAACAGCTTCCAAGTGCATCAAAAGCCAATTTTCATGGTTGTTGTCAACTGGTATGGCCCCCCAGCGCCCCTAGTTGAGCCCTGGCGCCCTTGGAGCCGTAACGATTCACATTGGGCGTTCCCGAGCGCCCCTGGGCATAACAGCATGCTATTGTTTTTGTTTTTGATAATTTTTGGGGTTTCAGATGTCCGTTTTGGATGTTCCTTAGGTTGTTTTGGGGGGGTTTTTGACCCTTCTGGAGCTGTTAGTGAGGGTTTCAAAGTTTTTTTCCTTACCTAAATATGAGTATCTTATGCCACAAATTGATTGATGTTGTTTGATTGAAAGAGTGTCTTGTATGTTTGTATATATGGCTTGTGTGGTTGGAAAGAATATGATTGTGAATTATAATGATGTAATTGAGTATGAACTGGACATCTCAGGGTGATATGATTGAAAGTGATTTGAGGGGAGTTGTTGTTGTTCTGTATAACTATATGGAGCTTTGAACTAGTATGTCTATCCCTACACTCAAAGCATTGTTCATGCTCAAATAGAGAAGAACAGTGTGAGTGGTGAGAGTAGAGGGAGGTCCTCGTCTATAGTCTTGGAGTTTAGACATAGACAGATGGGGGGATTTACCTTACATAGTGTTGGGGAGGGCTAGCTGAACTATGCAAGTGCAAAGACCACCAATAGTTCGACAGTTATACCAATCAGGATGAGTTGTGTTGAGTGGTTGAGTCATGTTTTGAAGGGTATGCTTTAATTGTTCTTTTATA
Source organism: Vigna mungo (assembly GCA_036885675.1). Lineage (NCBI taxonomy): Eukaryota > Viridiplantae > Streptophyta > Magnoliopsida > Fabales > Fabaceae > Vigna > Vigna mungo. The sequence continues at coordinate 31,538,891 of CP144699.1, forward strand.
TGTAACTAAGCATGATGACATTGATTGATTATACTATATGTATATTGCTTGTTTATCTAGCTCACCCTTGCTTTCTTGTTGTGTGTTGCTTGTGTATGTTTTCCTTTGCGATGATTATTCACTTGGATAGGAGCAGATGTTGTTGAGGAAGTTCCCTTGGAGCAGGAGTTGAAAGATGCTGATGTTGCAGCTTAGTTTATTAGGATTGCTATATTTCAATTTATGTCATTTTGAAATACTCTAGTACTCAGATTATGCTATCTTGAGTTACTTCTTTGTCTTTAAAGTTTAAATTCTGATGACCTCTTGGATGACTGTAAACCTGAGACCCATTTGGAGGTCTAATTCTAACTGTTCTCTTTATTTTGGATGATGACACCTATATTATATGATTAGTATCATTATATATTTGGGATGTCACATAAAACACATTTATTAAATATAAAATAAAATTGTAAGTCTCAAAAGAAACATATTCTCATTTTTTTTACTTCTTTTTGTCATTTTTTCTTCCAAACCAATTTAATGAGAGACTTTTGTTTAACTTCTTTTTTCATATGAAAATGTTTTTTAATTAAAATTTATGATAGTAATTATTATTACTATCTTCTTAAAAAAAAATAGGTGGTAGCTCACTTTTATTTTGAAGCATATTTGTTGGACTTGAAAGAAATAAAATCAATAGTTTATGTTATTAAGGATTATTTATTAAATAAGATCTTTTAATTTTGTAATTTTTTTAATTGGATTTAGCTTTTAAAATATCATCCTATAAGGTGAAGTCGTATGTCTCTATATGTTAAGACTCCAGCAAGTGTACTGAATCGTATGAAGTAATATAAATGGCAAGACCAAGTATCATTTTCCCTAGAGATTCATTGGCCTAGACAGTCATGTGATTTGTTGATTATTTAAGCCTTGAGGACAAAAACATTTGGTTTTTATAATGCAAAAAATTAAATATGAATGCAAGTGTTGATCAATTGACCAAAAGAATGCACAGGTGAATGAGTGATAAAATATTGAATGATTATGTTGTTAGTGTTTCTGACTTATCCTATCCACTCTCATGTATTTACGAATTATCTTCTTCATTATTGTTAATGTCACTCTCTAAAACACTTAAACTCGATGTATTGGTAAATAAGCTTATCCTTAATTACGAGTTCATACAATTCCTAGCATCCTTAATGATTAATTCTGAAGCACAGTTATGCAACCAACTCTCATATTCCTATGTCTAGGCAATACTACCTTTGGGAGAATTCCCCCAATTCTAGATTTCTTCGTATGTGTCCATATCTACAACATCAATAATCATGAAATAGAATGAGTTAAACAAAGTAATCATTGAGCATAGAAGAAAAACCCTAACAATTAATGAAGAAAGCATATATATAATATAAACCAATTCAATACATGAGAGTTTCAAAGGATTACATCGTTTCTCCAACAACAATAGAAGTTTAATTCACCATAGACACGGTGAAACTAAATGAAAATATGGAAAAGAATGAAAGATAAAACCCTAAAAGTTGAAGATCAGATCTTCCACATCCAAAATCCGTTTCCAAGGGGTGAAAAGAGTGCTTTTGTGTCTCTTTTTGTCAAAAGATAGACTCTCTAAGTCGTCCAAACCCTTATATAGTTTATAAAAAATAACATAAAACAGGCCCAAGCCTACGTCGTCAGCGTTCAACGCTTAGCGGTAGGTGTGACACTTAAATGGCGCTCAGCGGTGGAGCTCAAGTGCAAGACAGGAAAAAATTGGCGCTCAATGCCCCTTTTCTGCGCTCAATGCAACTTTTATACACTGTAGTTGACTTTTCTGCACTCTGGTTGACTTTTTTTCACTCTAGTTGACTTTTCTACACTACAACTCCTTGATACTTCAATACCTCTTTCAAATCATTCCAATAACCTTCAAAATTAAGGAAATTTAGTAATAAAATCATAAAGTATAACCTCAACTCTCTTATTCACAAAACTAAAGCAAAATCATGAGTCCAAGCAAGTTTCTAAGTCAAAAAGGGTGTATTTAGTATCAAATAATGGTGTTTTCACCCGTTATCACTCTACAAACTTAAAAGGTGAAGTTATATCACTTAGCTTGACTTCACTTTATGTGTGACAACTAATTCTATTAAAGTTGAAGTCGTATAAGTTAAAAAAACTTTAACTTGTTTTCTTAAATTAAAAGGTCATCTTGCGACACTCAAATTAATAAATGTATATTATTTGCTATCGATTCATTATGTGATAATGTATATTCATTTCAATTATTTTATTTTAATTATTTTTAAATTTTCTTAAGTTTTTATTAATATAAATCACAACAAGTTTTACTTACTTTATTATCTGTCATGTATTCAATTAAGTAAATAAGAAAACTGTCAGAGCGGTGCAGCGGAATGGTTAAAGCGTTCAACAAACCAAGAGGGGGTGAATTGGTTTCTTATCGCAAATTGTTCTTTTAATAATTTTCTCAATAAAAATAATTTCCTTAAAACAATTTAAATAAATTAAAAGAGTAAGGAAGAGAGAAAATTGCACAGGTAATTTTTATACTGGTTCAGATCATAGAGATCCTACATCCAGTTGTTAATCTCAACTGAGAATTAACGCTTCACTAGCACAAACCAACAAACTGTTACAATCACAAAGAAAATAAAACAGTTTAAGGTTAGAACACCTCTCTTGTTACCCCAAGAGATGAAACTCACTTCCCCTGTAACCCACAAGGGATGAACACCTCCTCTGAATCTTCACAAAGGATGAACACCTCCTCCGAATGCTTCACGAAGGATGATAGGCTTTCAACTCAGCAACAGCAACAACACTCAATCACACCACCTGTGAAAGTTCTCGCTCTATGCCAACACGCCAAGTTCTCAAAGCCACAGCACAGGGGTTCAGCAAACCCCAGAACACTTATCACCGCACACTGCAGATAAGAATATAGAAAAATACACTTTGTATTTTCCGTCTTCTTTTAGAATGAGAGTCTCAATCTAATTTATAGAGATCTCACTCAAGGATACCTCCAAAAATCCGTTGTCAACTAATTAATTGTGATAATCAATTTTCCACTTATGGTAATTGATTATGCATTTAATGAATGCACAACGGTAAAAAACTTGCTTAAAAAAATTCTCATAATTGCTCATGATAATCAATTATGGCAAGTCATAATTAATTATTGATAATTGATTATTATAATATAATAATCGATTATCTTGAGTATAAAATGAGGTTTTCTAATTTAAAAATTAATTTTAACACAACGTAAGACAAACAATATATAGAATCAAAGATAAACCACATCCTATACATCAATCTACTAAATTAAAAAAAGCTTTAATATAAAAATAAGTCTTCATGAAGATCTTCCTGAAATAAGAGCACTTGAGACTTGACTTTGAGACATCATCAAAATTTCTTCTCTTTAGCTTTATGCTAACAAAAACAAAAAATAAACATAAACATAATATAATAAAAATTAAAAAAAAAATCACAAAATAAATCCAACTAAAGTCATCACCCCTGTCATGATAGTTTATTTACTAAAATTCACTTTTGAATTTACGCAATATGGTTCAGTTTTTAAAAAATGACCATATAAGAGGAAGTTGTGTTGATTTGTATGAATTTAAAAGGTGAAGTCATCTAGTATGATTTGATATGACTTCACCTTATTCGTGACACTCAATTCTATCATAGGTGAAGTTGTATAAGTTAAATAGGCTTCAATTTTCTTTTTAATTTCTTTTTAAAGTAAAGTCATTATAGGAGTAAAGACTTCAAATTTTTTAAAATGAAATCCTCGTAAGGTTATTTACAAAATGAGGTCAATTTATTTTATCATTTCCTTAATAGGGTTCAATTTTTAAAATATTACCATCTAGAGCTTACCAAAGCAAAGTGGTCTTACTAAAAAATGTAAATAAATAACTAGTCCCGTTCCAAGTGACATGGTTTTTCACTATTCCTTATTCCTTTCCAGATAAGGTAGCTCTCCAGTCCAACAGAACCATTGTTTATGTGGTAGTGCGATGCAGCTGAAAGGAAGCCCTTAGGTATAGGTTGGGGAAAACTCTAAACAAAAAAAGGGCCTTCTTCTTTCTTATATTACGTTTTAGACACCCAACACAACTTTACTTTATGCGTGACACCCAATTTTGTCAAAGGTAAAATAAAATAAGTTAAACAGACTTCAAATTTATTTATTTTTTTAAAGTAAAGTAGTAATATGAGTGAAGACTTCAATTTTTTTTAAGTGAAGTTGTGTTGAGTGATATGACTTCACCTTTTAAATTTGTATGAGTATGCATGACATATCATCTTATATGGTAATATTTTAAAAATTGAATCTCATTTTGTAAATACAAAAGTAAATTGACTCCATTTAGTAAATAAACCTATGATGGTTATAAGCATGATGCCCCACCACAATTTATGTAAATAACGGTTTATTTAATAAATGAGATCAATTTACTTTTCTATTTATGCAATGAGGTGCAATTTTTAAAATATTACCATATATAGTGAAGTTGTGCAGGTTTGTATGAATTTAAAAGGTGAAGTCATAGCACTCAACCAACTCCACTTTATGTGTGACACCCAATTCTGTCAGAGGTGAAATTGTATGAGTTAAATAGACTTTAACCCTATTTTTTTAAAAGGTAATGTCATCATAAGAGTGAAGACTTCAAATTTAAAAAAAAAATGAAATACGACTGAACCTTTTAAATTCATACATATTTGCACAACTTCACCTTATATGATAATATTTAAAAATTGAACTCAATTATATTAATACAAAACCTAATCTAAATTCACCCTATTTAATAAATAAACTATGATCTTGACAAATGTAATAACCACCGCAATTTGCATAAATAACCTTCCTAGACTGATTACAAGCAACAACTGAAACACAGACACAAACACATGTCACTTTCAGAGCTCATCACTCACATAATTATTAAAGATACCAACAGGAAAAAGTGTGTTGCTGCAAAGGCCAAAGCTTTGTCTGTAAAGGAAAACATGGTAGAAAGTAAACCTGCTCCAAAATGGTACGAACATAAACTTGATCACAATAGGAAAAGTTATTTTCAAAAATCTCGTCACAAAGGATCTAACCCCACCTTTAACAAGAAAGGAAATTGTTTCGTATGCGGGAAGTCGGGTCATCATGCATCACAGTACAAGCGTAAAGCAAGAAACAACAATCCTAGGGCAAATAAGCAGAAGGAGATGGCATTATTGATGCGGTTGTTTCTCAAGTAAATCTGATGAACAATGTGAGAATGAGTGGCAAACTCTAGTGCTGCCAGGCATATCTGTGCAAACAGAACATTACCTCTTACACTAGTGTAGGGGATGGAGAAGAACACATCTACCTCAGCGATTCCAGATCACTCTTGTTTTGGCAAAAGAGAAAGTTCTTCTCAAGCTCACATCTGGAAAGCTCTGGCCTTAAGTGATGTGCTAAATATGCCATCAATCAGAGTTAATTTAATCTTTGTAGCACTATTGGAAAAAGTGAGGGTTAAAGTGTCATTCGAGTCTATTAAGATTGTAATGACAAAAAATAATGTTTTGTGGGAAAGGGATATTGTGATCAAGGTCTCTTTGTACTTAATATTTATGAGAATATTAATGAATCGTCTTCTTCTAGTTATATTGTTGACTCATATGATATATGGCATGCTAGATTAGGACATGTGAATTCTTCCTATGTTATGAAATTACAATGACTAGGATTGTTACTATGCATGATAAAGAGAGTATTAAATGTGATATATGTAATCTAAAATAACCAAGAAAACATGTTATTCTGTAGATCATAAACTGAATTGTTACGGCTAATTCATATTGATCTAGCTTATTTAAAACAAACCATGTTTAGAAGAGCTAAATATTATTTTCTAACTTTTATAGATGATTATTCTAGATACAATAAAGTGTATTTAATGAAACATAAAGATGAAGCCTTTGATGTTTTTCTAACCTATAAAGTAGAAGTAGAAAATCAACTAAATAAGAAAATTAAGAGGATTAGATCAGATAGAGGTGATGAATGTGTATTGTTTAATGACTTTTGTGTTAAAGAATGTATCATCCATGAAGTAATCCCACCGTATTCCCCTGAGGAGTCTTATGGAATAACTGAGAGAAAGAATAGAACTCTTAAGGAGATGATGAATGTTATGCTTATTAGTTCTTGTGCACCTAATAACCTTTGGGGAAAAGTCTTGCTTACTGTGTTTTTTTACAAAATAGAATATTTCATAAGAAAGTTGGTAAAACTCCCAATAAGCTATGGAGATGTTATCAACCTAACCTTAAATATTTAAGAGTGTGGGAGTGCCTAGCTAAGGTGATGTTACTCGATCCTAAGAAAAGGAAAATAGGCTTTAAAACCTCTTATTGCATGTTCTTAGTCTATGTTGAACATAGTGCTTCCTATATGTTTCTAGTTCTTAAAAGTGATATACTTGAGAGTAAGTCTATAATGGAGACGAAAAGTGTTGAGTTTTTTTAACATGTTTTTCCTTTAAAGGTTTGTGAGACGTCTCAACCTGTAGATAATAATACTAGTGATGCATTGTGTGAGGATTTAAGTAGAAGTAAAAGATAGAGGAAGGAAACATCCTTTGGTAATGATTTTTATACCTATCTAGTTGATAATGATCCAAGTAGCTTTGTAGAAGCTATTAGTGCTCCTTATGCAAAACAGTGGGATAAAGCCATTAAGATTGAAAGTGAACCAATTCAGAAAAATAATACTTGGACCTTAGTAGATTTGCCTAAAGGAGTAAAACACATTGGTTATAAATGGATCTTGAAGAAAAAGTATCATCCTAATGGATCTATAGAGAAGTATAAGGCAAGATTAGTAGCAAAATTAGTAGCAAAAGGTTTTACTCGAAACCCAACATAGATTATTTTGACACTTTTGCCCCTATGACTAGGATTTCCTATTCGAGTTTTGTTAGCCCTAGCAGCCATCCTTAAGCTAGTGATACACCAAATAGATGTTAAAACTGCCTTTTTGAATGGTGATTTGGAGGAGGAAATTCATATGACTCAACCTGAAGGGTGTGTTGTACCTGGTCAAGAGAATAAAGTATGCAAAGTTTTAAAATCTTTCTATGGGATGAAACAAGCATGAAAACAATGGCATGAAAAACTTGATAATGTACTGCTATGTGATGGTTTTTCACCTAATGATGCTGATAAATGTGTGGCTCTAAATCTAAAAATGGTGATTGTGTCATTATATGTTTGTATGTGGATGACATATTAATTTTTGGTACATGCAATGAAATTGTCGCTATAACTAAATTGTTTCTAGGATCGAACTTTGAAATGAAAGACATGAGTAAAGCTAATGTAATTTTAGGTGTTAGAATCATAAAAGAGGAAGATAGTATATTACTATCCCAAGAACATTACATTGAGAAACATCTTAAGAAGTTTGGGTTTTATGACTTCAAACCTGTAAGTACCCCTTATGATGCTAAGTCTAAATTAGTGAAAAAAAATAAAGGAGAATTTATATCTCAGTCTCAATATGCCTAGATATTTAGGAGCTTACTGCACTTGATGAGCTTTTCTAGACCTGATATAACTTATGCAGTAGGTAGAGTGAGTAGGTACATTGAATGTCCAAATCAAGAACATTGAGATGTACTTTTTAGGCTTATGAGATACTTAAGAGGTTCTATGGATTATGCCATTGAATATAGTGGATTTCCCGTTGTACTAGAAGGGTACAGTGATGCTAACTGGATCTCTTATTTAGATGAGACAAAATCCACTAGTGGTTATGTATTCGCACCTGGGGGTGGTGCGATTACATGAAGATTAGCCAGAGAAAAAATTATTACAAGATCAACAATGGAATTTGAGTTTGTCGCCCTTAAGATGACTGATAGTGAGGCTGAGTGGTTGAAAAACTTCTTAGCAAACATTCCATTAAGAATGAAACCAACCCCATCGGTGTCAATACACTGTGATTGCTAACCAACAATAGTTATAGCTAAAAACAAGAATTACAATGGAAAGAATAGACATATACAATTGATACACAATTTGATTAAGCAACTGCTAAAAAAATGGAACTATTTCCATTGACTATGTGAAGTCAGAACGGAATCTAGCAGATCCTTTGACAAAACCCTTGGAAAGAAATATGATCTTAGAAATATCGAGGGGAATGAGACTTAACCCACTGGCAAACAAACAAGTGATGGTAACCTAACCTTTGTGATTGGAGATCCCATGAATAAGGTTATATGGGTAAAAATAAGTCACTTGTTAGTTCTGATAGCACTAATATTATTTTATATCAAATATGTCCATTCCTATGATGTATGTAAAGTGTTAGAGACTACATTATTGAGAGGTTAAACATTATAATTAAACAAAGTTTTTAATGATCTTCATATCCCTTATGGGTGGTGTGTGATTTGTAGCATACACTTGACGAAATCACCTATATGACTATCAAGTGGTGCCGCTTGCATGAGATCTTGACATAATCTCTAGAGTAGTCAAGAATATCGGGCACGTGCATGGCCCAGTAAGCGCATCACAGCGATAACAACAAGGATTATAGGGGTGTACTGTGATTGATAAACCTCTAACACACTCAAGTGTATTTGGTTCATATTGCTTCCTATACCAACTGCACTATGTGTTAAGTTTCTCGATTTAAGATTGGTTCATATAACTTGCTATACCAGCTCTGATGCAATGCATCTTATAAACTCAAGAATTTTTTTTTCTTTCAATCTTACTTTCTCATCTTTTGCAATATGTGGAGGATTTTTGTAAAACTTATTATTTTGCAAAAGATTCTTGCGAAAGAAATGGAAGCATGTTGCACCGGTAGGGGTCAAAAACCATCCCACAAGTCTCGAGATATTTATTTATCAGTGAAACCAACCCATAAGGCTCAGGATATCTGTTTTTATTAGCAAACGACTTACCAAAAATTGTGGTTTTGTTTCTTTTTCCAGCTCTATAAATAGAGCACTTTATTCTCTCCAAAATCACACTAAAACAATTCTATCAAACCACTATTCTCTTAGTCTCTTTTCCTCTTAGTTTCATTCTTTCTCTCTTTTCATTTTCTAAAAATATTCTAGGTTTATTTTATACTCTTGATGGCAACCCCTAAAGGGACTTCCCATCCAAAGAAGCATCAACTACACTAAGACCACGAAAGGAAAGTTGATTAAAGAACTTAATCTTTTCTTTCTAAAGTCTTAGCATGTTTCTCTCTAACTAAATACATTTTACTATGCTTGTAGGTCATCAACAAAGAAGCAAGAAGAGTAACCAAGCAAGGAGAAGCAAAGAGAGCTTAATATGAGGAAGTAGTTGCCAACGCCCAACGACAAGCTTTCTACCGCCTAGCGGTGACAGACATGTTATCTTCTTCCTTGAGCACGTGCTTCATTTGGCACATGGCCAGCTGAAGAAGCTTCCTCTGCAAGTTACCTCTGGTTTTCCATCACATGTACATTAGGATAGCTTCTACTACAAGCTTGAGAGCTCTCCCTCTCCTATAAATAGAGAGCTTCATGACTTGTAAATGTAACTTTGAATTGATAATGAAATGCTGTTGAGATTTCTCTAGACATTGTTTTCAGAGTTCAAACACTTTGTGCTTATTTTGCACATTCTCCTCTAGCTTCCTTCCCTCTTGGAAGGCTTTTGGAGCTTGAGAATCCTTGCTTCTTCCACACACCTTCATTGAAGCCTTCATCAAACACCTTCCGTGCTTCTTGCTGCACCTTCATTCCGCTGCCATCTCTGGACTTGGAGGCTGTTCATGATTGAATTCCAAGGATTCTTCCATCATTTGGCATCAAGAGCCAACCGTTCCAGTCACGCTTCAAGAGCTAAGTGTCTCGTTTCCATTTCCTCTGTTTTCCGTCTTGTGCAGTTCAAAATGTCACTGTTTCACCCAAATTTTTTTTTGTTTTTCTCTCTGATTCATTGTGTTTGAGTGAATCTTGATTCGTTCATTGTTCCATAGGTGTTTTTCTTCATTTTAATCGGTGCATCTTCTTGAATTTTCGTTTAATCCACCTTCATACTCATTTTCCGTATTGTTACTGTCATGTGCAATTAATCTTTGCTGTTTTATCATTGTCCATTAGTTTGATTTCGTTTTCTGCTTTGCTTCGGGTTGTCTATGAGAACGAATGCAATGATGGCTCAATTTGGATCAAATAAGCATTAAGACTTGGTCTCGCTTAGATCCGCATAGCCTACGTGTTCTGCTGTTCATCATTCTCTGTTTCATACCTCTGCATCAACAATGTTTCTGGTTTAAAAGTGGCCAAACCTGTTTCAACCAGATTTCTTGATTTTCAAGATTGAAACACGTTTGTTTGATGCTTTTACACCAGTTTTAAGTGTTACGATTCCAGATTTATCAATAGTTCTCAAAAAGCATAGTGCAGTTGAGCAAAATCTGGTTTCAGTCATTGCTTTTAACATTGATACTAGAATGAACTTGTGAATTCGGATTTGTCCAGTTTTCTTTGCATCTAAAGCTTTGAACAAGTTTATTTGATGCTATTAAACATGTTGCAAGCTGTACCAACCAGTATTTGTCATTAAAATCCAAAAAGAGTGATGGAGTTGCTTTTAAATTGGATATTCCGAGAGTCACTATTATGCAGTTTTGGGCACCGTGCTGCTGTATTCATTGCTTGTGTCTTAGGCCATTTTTAATTCTCCTAGCTCATCTTTTCTAAGCTAGATCTAGTGTATAGGACCATTCTTATATGTTGTTTGATCCAGCCAGTCTTTGATTCTTTGCATTTTTTTTCTCAAATCTGATGTTATTTGCTCCATTTTACTGCATAATTGGCAACTCAATAGGTGATTTCGAGCATGTGTCTGTTTCTGTGCCTTGCAACTGTTTGAACACATTCATTTGATCATTTGAAACTTGTCTCAACTGTTGCTTTGGTCCATTTTTATTAAATCTGTAAAATCATAGTTTGACTTCCCATTTTTGCTTGAAATTTAGAACTCAACAAGTCATATTGTGATTCAATGGATTTTAGCACAATTTGATTGTTTCCACATCTATATTTGGTGCATCAAAGTTTCCCAATACTGTTCAAATGGTCAAACTATGCACCTAACCGAGATCCATATATCAAACAACTACATTTTAGTGATTTTGGGAAGTGACCTAGTGAATTTCTGCTGCAAGCCTTTTCTTTGTTGTTTGAGTGTTTGGACACATCTATTATGATGATATACAGTTGCTTGAAGTGTCATGGAACCGTTTCCCTTACTGCCACTTAAATTTCATACTGTTGTTTCTCATTTTTCCTCCATTTTTGCTCCTGCTGTCATATTTCAGCCATCATTTCAAATTCAATTTGTAAACTGATTTGGCAAAAGCCAGGGATCTTGTTCCAAACACAATTAAATCCATACACAGGTGAAACCAATTTGAAAAAGGCAATTAAATCCCTGCAATTCAGTTTACACATTAAAAACCAGAAAACACAAGTTCTACAGTTCTTTGTGGCATTTTGACAAACAGTTTTAAATTTTCATCAAACAGTTTGCATTGCACAGAATTGTCCTCATTGTTTTGAGTTTTTCTTGCTTTTATAATCTGTTCTAGTTCCTTTCCTAGGTTCCTTTTGTGTGCTACCTTTTATTCCAGCTGTATATCACTTGAATTCATCATTTTTTGGCTTCCTTTCTATGCTAGCAATCATGTTTTTGGCTACTTGAATTCTGGTGCAGCAGCTGTCCTATTTGCCTCACGGTTTCTGTATTTGACAGTGGTGTATGGCTTCATTTTGAGGTGATCCAAGTTCCACAAGCTTCATCCAAGAGGGTAGCATCTTAGGGAGTGGAGAGTTTGTAGAATTGGATACAAAGGTTGTACTCCAAGCTGCATTCTTGTGCAGTTTTCAGCAGCATTTTTCCACCTTCTACACCAGATTTTTAAACACTTTTGGAGCTAAGCCACAACTAGATTTTTGTAGATTGCTTTGTATACAAATAATAGCTCATTTTTCTACTTTTCCAGCTTTGTATCACGGAACCTTTGAAGTTTAATTGCTTTCCATTTCTCCAACTTAAAGTAACTTGGGAAAATGCTATCCAAGCAATTCCAAGTCTACTAAGCAACATTGTAATAGTTAGTTTCCACTTCTTAGAGTGAAAGTGTGTCAAGGGGCTCCAAGTGTCACTTGCACTTTCACTTAGGGCCATATCTCATTCCTTCTTTTCATTTGCATTCTTTCTTTAATTTTTGCTTGTTGTTATTTTTGTTTTACGTCTCCGTGATATCTAGGTGCGCCATCATATAGATAAACCTTCGTTTGGTTTATAGGAGCATCTCATAGTGCATTCACCAAAAACACACAAAACAAGTCTTTGAAAAGTTTTTGACTCAATACTTGTGAAAGTCTTTCAAACTCTTGAGAAAACATTTCCACACTTTCACAAGCATGAGTCAATCTAGTGTACAAGGTACCATGCATCATGATCAAGAAAACAATGAGTTGAGAGAGGAACTTAATAGGACCAAGGCTGAGTTACATGAACTTAAACAAATGGTAGCCAACCTCACTTTCACTCAAAGAGGGCACAACCAAACGGATCACTCTCATAGGCAAAACCATGACCATGATGAACATTCCCAACATAGTTATCATCCATATGATCACTTCCAACCCCCCTAGCAGGCGCCATAATCATAGGGAACATCATGTGGAACCCAAGCTTGACCTACCCCCCTTTTATGGAAGAGACAATGTTGAAGAGTACTTTGAATGGGAAATGAAGGTGGAACAAATTTTTGATTGTTACCACATAGATGATAGGAAGAGAGTGACCCTAGCCACCTTGACCTTTCAAGGTGCAGCCCTTTATTGGTGGACCTCTATCATTAGAGATCAAAAGATGAATGGTGACTATACTATCCAATATTGGAATGAATTAAAGGCAGCCTTACATAGAGAAGGCATGTTCCAGCCTATTATGCCAGGGAAGTCATGGACAAGTTCCATCGACTCCAACAAAGACACCTGAGTGTTGAGGAATATCAACAAAAGTTAGAATTACTCATGTTGAGAGCTGGGATCAAAGAAGAGGAGAGATTCACCATAGCTAGATTCCAAAGTGGATTAAACTATGAGATTAGAGATAAGGTAGAACTTTTACCTTACTTAGATCTCAATGATTTTGTTCAGCTATGTGTGAGAGTGGAAGAGCAACTTAGAAGAAAAGCTTCCACTAAAAGGAATTACCCTACCACCTCCGAGTATAGGAGAGATTTTAAGAGGGAGGGTAGTCCATTAAGGTCTGAAAAACCTCAAGAAAAGGAAAAAGAGAAAGAGAAAGTGAGAGGTAAAGAAAAAGAGAGAGAGCAAGAAAGAAATACCCTTCACAAAGAGTCTTCAAAAGAAACAACGGGTAGAGAGACTAGGTGCTTTAAGTGTGGAGAGAGAGGACATTATTCTTCCGAGTGTCCTCACAAAAGGTCTACTTATCTCTTGGACCACCAAAGTAAAAATGAAGATTCTTCTAGTGATTCGGATACTTCAATATCTGAGGAAGAAGCCTTACCTTGTGAAGGTGAGTTATTATTGGTTAGAAGACTTCTTGGAAGTCAAACCAAAGAGCTAGAACAATCTCAAAGGGAGAACCTCTTCCGCACAAGATGCAAAGTTTTTGAAAACACTTGTTCATTAATTGTGGATAGTGGTTCTTCTAGCAATTGTTGTAGTTCTAGAGTGGTGAACAAATTAGCCCTGCCTACTATTCCTCATCCCAAGCCTTATAAGCTTCAGTGGATAACAGAGGATGAAGAAATAGTAGTGAACACACAAGTAACCATACCAATATCCATTGGCAAATATGAAGAAAATATTTTATGTGATGTTGTTCCAATGGATGCTGGACATGTTTTACTTGGTAGGCCATGGCAATATTATCATAGTTCCACTCATGATGGCTATACCAACAAAATAACTTTCCTCCATAAAGGGAATAAAATCACATTGATTCCTCTTACACCTGAACAAGTGAAAGAGGATGAGATACAAATCAAAGAAAAAATGGAAAAAGAAAGAAAACAAGAAAATAGGTTGGACAAGCAACCTTCTCACGAAAACATAAAGGAGTCAAAGGTATGCATGATGTTAACTCCTTCTTTAGCAGGTAAATACCTTGACTATCCTTCTCAAAACATCACTTTGATTCTCCATTTCATCATGGGGAATGTTCCAGAATAAGCGGCAACAAAAAGGCCAAGATTTCTTCTAAAAAAATTTTTGTCACAAGGCCTTCATTTCATATTCTTCTTTTTGCATATCTCTTATTCATCATGCTCATTTTTGCTATCTTTTGTAGATATATTTTTGACCCAGGAGGACAATAAAGACCAAAGTTGTGCTTCTTCTTTCTTCCCGATTTGAGGACAAATCATTTTTAAAGAGGGAGGGAATGATGGCAACCCCTAAAGGGACTTCCCATCCAAAGAAGCATCAACTACACTAAGACCATGAAAGGGAAGTTGATTAAAGAACTTAATCTTTTCTTTCTAAAGTCTTAGCATGTTTCTCTCTAACTAAATACATTTTACTATGCTTGTAGGTCATCAACAAAGAAGCAAGAAGAGTAACTAAGCAAGGAGAAGCAAAGAGAGCTTAATATGAGGAAGTAGTTGCCAACGCCCAGCGGCAAGCTTTCTACCGCCCAGCGGTGACAGACATGTTATCTTCTTCCTTGAGCACGTGCGTCATTTGGCACATGGCCAGCTGGAAAAGCTTCCTCTGCAAGTTACCTCTGGTTTTCCATCACATGTACATTAGGATAGCTTCTACTACAAGCTTGAGAGCTCTCCCTCTTCTATAAATAGAGAGCTTCATGACTTGTAAATGTAACTTTGAATTGATAATGAAATGCTGTTGAGATTTCTCCAGACATTGTTTTCAGAGTTCAAACACTTTGTGCTTATTCTGCACATTCTCCTCTAGCTTCCTTCCCTCTTGGAAGGCTTTCGGAGCTTGAGAATCCTTGCTTCTTCCACACACCTTCATTGAAGCCTTCATCAAACACCTTCTGTGCTTCTTGCTGCACCTTCATTCTGCTGCCATCTCTGGACTTGGAGGCTGTTCGTGATTGAATTCCAAGGATGCTTCCATCAACTCTTTTTAGAGATCCTTGCTAGTTCTGAGATCCTCAAAAATTTCTAAGAAGTTTTTGTTGTATCTTAGGGGGCTTGGCAACACACTGCGGATAACTCCTTCAGGATGTTGAAGCATAGTGTGGTGATAAGGTTGAGAGAAAAAGCACCTATGGGTACTTGTTTAAGTATTTAGATGCACCAATATCTAGGTGTTTAAAGAAGCAAAGTGTGGTAGCACTCTCCCCTTATGAAACCGAATATAGGGTCAATTGTAACTGCTTGTCAAAGTTTGTGGCTAGAAGCCCTGCTTGAAGAAATGAAATTGCAGTATGAAAGGCTATGTTGACAATAAATCTGCTATTAGCATGTCAAAGAACCTAGTTTCTCATTGAAAAAGTAAGCACATTGAAACCAAATATCATTTTCTCGTAGGTTAAGTAAGAAAGGAAAGATTGGAACCTATACCCTGTAGCCTAAATAAAAAAATAAATATAAACATAATAAAATAAAAATTAAAAGATAAAATTATAACACTTAGGACGATGTGATACTCAATTCTATTAAAGGTGAAGTCATGTAAACTAAGATATATTTTAACTTTTTTTCTTTTAAGTAAAGTTGTTTTAGGAGTTAATGGCTAAATTTTTTTATGATTTTTTTTAATTTTAATTTTATTATGTTTATATTTATTTTTTTATTTAATTAATTTAATTTTTAAAATTAATTTAATTAATTAAATACATGAAAAAATAATAAAGCAAATAAAACTTTTGTAATGATTTATATTACTAAGAAGTTAAGGAAAATTATAATTAAAATTGTTGATAACTGGTTTAGCTAAACCTTAATCTCACAGCATTTTGGTTTTTGATGATGACAACACATTATTAATAACACATGTATTGATATGTGTTACATGTACAAATCTTTATTGTGTATGTATTCTTGAAGAACATGTTTGTGTTGATTTTCGTATATGTATGCATGTGCACTGTCTTTTCTGCATGATACACCATTTGGGATTGCATAACGTATGTTTCAGAAAAGAAAACCACATGCACTTAGTTGAACTTATATTGTGTGACAAAACTGCAAGTTTTAAGTCGACTTCATTATGAAGTGAGTTGATTAAAACTCGTGACTTTGCACAAATTTTCTAAAACAGTGCTGTGAGTAATTTTGCAATAAAAGTTTTTCAAAACTGAATTGAAGTGACATAGTCGACTGCATGCGCAGGGAATTCGACTTAGTTATGTTTTGAAATTTTGTTAATGCTTGTAACGACTATATTTTGATTTTGTGAACATTTATTGCAAGTCAACTTAATTTAATAAGTAATCAATTTAGTTGGTTTGACTGTTGCTAATTGTTTTAACTGTTATAACTGTCTGGTGACAGTCGACTATATTAGTGGCAAAGTCGACTACAGGAGCGTCTGTTTTATAGAAAGCTATAAATAAACGTGATTTTGTAATTCACAGAGACTTTGGTTATTCTAACAATTTCATTCTATTGTTTCATATTTTGATCTCTATGAAAACGCTCCAAGAACTCATCAAAAAGACCGTTGAGATCTTTCTTGGATAGTTGCTTGAAGAGCAAGACTATGCTGAAAGAAAAGCTTGATCAGACTGCACAATTGAGGTGTGCTTAAAATTGATCATCTACTTCTCTCAATCTTTGGAAGATTGTGGCTGCCCTGTTGGGATTATAAGAAGAGGACGTGTTGCGTTCTGGGATAACTTTGAGGATTGTTTAAAGTTGACAAAGACTGTATATACTTTGCTTTCTTTGGGTGTTGTCTGCCTATACTTTGCTTAGAGGGTTAGAGAGGTATTTTATATTTTTGACGTGGAGATCTCTATAAAAACCTTGTTGTAAAAACCTTGACATTATAGTGCATTTGTTTCCAGGTACAAGAAGGAAACTGGATGTAGGCAGTTTGGTCGAACCAGTATAAAAATTGTGTTTGATTTTCTCTATCCATGAACTCTTTACTTTAAGTCGACTTTACTTTTTGCATAGTCAACTTTATTTTTCCGCTGCACTGATTTATCTTTTTCCTTGAGATTCGAGAAACTTTTGAAAGGTTTATACTTTGCGAAAAAGATTTGAAAAAGACTCTGAATTTTGAACCTCACCAATTCAACCCCCCCCCCCCTTTTGGTGTTGAAACTAAGCCATTCTTTTTCCAACGATTGGCACCAAAATTGGTTTTCATAAGATATTTGAAAAACTAGTCAACTTATGTTTTCTTCGAATCGACTATATTCCTGGAAATGGCTTCTAGTTTTCAAACCTTTGGTGAAGGTGCATCTACAAACAGACCACCACTGTTTGCAGGTGAAAACTATCCTTTTTGGAAAATTCGAATGTAAATTTTTCTTGAATTTGTGAATAGAGGTATTTGGGATGGAACAATAAATGGTCCTTTTGAGCCAACTCATATTGTCAATGGAAAAATTGTTTTGAAAATTTTTCTGAGTGGTCTCAAGATAAAAATAGAAAAGCACAGTATGATGTCAAAGCTAGAAATATCATTGTCTTTGCACTAACAATTGATGAATTTTTCAGGATATCAAATGCAAATCTGCCAAGGAAATGTGGGATATCTTGGAAGTTACTCATGAAGGCACTGATGAAGTCAAGAGAGCCAGAAAGAATTCTTTGATTCAAGAGTACGAACTTTTCAAAATGAAGACTGGTGAAACAATATATGAAGTTCAAAAAATGTTCACTCACATTGTCAACCATTTAATGGCTCTTGGAAAGAATTTTTGGTAAAGGAGAGATCAATATCAAAATTCTCAAAAGCCTGAACAGAAGCTGGCAACCCAAAGTCACAACAATCTTTAAATCCAAGGATCTCACAAGCATGATTATGACTACCTTATTCGGGAAGCTAAGAGAGCATGAGCTAGAACTTGGAAAATTGAAAGATGAGGAAGAGATTGAAGAGAAGAAGTCCATGGCATTGAAAGTCACAAGCAAGAAAGCCTCAAAGATTGCACAATCAGAGGATGATTCAGATCCTGAAATGGACAACAACGAACTGATATCCATGGTGGTAAGAAAATTCAATCGACTTATGAAAATAATAGTCAACTTACTAACCATGCAGGTAACAGCAAAGCCAAGAAAACTTTAAGGTCAAATACAATTCAATGTTATGAATGCGGCAAAGAATGACACATCAAGCCGGATTGTCCAGATCTGAAGCTGAAGCAGAAAGCCAACAAAAGGTTCCCTCAGGACAAGAACAGAAATTAAAAAAATAAGCTTACATTGTCTGGGAAAACAGTGATTCAGATTCGTCAAGTGATGAAGATCTTGATCGAGAAGAGGAATCAAATATTTACTACATGGCCGGAACATCATCGGCGGACTATGAAAGTGACACAGAGTTTGAGAAAGAACCAATTGAGGTGAAATATGACCTGCTGCTAAATGTTTTTCAAGATATTCATGCTGAAGCAATGCGAATGCAGTATAAGGTTAATCGACTAAACTCTGATAAAGGATTATGAGCATAGAATTAATAATCTTGTCAATGATAATGAGAAATTACAAAAGAAATTAGATGAAGGTTTATTATCTACCAAAACTGTTATAACTGAGACTATTACAGTTGAAAAGAAATGTGAAAAATGTCCTACTCATGTGAAACGAATAGATTACTTGACTATCACGCTAGCCAAATTCACAGAGGGTAAAGATAATTTGAATGTTATTTTAAAGTCTTCATGAAGAGCAATTTATAGACAAAGAATTGGATTTAAAGCTTAAGTCACGTCAGCATGTAATTATAGCCGTTATTGTCAACTTAACGGACATGACCTTATCCATACAATTTTCATAACATAGGGATCCAATATCTTCATTTTTAAAACCAAATACTAAACAGAATTTCACTTCTTAATATGAAGACGAAGTAAGTATTTAAACCTATCAAATAATATATTTATAAATACCGGTGTTGCGTAATAATCTTCTTTATTGTTTTTTTAGGTGTTCGATATCATCTACCAAGTATAATAAAATGAGAAAGGAATTACATAAAAAAGTTCAACTGAAGTTGTTATCCTAAGAAAACTTCACTTTAAAAAAAATAAAGTCTTTCAATTTTATCATGATTTTAGTTTAAATAGAAATTTAAAAAGTAAAATAAAATCTATATAACTTATAATATATCATACATAAAATTAAGTCGTACTCGGTGACCTTTAAATAAACTTATGACCGATGATAAACGTGATGCCCCGACTCAAAAAAAAACAGAGAACTAAAAGTTCACAAACGTCAGTATTTTGAGTTTTTCCTCTTTAGATCAAATATTTATTTATAAATTTTACAGTCGACATCAAGTTATGTATACAATATATAAACAAAAGTTGTTATTATTTATTTTATCATAATTTAATTTTAGTTTCAACTATTAATTTAAAAATTTAAAGATGAAATGATAGAGTTACTATTATAAAATCGTGGATGGCATAGATGTCACGATAGTGACAATGATCTTATGCTAAGAGTGGTAATTATAACGATACGATAACATAAACAGTGAAAAAATAAAATGCACAGAATACAGTCATGGAATTATGATTTTGATAGGAAGAGTAATGATAGCTATAATATTACTGTTATTATCTCTATATAATAATGAGTTCCTTAGAATCTTTCTATTTTTCTCTTTTGCATATTTCAGGAAGACTTTACAAATGAATCAAATAACAATGATAAAAAGTGATATTCACACATCAAATTGCCACGTGGCCACTCAGTCAATATAAACTGTGTTCTATCCCTTCTTTATTTTCTGTCGGTCAGTTTTTCTCCTCAATTTTCTGTCGGTAAAACGAAGATACTAGAACAGACAACTATAACAACTCTGCCATGGATTGAGGAGAGGAACAAAAATATATCACATTAAAACACTCTTTACATTATATTTTTATTATTATCATTGGATTAAAAAAATAAAAACTATATTGGACTTTAGTACAGTTACCAATAAAAGATCTAAAATTATATTGGCAAATTGATTTGGTTTAAGCTGTGAACCAATAATGGAAGGTGTCTGAGGTGGTAATGGAACATTATTTCAAGTTGATAACCCAGCTACGAATGAAACTCCGGTAGACGGCAACCAGGATGACCCTAATATGAATTGCCCTACCGTGAATTTAGAAGCTTCAGCGGAGGAATTGATGGCCCGATATCCGACCCATTTCACGCGTTGCCCCAAGGCCGCACCCGGCCCAGAATTCATGTATTCACCATAGTATAACGTGTCTAAAGCAAACGAGGAAGTGTTCCACTCCAGCCATCCACGTGGGTGCACGTGATCCCCTATGTAGGACATCATGTAGACGGTTCTAGCATAAAGTTTCCATGGACGACCTAGATAAGTGGAATAGCTACCCTTGGATGCTTCTAGATCCGATGTGGCAAGGATCCGACAGTTGTGGATGGAAATGCCCGTGTTCTGATTCGGGTCTTTGCGATTCTGGGCCGTGATGGTGTTCTTCTGTTGGGCCATTGGCTTGCGGGCCCAGAGACTGCAGTTCTGAAACACGACGGCAGCATTGCCGAATATGAAGTCGACGGTTCCGTAAATGTCGCATTCGCGGAAAAATTGACGGTTGGAATGGACATACATTGTGTCCTGGTATCCGATGACGTTGCAGCGGTACACCACCGCGTGATCCGCTCCGATACGGAGAGCCACAGCTTGGTGCTTCTCTGGTCCGGCGTAGTTCTCGAATGTGATGTCCTTGGCGATGAACCCAGAACCACTAGCAGCTGCACCACAGGATCAACATTTTACTATTATTGTAAATAAAAATAAGGTGAAAACTTTATTGTATTGGTAGTTGATTTGAATTAATATTTGCTGTGAACTAGTGGACTTGTATTTAATCATTTTGAATATTCTGTCGCTGTTGGACATAATGTGACTTTGTTTATCAATTTCCCAAGCATTGCATGACCCACTAACAATAATTTGATTTTGCTACTTTAATCTGCTGCCCTTCGTTAGAGGATAAAATTAACATTTAGGTGTACTACGGTTTATGAGGTCAAGTTGCGTGAAGCCAGAGGATCCCCATTTGCTTCTTTTTTTTTTCTCTTTGTTCTTATGCCAGCATTACAAAACAATGAAACAAAAAAAAAAAGTGTTGTTTTCTGATCATTAATAAATGTCAAATGTCTTCTCATTAAATAATTTGATTCATTTGACAAAATATCAATTTTACAGAAAATCATGAAGACGACATGATGATGTTTTTTAAAACTTTAATACAAAATTTCCAAAACAAAAAATAAAATGTCACTTTTAAAACTACTCAGGAAATGCAAAATGAAACGAATAAGAGAAGCATGTCTTTCAGTCTACTGACTTGGAAAGTTCAAAGTTTATCTAAATATAGGAATTAGACGTACGCAAAGCGCATTATATAATCAGCAATATATAATGCAAGCGACCAAGCACTGATATGCTGACGTCGATCAAACATCAAATGCTATTCTGTTGTTTTATTTATAAATGCATGATGCTCAGTCTGGACACGCCAAACTAGTGATAGTGTAAGTTTTGGTTGTGCTGTGATACCAAGACTCAAGAAACAAAAGAACAACTAAACTATACCATATTAGAGCACAGAGACTTTGACACATATAGGGAAAATAAAGACACTTTACATTAAGGAAAGGGAAACTTCCCAAGTTAAAACATTGACTAAAACTAGAATTGAACAGGATATCGGCTGAAAAACATTTTTCTCATAATATAATATGAAAGAAATAAAGTGTATTGTTTTTGTTTAGGAATAAATGCGAGGGAAGTAACGGGAAAAATAGTGCTGAACATTTCTAAAATGTTTTAGAAATTGGGTATATATGTAACTTCATTCTCTTAAACATTGACTTTGGTTATACAAACAAGTAAAAGAAAACAATATAATCGGTGGTGGAGATCCAAGGCTCACTCAGTAGACAAACTATTAAACAGGAAGGAATCTTAAATATGGCAACCAGGAATAGCAGGCCACGTGCAAGGTGTACTAGTCTTCCTCCTCATGTCCATGTTTTGACCTTTTCCTTACCTCTTTTCTCTCTCTTAAACACTGTATTTTCTTTTAAATTATGGCCAAATATTGTAAAATTTTACTTTTGCAATCTTTACGCGACTCATTAAAATGTATTGTTGATACTGTTTTATGACTCTTTTATAGCTTTTATTTAAATTTTGAAAAATTATAAAATACATTACGTAAGGATTAAACTGAGGAAATCATAGTAATAAGCATGAGGGAGAGGACAAAGGGAAGGAATTTACCGAAGGATGCTGTGTGAAATGTGGTGAGGTTGTTATAATAATTTTTCCCTCCTGTGATGAAGGTTTTGCCCTTACCGTCCCCTACGAACATCACATTTGTTTTCTTCCTCCCCACCTTTAAATTCTCCTCTTCGTACCTGAATTAAAATTTTTATCAACAAAAAAATGTCAGAGCTTCTATCTTTCGTAACCTCCTCAACTACCATAACCAAACATCTCCATATATACATACATGTTCTCATAAATCAATACAGTTAAAATCCATGCACATGCAACTCTTTTTAAACATTACCATAACTAACAATTTAATAATTATTTCCTTTTAAAAAGACTATTTAATAAGTTTTAATCCCCACTGCTTAATTAATACTGTATTTTTAACGCACTTTTACCGTTAATACGTCAAGATCAATAAATGGGGATGGTGGCATCGAGACATTAGTAAATACTACGTTGTCCTACACCACATGCAAGTCATTATGATGACAAATATTACATGTTTACACCAAACAATGTTGTCAGCACACTTTTTTCTAATCAGTGCAATAGAGGAGGGAAGAAAATGAAAAATAAAAATATTATTGTTAAAATTTGTTCACGTGACCACAGTGCCGAGTCCAACCAAGCATGATGATTCAATACCAACAAGTCCACCACGCAATCACCCCCACAAACCACAGTGCACGGTTCACAGACCTTTTAACACTAACTTAGTACAACAAAACATTCAAACAACAATCATTAAAAAAGTAATGGTTAACGAGTTACGTGGTTAAAAAGAATTAGGAGAGTTAAAAAAACAGAGTAGCTATATTTTTTGTGTTTGGTATGGGGTATTTTACCTTCCTGCCCTGACGTAGATAATGAAGCGGCGTGAACTGTATTCCGGGACCTTCTTAATGGCTTCGGCGATGGTCTTAACGGTTCCGTTACCGTCCTTGGAAACCACAACATCGGCTTGTATAGCCGACAGAGGCAGGTTCAGCAATCTCCTATCTCGTCGATTCAACCATCTCGGGAAATTATCGGCTCGCATTGTCATCAACCGTCTCCTGTTCTGAATGGGAACGCCGGAGAAGTCGTCGCCGTTGGCCGCTGCCGAGAAAATGGCGAGGCAATTGCTGACGAGCTCGGACAAGTCCTTGAGGTTGTTGCTCATCTGGTCCTTCACTGGACCGGCGGCGTCGGCAAAGCCCTCCGCGCAGGTGTCCTGGTTGGTGAGCGCGGCGCTGAGCCAGGTGAGGACGTCTTCGTTGGCGGAGCCAACGGCACCGAGGGAGACGGTGCTGAGGGAGCGCGAAAGCGCGTCGACGGAATCGTCGAGGAGTTCGAGGCAGTCGTCGTAAGCGGCGCGGACGCGTGGATCCATGGTGGAGTAGGAAATTGCGGCGGAAGTGTAGAGCGCTTTGGAGAAGTGCTGCAGCGTGACGTTGAAGGAAATGTGAAGCAGGTCCTTCTCGGAAGCCGCCTGGGATCCGGGAAAGTCCAGCAGCGAATTGACGCACACTGTCTGAAATCGTGTTTTGCTGCACGTGCGTGAAATGGCCTGTGTAGGCTTTCGCCGAAGCCTTGAACTATCCGCTCTTGTAGCGGTTCGAGAGTGTAGCGCAAAGGCCGTAACCGCCGATGCAGCGATTAATATGACTCCAAAGAGTGACAGCAAGGCAATCTTCTTCTTAGCGGAAGATCTTGGATTGATGGGCTGGGAGGGTCCAAGTCTTCCGTAGTCCATTACGATATTTTTCTTTGTTATGAGAGAAAGTGTAGATTATGGTGAAGGGTACAGAAGGAGTGGTCCTTTATATAAATGACGGTGATTAGTTACTGTTAGTGAGAAGTGAGTGTGTTTTGTGTGGAGGGGTTGGTTGGTGTGAAGTCGATGTCCGAGAGAATTAGCTGGCCGCTACTAAGCCCACTGAACAATGTGTATAACACTGCCTTCTACTTTCCTTTCCTCCCTCTCTTTCTATTATTGCTTTCATAATTATTAACCTGAATTTGATAACTATGACATAAGAATCCACAGATTTCCAATTAGCTTCGTTGAAACTTTAAAGCACATCCCCCCCGTTTGGAGCTATACATGATGTAAGAAACACAGGAAATAGACAGCATCCAACCATGTCTCAAAATAATTCAATAAATCGAAGGTCAATAGCTATATCTATCTATCTATCTATTCCACACTTTTCATTTTCTCTCTAATCTTTTTCTAAGATTCAACATCCGCTTATTCTCGATGCTTACTTCCATAATCAATCTCAACATTGGTGACCTTAATTTTCCGTCTACTTCTTCAAAAAACCAACGTCAAAACGAGTCACCATCTTAAATCTATGAACTCTATACGTTAATCTCAGACAAATCTTGGTTATCCGGGTCGGGGGATTCAAACAAAGAATATAAAGTATATTTAGATAAAGAGACATAAATATCATTTAGACTCATGATGACATTTATTATAATTAATACAAAATTTTATCAAATATATACGATACAGTAAAAGGTCATACTTGAACAGTTTAATTTAATAATGTAAATAATAAATTTTAAAGAATTAATAGTATTGATTAAAAAAAGTAATTGAATATACATTTTATTCTAGACGGTTTTGATGAGCTACATGTTTGTATTTTAATAGATGGCTGACTCGGTCCTCTAAATCAATCATGCACCATCGCTGCATCCATACATGCTGCTTCATGATGTGATGATCTTATAACTGTTAAGGGAATTCTCTTACGATCCAATCCTATCTTTCCAACCTACTCTTTTTTACGCCAGTTTTCTGCATATATTAATATGCTCTTTATGCTTTCACCCGATTTTTAATTCAATTTATTATCATATTTATTTTATATTTATATTAAAACTTACTAAAAAGGTTGGAGTGTGGGTGACATATTGCAGACGGTGGTTAGTTACTTTCGAGTTAGGAAAAATAGAATATCCATACTCAGCTTTATCCCTTCGCGTTAAAATCCACGAACCAAAATTAGTGGAATTTCACAAAATTTACTAATAAATAATTCAAAATTTGTAATTTACGAATTAAGTGTGTATAATTACTTTATTAAATTTTATAAAATACTTTTTATAATTATGATGATCAATAATAACCATTTTATTCAATATGGTTTTAACACTTAAATTAATAATACAATTACATATATTATATATTATATATTATACTTCGAATTAATTGAAATTTTTAGTAAATTTAAATCTATGTTTTCCCTCTTGTTTTCGGTTTATTTCTTTTTTTTCGATTTTATTCATTTTTTAGATTCCTCACGATATACAATTTTTGGATTAGTGAATTTGAGTTGAGATTTATCTTATAAAATGTTCTTTTAGCATTCATTTTCTAGTTTAATGATCGTGTATTCTGAATGGAAGAGAATTTCACAGTGACAGTCAACTAAGTTTATCTATTTTATTGCACCATATCATATTATTTCCTTTAAATTTTGAATAAACATTGTCGGAGAAACACAATGGTTAGTTATTGAGAAGGAAGTTGGTAGAAAGAAAGATACAGAGTTTGAGTTTTGCGATTGAAACGTGACGACAGGGAGAGCTTGACAGAAAGAAAAAAAAAACAAAAAAACTTAGGTTTTGATATCAGAAATTGTGATCAAGGGAAAAGAGACAAAATGGATGAAATCAACATTTTGAAACAGAAATTAGACAAGGGAAAGTAATTTAGGATGTATCAATTAAACTGAAAAAAACACAATCTAGCTAGAATATTAGCTAAATTTTTTTATTTGGTACTAAACTCTCAATCTTACTGAAATAACATTAATGGTCTCATAATTTTTTTCTAAATAAAATTAATTTATATATAAGTTCTTTAGAATATTGTCAATTAACATGCATGGTAATTTTAACTTCAATTTCTTTTCTTTTTTCTTTCTCTGCCAAAAGTACTCATAACGAAAAACTCAGTGCAAGAAAACATTATATTTTATTTTATTATAACATAAATACTTTTTATTTTTCCATAGTTGGTAAGATGCTATGGAAGCAGTGAATAACAAATCTTACTTAAACCCTATATGCAATGAAGAAAAACAGCGTTGCTCAACAACAACAAAATATTGTATCTATGCAATTTATTTATATTTTAATTTTATGTTTTTTTTATATTACTACGTATTAGTCTTTTCTTATTTCTTATGATTAGAAATGAAATAAAAATCAGATTAAAAACCGAGCACACATGTTACATAATGTAGATTGCTTAAAATCATTTGAATTGAACTTTATCAACATTTTATAATCTTTTACCTTCAACAGCTAAAATGCTTTGAACTTTCATTTTTATTTCAATTAATTTACTTAGTTAACAACCCAGTTAGAAGATGAAAATAAAATGATGAAAAATTTATCGAAAACTAAACCTAGTTTATATACCAGAAATTTTCTGGTAGTGTTTGAAGTTTTTAAAAAAAATTATGCATAAATTTAACTTATAAATGTTTTAAAAGGTATTTACAAAATAAAAACATTTAATGAGTGAGATTGGAGTATTAACTTAATGTATAGAATACAAGTGTGACTCTTATGATGTTTGCAATAAAGCAAAAGTGAACATTTAATGTAGAAGCATTTAAAATACTAATATTCAGTCTTAAGTATTTATGCACATTATTGAAGCAAATGTAGTGAAGAAATAAGTGCAGGTTTTGTTTTTAAAGAAAAATTAATTAGAGTGATAATAACATTAATGGATAAGATAATGGACAGTGATGGGATGTGATGATTTATAGGTTGTTTGGTTAGCAGTCTCCATTAAGAGCCATATCACTTTTTTCGCTTTTCAATTGTTCTTCTGATGTTCCTTCATACCTCAGCTTTGCACTTACTAATTAACGTAATAATTCCGGAATGCTGCTTTCTTTTTCCTTCTTATCTCTCACTTTTCTTCCTAAGGGCCCAATTTTTGCCTTAGTCAAAATTTCTTCTCATCTCCACTTTTGTATTAAATTATTGCAAATTTTTATTTCAGAAAAATCTTTAATTTATATATTAATGAATGTAATTAACTTCTTTTCGGTTATGGAGTCAAGTTACTTCTAACACCTTCACAATTTATCTCCACTATCATCTGTCGTATGTTGTTGAGCCTCCTGTACACTGTTTGTCGAGTGGTATTTATCAAAGGTATTCCGATGCCTAAGTCAATATAAGGTCCGTTTCGTAACAGTAAATCAGTAATAAATGAGTATTAAAATCAACCACCTACCTCTTACCTTTGACCCATATTTATAATTTTTTTGTCGTGGGCCCGTCATTAGTGATATCTTAATTATGATCCAATCACGGTCCATTATCGTTAATCAAGATTTACCTTAATCTTGGCGAAATTAGGCTCCATGTCGTTCGTCCGGTTCGGCCGTCTCTCTTTCGTGTGTCTTGTCCTTGATACATTTAGAGTAGACTGAGATATTGTTTCTTATGTCGTCTGTCATCTCCGATCATTCGGTATATAAGGTCTTTCGTGTGTCGTCCGACATGTCCAGTCACACAGTACAAGTTCAACCTTAGTTTTAAATATAGGCTTAATACCTCCATTGCTCCTCTTATTTGTCAACCAATCTCATTTTGGTCCTCAAGTTTGCAACAGTCTCAATTTAGTCATAATTTTTGTAAAAATGCACAAATTGTACCTCATCCGTTAAGTATTAGCAAACGGTGTTAAGTGAAGTCCACGTATTGCGTTAATACTGTGGTGATGTGTTTTTTTTTAAACGTGACCTATTTTTATTAAAAGAATAATTAGTGATGTGGCATCAAAATTTGGATTTATCCTTAGGGTTCTTGAAACTCTTTCTCCTCTCGAATCACTCTGCAATTCCATTCCTCCATCCCACTCTATTTCATAAGCATTGTGCTATTCCACCATGAATGACCCTTCCTTTTCAATCACCTTTTTCACTTCTTCCATGTAGGCGCATAGTACGGGGGCATCAAAAGAATCCATCTTTTCCTCTTCCAACAAACCCTACACACATCCCACAACACTTTTCTCATATATATCACATTACCAATAATATATATGTGTAAAAGTTTTGGACTTTAGCATACCTGAGAAACCATGGTCATAAGGGAGCGTGCTAAGAGTTCCCACTAATAGCAATTGTGGTCGGAAGTTGGGTCGATGGTTGTTCTGCCCATGAAAGACAAGACCATGCGTCCCCCAGTAACGTCGTCCTATCCTCCGACGTCTTCGCGGTGAGCGTTCCTGTTTGACGACAGGGTTGTGGAGGAGAAGATCGAGGGTTGCGTCTCGTGGCATGGTGGCCTTCGTTTCTCAATGTCTTTGCGGTGACAAAGCTTGTGGTGGTGCGCTACGTTTTGGGGTTTCTTGCGATTTGATCTTGTAATTTCGGAGCTAGGGTTTCAAATTAGGGAATTTGGATTTCTAATGCTCGCATTTTGGGTATGGGTTCTCGTTGGTGGTGCTTGATTCTTCATTGTAGGGTTTGGTCTCACGAATTGGGGGTTAGGGTTTGCAATTTGTTCTTGCAAATCGGGGTTTCTGATCTTGATTGGGAATTTTCTTTTAGGTGCTTTGTTCTTATTTTTCGGCCTTGACAAGCAATAAAAGATGAAAAATGTTCTTGAATTGCTGAGAATAAGCATCCAGCACACTGTTATGTCTGATTTCATTTTATCCCTAGGATAAATCCCAATTTCTAATGCCACAATACCGATGCTTCTTTTAATGAAAACAGGTCACGTTTAAAAAAAACACATCACCACACTATTAAAGCAACATGTGGATTTCACTTAACACCGTTTGCTAATACTTAACGGATGGGGTATAATTTGTGCAATTTTACAAAATTATGACTAAATTGAGACTGTTGCAAACTTGAGGACCAAAATGAGATTAGTTGACAAATAAGAAGACCAATGGAGGTATTAAGCCTTAAATATATTATTGAAACTTATTTTAATACAATTGGACGAAATTGTTATATTATTCGTTATCGAACTATTATGAATATATAGTCAACTAAAAATAAACTTTATTAATAAAATATCTTCATTTTATAAAAGTATATTAAACTTAAATTCAATTTTTCAAAACGAAGAAGTTGAAAATAAATTTGATTTTCTTCATTCTTACTAAAATGATAGCAACTTAACCAAAATTTCCATAGCATCTATTGTGCTTTGTTTTTGTATTTCTCATTGGTGAATGTATGAACTGGGCCTCTTGTTTAAGGGACAGCGAATCGATTGTTTCATATAAGCTGTCTTCATTTGAAAGAGAGTGCCATTAATTTATTAAAGAAGTATGTTTGCGTACATACTACTCCAGCTTATCAACCTAAACTAACTTGAAATTATCTTAACTTAATTAATGATTACCAGTTTAAAATTTAAACATGTAACCAAGATAAATACTTAGATATTATTTTATCTTTAATAGTTTTTTCCGATTTCAAAAAATTTCTTCGTAACTACCATCTGCACTGTTTCTCCAGAAGGTAATTAAAGAAAAAAAAAAGTCAATGTTTTAATGGTATTTGTTCATAGATAATACATTAAAGTTTACCAATAATACTATTGATAATTTTTTTTCCGATATTTTTAATACAGATCAGTGATTTCTGATAAAGAAAATGTTGCTAATAACTTCTTAACCAATAGCATTAAAGGAATGGTTAAAAGACCTAATTTTTTTTAAATAAAGTATTGGTTTTATTTAAAATCTTATGTGAGAATTAATTAAGGACTTAAAAAAGAATCACAATTATAAAATATATGCATTTTTTATATATTTATTAAAATAAAATTTAAAAATATAGTTAATTTGAGAAAAAAAAATTATACTGTTAATTAAGGATTAATAAAACATAGGAAAAGCCTGCAAAATAAAAAGTGTTTGTTGTGGTAGTTATTCAGTTAATGCCTAATGATGAAGCAATTGTGATGAAATAACTAATGATGAAAAAAAGTAAGTGAAACTTCACCTACAATATATATAAATAATTTATTTAAATGAAAACAAGAAAAACCAAAAAGTGCGTGAGGAGCCACCGACAAAGGCTGCGTGGGCCCAAAGAACCACAAATCATCAGACCTTTTGAGTACATTCTTTCTTTTACAACACGATATTTTGATAATAAATTTTTATAGTATTTTAATATTATTTATACGTTATTTTGTGATTAATTTAAAATTATTTAATAATTAATAATAATGATTATAAATATTAATATCTATCAATTATATAATAACACATAAATAATATTAAAATGTTATAAAAAATCATTATCGAATAGTTTTATCTTTAAAAGAATATTTTAATCTCAATTCCTAAAACTATTGGCTCATGAGAACACTGAATCAATTTGTTAGTAGAATTTATTTTGTCTTTTTAATCTTTTTAAGTGGAAGTTATAGAATTGTAGAGCTTTTAGGTAAAATGTTTAAGTATATGTATCCATAAAGTGTGTTTTAAGTTAACAGAATGGAAAAACACATGTACTTTTGAAGCGTAGGTTGTATTGTTTGGTGTGTGTGGTTCTTGCTTTTGACAGTGAATGTCGTACTAATTCAAAGTTCAGAGCACGGACAATACTTTATAGGATACCCTCCTTCTGTACTTATGTCCTTTCATATCAGTGTTGGCGTTCCACAAATATCTTAAGTATATCAAAAGTGTTTCTTTAACACAATGCTTAAGTAACATGTTATTCTTTAATTTTAAACATATTTAAAGAAAATAATAAAAACAATACAAAATGTATATATCCGTACTTTTTATTTTCAAAAATAAAAATATAAGGGAAACAAAAAGAAGGTTAGCTGCATGGTTTCTTTTTGCTAAATTTGATTATTGATCTGTTTTCCTTTTCGTCATGATACTGTTTCGCCATACTGAGTAACTACGCGATGATTTTGAAGGGATTAAATATCTTTTTAATATAATAAAATTACTATATTTTTATTTTGTTTTTCATATAAAAAAACATTAAATTATTGATTTCGCACTACATACAATGAATAAAATTTGATTTTGATTCCTGTAAATTATTTTATATGTTAATTTCTTTCAAGTTTAAAATAAATATTTTTTTATCATATAATTTATTTTAAGATCGATAGATAATAGTTTTGTTAGAAATTTAGAGCTTTTTTAGAATTATAAGACATTATGTTACACATATTATTTCCTTTATTCTTACTAAAATTAAGGAAAATATTTGTTTTTATTTTCAATGTAATTTTAAATAATTTACTTATTAAACTTTTAATTTTTCTGCTTTCATGCCCAAGCAATTTTCCATTCACGGTAAAAATAGAAAGAAGAATACAATTGAAAAAGAAATGTTATTTAAACTTTTAAAAATGAATAAAAAAATACTTTTTATAAAAAAAGAGAAACAAATATACTATATTATAAATTAACATTTTTTTCAACATTAATCGTTTTTGCCTTAAACAACTTTTTTTTTACTTGCATATGTCTTTTGAGAATCAACATAACAAAAGAGGTTGAAGCCGAAAGAGGAACCGATTCTCTTTGACCTACCACCTATTCCACAAAGCAAGAAGCGAATTGGAATTTATTTCAAGAATTCGTGTATCCAATTCCACAAGATCACGTATCTAGTTCTAGGAGGTAGTATATTGCATTCCAGAACTTGCATATTCAATTTCAAAGCTTGCATAACCAATTTCAAAGCTTGGATGTCCAATTACTGGACAAATATAACTATATCAAATAAAAAACGATATTATGATAAATAAAAATAAAAAGTAAACAATATATTCCACGTTAGTATCGTGACATTCCAATTATATAGAAAAGACATATATAATAAAGACGTCATCATGCATAATATAGGAAAACAGTCAAAAGTAGAATGATGGTTAAATAAAGGATTACAATCATCCTTAAACGATACTAGAATTTAAACTGGAGTACTAGAGTCCTCGTGCAAATGCTAGGAATTTAAAACTTTAAACACAATAGAGTTCTTCAAAATAACATAAGCCAAGAAAAGTGAAGCCTAATGGGCTAGACTGTAGCATTGTCATCTTCTTCCAAAGCTGCCTCCAAGGGAACCTCACTCTCCTATGCTCACATCCAAGTGGATGATCATTGCAAAAGAAAAACATACGCAGACATGGCACAAACACAAGCAAGCAAGGGTGAGTTAATTATATAAAAAGCATGCAACATAAGAGCATATACATACAATAGTTAATTTAAACCAAACAAGAATCAATCATCCATCCTAACATGTTGAATACTAGACTTGACTCGTCCGGACTTTAGAATGATAGTCGAGCTATGGCGGGTCATGCACCCGTGATGGCTTATGATACTTGGGTTCCCCACCCTGCCACACTCACGAGGTTAGTCTGTTCCGCGCCCTGGAGCATACTGGAATCCTCCAAGACTAAGACCTTCTGCTACTCCTTACCACATGGTTCAGTCCTTTCTACGTGAGAAGAAAGACCATTGGAGCGTCAGGAAGACCCCTAAGACTGAACTCCTACTTTCATTCTAAACACTAAGAATTTCACCAAGAGATTTCGGTACTTGATACACACCATAAACAACCTTGAACTCATATTTCAATTCCCATATTTTTGAATCACGACCAACATATAGGTTAAAGTTAAAAGGCAAGACCATATACAGTAAAACATGCTTCACAACCAAAGTAACCATCACTTAATTGAACACAGAGCAAAAGGATAAGCAAACAACTTCACTCTGGACATTTCACAGGGTGCACATGACTCACAGAGCGAAACTAAAGGGTTTCACATAGCGCACGTATTAATTCGCCTTGCGAATTAAGTCTGGCAGGGGCTCCAGGCCAATCTCAGTCGCATAACGCAACAAACTCGCCTTGCGAATTAATTTGCTCTGGTATCAGACTTTGGGTCTCTCGCATAGCGCACCATAGCCACATAGTGAGAGAGCCTGGGCAGAGAGCTCCTCCCTGGAGCGAAAGGATTTTAACAATTATACAGTAATTCTAAGGTTGTTTAGACTTAAATTTATCTTTAATTTCCACATTTTCCATGACTCAAGGACCCAGTTTCTATTCTACAAGTTCTAACATGTTTTAGTTCAATGTTATGTGCCTAAGAAGTCTAAATTGACTTATCTAAACTATCCAAATAGACCAAAAGCACTCAACACCTCTAATGCTCAAAATCACCCTCCCACTTCTCTTCAACCTATCTAAAGTGTTTCATAAGTACTAAACTGTTTATCTACTCACTATTACAAAGGAGACCTTACCTTCCCCAACACTCCTTACCATCCCAAGTGGTCATCGAAGAAGAATCAAATGTTTGAACGCATCAGACTCACCATAAGTGTCGGTGCATATGACTAGTCACAACTTGCTGGACCACGCCAGGGCTTGTCTGTGATCAGGGATGCACCAACTCCTGTAATATAAAATGGTAAGTGTACCGAGTCACACAAGTAATATAAAATGGTAAGACCAAGTATCATATCCCAGAGGACTCTCGGCGCTGAACAATTGTGTGAGAACAAGATTAATTACGACTTAAAACACAAAAAAGATCATGGATTTGTGGTGCAAAAATAATAAAGAAAATAAATTGCAATTGATCAATGGCAAAAGAGCATAGAGATGAACGGAGGTTGATTTATATGAGATAGGTATGTTGTTGGGGTTCGATTTCACCGAGTTCCCTCTCATGTATATAAGAATTCCTCTTTATTCATTAATGCTAACGTTCCTCACAAAAACACTTAAACCCGATCCCTCGGTAAATAAGCATGTCCCTAATTACCAGTTCATACGATTTCTAGCATTCCTGGTAAGAAGATGTGAAAATCAAGATGTTAAGACGACTAAGACTCATACCCTCATCCCTGAGCAATATAACCCTTAGGAGTAATTCAACAAGGACATGAATTGTAAGGAACTTCCTGGCACTCATGCAACTCACAGATAATGCTATTATATAAGCAAGAATAAAGCAGATGAATTACTCTAACAAATAATGAAATAAAGCATATGGAATTAAGAATAAATTCAAATACATGAGAGTTTACAAGGTTACATTATTCCCCAACAACAAATAGAAATTAGTTCCCTATAGACATGGGGGAACCTATGAACAATGGAAGGAAGAAAGTGAGAATGGAAGACTAAGAATTGGCTAAGAGTGTATTGCTATGCTCTTCTCTGCCAGGGATGCAAAACCTAGAGCTCTGTTGGCTGCAAAAACAACGGCAAGTGCACCGGTCGCAGCGTAGCAAGTGATAAATATCGTTATCTCCCAAGGGACTTGTGCAACACATGACAATTCTTCCTTTTATAATTCAATTAGACATCAAAGTGTACAAAACAACACAAGAAACACTTTTTGGTATTTTATCAAACAGTTGGTGTGCAAGGAATTTAACATAGTGTATTTACAATTTGTTAAGACTAGAGTTCATCCACTTCATTCTCATGCATTTACAAACAACTCAATTCCATCAATTAGTTGTTCAATTTCAGTTCTAAGTTCAAGTCATATTTCCCAATACATCAAGAACTACAATTCAAGCCATGGGTGATCAAGCCACAACAAGCATTAAGCATAGAAATCAAATACTAACATTGAAATGGAAAAGCATATCTATTAACATCACAAACTACACAAGATTCAGTTTA
Organism: Vigna mungo; assembly: GCA_036885675.1. Classification (NCBI taxonomy): domain Eukaryota; kingdom Viridiplantae; phylum Streptophyta; class Magnoliopsida; order Fabales; family Fabaceae; genus Vigna; species Vigna mungo. Next base: position 31,574,112 of record CP144699.1, read on the forward strand.
TTACATCTAATCTCAACAAATAGGAAAAACTCTCCATGGTGGAGAACTTAGGGTTCACAAAATTGAAGAGATAGGGAAGAAATTGGAACCAAAGAGAAGATGCAAAGCCTTTCCCAAGGTTCTTGGCAACTGCTCCATGCTCCATGTGCGCCTCCCCTCCGCATCTCCATCTCCAATTTTGACCCATCTTCTTCCTCAACCCAAAAGGGGCAAAATCACCATTGATGAAGCTTGAAGACCCAAGGAGGAGTGGGAGAGCTTCCCAACACCCCAAATAGCCTCCAAGGGCCTCTCCCAATCTCTCTAGGTGAAGAATGAAGTGTAGGAGGAGAAGAATACCCAAAAACTCACGAGACCCATCAGCGAAAGTCGCGCCCAACCCCTTCTGGGGCGCCCGGGCGCCATCTTTAGGGTGAAAATACGAGGCAAAGGGCACTCAACACCTCTTTGGGGCGCCCAGGTGCCAACTCTGCAGTGAATTTACGAATGGAATGACGCCCTAGCCCTCTTTTGGGGGGACCCGGGTGTTAGCGGATTGGCAAGTGTACCAAATCGTATCAAGTAATAAAAATGGTAAAACCCATTATCGTTCTTCCCATGAGACTCGAAAGGCCTTATCGTTCGCGTGAATCAAAATCGTGAGACTTGCGGAGAAAAATTTAATAACTGTGGTGGATGCGATGACAGAAAATAAATATGCAATGTGTGATTCAATTGACAAGATTTAGGCAATGGATGAATGAAGTTGTTGGGGGTTTACAATTTCATCTAATCCTCTCTCTTTTATTTACTCCTCTTGGTTAAATAGCTTTATTATCTAATTGCATATAAACTTTCTTGGTCTCCCCTTAACCCAATCCCTCGGCGAAAAGGGCCTATTACTAATTACCAGCTTGCTATCCCTAGCCTCCCCTAGCAACTAGCAACGCATTACAAACAGAAGCAAATACAATTGGTCGTCCTACTCCCCTATCCCTAGGTGGTATTGCTTAACCAAGGAAAATGTCACCATTTCGTGTCATTACTGTACGTCCCCGTATCAATAAAGTCAAAGATCAATTATCGAATAAGTTAAACGATAAAGGCATTAAGCACAGTATGAGAATCCAACAATTGATAATAAACGCAAATGAAAAACATATAATTCAAACAAGAGTTTCAATAAACGAGAGTCTCAAAAGATTACATTGTTCCCCCAACAACAAAAAGGGTTTAGTTCACCATTATCATGGTGAACCAAGATGAAAATAATGGAAGATATGGAAAGCAAACCCTAGAAAAGACGAAAAGGAGCCTAAGCATCCAAGAGATCCTCTCCAAAGAGTGAAAAGTAGGTCTGGCAGCCCTCCTCTGTCAAAAGAATGAATTGGAATTCGTAACAGGGCTATTTATAGGTGAGAAACGCAGCAGAAAAATAGGCCCAAGCCCAGCTGACCACCCGCCCGGCGTCACACTTTGCCGCCCGGCGGTGGACCTTAAATTGCACCACCGCGCGGAGGTAGGGGTCTACCGCCCGGCGGTTTCCCTCGTGCCGCAAAACCGCCCGGTGTCAGGGGTCTGCCGCCCGGTGCCCAATGCTGGTGTCTTCTCCTCCCGTTTGACCGCCCGACGACAGGGGTCTACTGCTGGGCGGTGCCTAGACTCTTCTTTTCTTTGATTTTCTCGCTTTTCTTGAGTCTATGACCTTCATCTTTATTCTCAATCTTCACTTATGTCAATTTTGCTGCAAAACAAGAATAAAATCGCTAAAAACAGCTTTTGACTCTCGACTAACTCATTTATTGAGTTTTGTTTGATTTCAAGCTCATTCTAAGCAATAAAGGGCGTCATTTAGTCCAAATTAGCATATGAAAATAATGGTTTTTCAACCGTTATCACAACCCCAAACTTAGAAATTTGCTTGTCCTCAAGCAAAACAAAACAAAACCATAAAATAAAACAGAGCTTGACTTTCTACCCTTTCATCCAATGATTCAACATTTCCAAAGTACATGACAAAACTTACTCAATTTCAGATAATCAGCGAACTCACCAAATTTGGTTAAGTACCTAAGACCGAAGGGCCGAGGAATTGAGGCCGAAGGGCTGAGCACTTAATGCCAGATTTGGCTAAGTGCTTGTCAGGCCGAATAGCCGAGAAGTTGAGGCCGAATGGCAAAGCAATTGAGGCCGAAGGGCCGAATACCTGTTGCCAAATTTGGCTAAGTACCTAAGGCCGAATGGCCGAGTTGTTGAGGTCGAAGAACCGAATAGTTGATGCCAGATTTGGCTAAGTACCTGTGAGGCCGAATGTCCAAGCAATTGAGGTCGAAGGGCCGAGTACCTGTTGCCAAATGTAGCTAAGTACCCGAGGCCGAATGGCGAGGAGTTGGGGCCGAAGGGTGGAACACTTGATACCAAATTTGGCTAAGTACGTGTAGGGCCGAATGACGGAGCAGTTGAGGCCGAATGGCCAAGCAATTGAGGCCGAAAGGCCGAATACCTGTTGCCAAATTTGCATAAGTACCTAAGGCCGAATGGCCGAGGAATTGAGGCCCAACGGCCAAACACTTGATCCCAGATTTGGCTAGGTACCTGTGAGGCCAAATGGGCAAGCAATTGACTCCAAAGGGCCGAATACCTGTTTCCAAATTAGGATAGGAATGGCCGAAGGACCGAACACTTGATGCAAGATTTGGCTAAGTGCCTGTGAGGCCGAATGGCCGAGATGTTGAGGCCGAATGGCCAAGCAATTGAGGCCGAAGGGCCGAATACCTACTGCCAAATTTGGCTAAGTACCTAAGGTCGAATGACCGTGGAATTGAGGCCGAAGGGCTGAACACTTGATGCCTGATTTGGCTAAGTATCGGTAAGGCCGAATGGGCAAGCAATTTGGCTACGTACCTGTGAGATCGAATGGTCGAGGAGTTGAGGTCGAATGGCCAAGCAATTGAAGCCGAAGGGCCGAATACCTATTGCCAAATTTGGCTATGTACCTAAGGCCGAAGGGCTAAGGAATTGAGGCCGAAGGATCGAACACTTGATGCCAGATTTGGCTAAGTACCTGTGAGGCCGAATGGCCAAGCAATTGAAGCCAGAGGGCTGAATACCTGTTTCCAAATTTGGATAAGTACCTAAGGTAGAATGGCCGAAGGGCCGAACACTTGATGCCAGTTTTGGCTAAGTACCTGTGAGACCGAATGGTCGAGCAGTTGATGCCGAATGGCCAAGCAATTGAGGCCGAAGGGCCGAATACCTGTTGCCAAATTTGGTTAAGTACCTAAGACCGAAGGGCCGAGAAATTTAGGCCGAAGGGCTGAACACTTCATGCCAGATTTGGCTAAGTGCCTGTGAGGCCGAATGACCGAGAAGTTGAGGCCGAAGGGCCGAATACCTGTTGCCAAATTTGGCTAAGTACCTAAGGCCGAATGACCGAGTTGTTGAGGCCGAAGGACCGAATAGATGATGCCAGATTTGGCTAAGTACCTGTGAGGCCGAATGTCCAACCAATTGAGGCCGAAGGGCCGAGTACCTGTTGCCAAATGTAGCTAAGTACCTGGGGCCGAATGGGCGAGGAGTTGAGGTCGAACGGTTGAACACTTGATGCCAAATTTGGCTAAGTATCTGTGGGGCCGAATGGCCGAGTAGTTGGGGCCGAATTGCAAAGATATTGCGGACGAATTGCCGAATACTTGTTGCCAACTATAGCTAAGTACTTGAGGCTGAATGGCCAAGGAGTTAGGGCCGAAGGGCGGAACACTTGATACCAAATTTGGCTAAGTACGTGTAGGGCCGAAGGGCTGAGCAGTTTAGGCCGAATGGCCAAGCAATTAAGGCCGAAGGGCCGAATACCTGTTGCCAAATTTGGATAAGTACCTAAGGCCGAATGGCCGAGGAATTGAGGTCGAACGGCCGAACACTTGATCCCAGATTTGGATAAGTACCTGTGAGGCCAAATGACTGAGCAGTTGAGGCCGAATCGCCATGCAATTGAGGCCAAAGGGCCAAATACCTATTGCCAAATTTGGCTAGGTACCTAAGGCCGAATGACCAAGGAATTGGGGCCGAAGGGCCCAACACTTGATGCCAGATTTGGCTAAGTGCCTGTGAGGTCGAATACTTGTTGCCAAATTTAGCTAAGTACAGGTCGAATGGCCGAGGACTTGAGGCCGACGGGCTGAACACTTCATGCCATATTTGGCTAAGTACCGGCCGAAGGGCCGAGTACATGTTGCCGAATTTGGCTAAGTACCAAAGGTCAAATGACCGAGGAGTTGAGGCCGAAGAGCCGAATACCTTTTTCCAAATTTGGCTAAGTACCTAAGGCCAAATGGCCGTGGAATTGAGGCCGAAGGGCTGAATACTTGATCCCAGATTTGGCTAAGTACCGGTAAGGCCGAATGGGCAAGCTATTGAGGCCGAAGGGCCGAATACTTGTTGCCAAATTTGGCTAAGTACCTAAGGCCGAATGGACGAGGAGTTGAGGCCAAAGGACTGAAAACTTGACGTCAGATTTGGCTACATACCTATGAGATCGAATGGCCGAGCACTTGAGGCCGAGTGGCCAAGCAATTGAGGCCGAAGGGCCGAATACCAGTAGCCAAATTTGCATAACTACTTAAGGCCGAATGACCGAGGAATTGAGGTCGAATGGCCGAACACTTGATGCCAAATATGGCTAAGTACCTGTGATGCCGCATGGCTGAGCAATTGAGGCCGAATGGCTAAGCAATTGAGGCCGAAGGGCCGAATACCTGTTTCCAAATTTGGATAAGTATCTACGGCAGAATGGCCGAAGGGCTGAACACTTGACGCCAGTTTCGGCTAACTACCTGTTAGACCGAATAGCCGAGCAGTTGAGGCCGAATGGCCAAGCAATTGAGGCCGAAGGGCCGAATACCTGTTTCCAAATTTGGCTAAGTACCTAAGGCCGAATGGCCGAGGAATTGGGGCCGAAGGGCCAAACACTTGATGCCAGATTTGGCTAAGTGCCTGTGAGGCCGAATGGCCGAGCAGTTGAGGCCGAATAGCCAAGCAATTGAGGCCGAACGACCGAGTACTTGTTGCCAAATTTGGCTAAGTACCGGTCGAATGGCCGAGGAGTTGAGGCCGACGGGCCGAACACTTCATCCCATATTTGGCTGAGTACCTGTGAAGCCGAATGGCCGAGCAGTTAAGGCTGAATGGCCAAGCAATTGAGGTTGAAGGGCCGAATACCTATTGCCGAATTTGGATAAGTACCTAAGGCCGAATAGCTGAGGAATTTAGGCTAAAGGCCCGAACACTTGAAGCTAGATTTAGCAAAGTACGTGTGAGGCTGAATAGGCGAGCAGGTGATGCCGAATGGCCAAGGAATTGAGGCCGAAGGGCCGACTACATATTGCCAAATTTAGCTAAGTACCTAAGGCCAAATGACCGAGGAGTTGAGGCCGAAGGGCCGAATACCTTTTTCCAAAATTGGCTTAGTACCTAAGGTCGAATGGCCGAGGAATTGAGGTCGAAGGGAAGAATACTTGTTGCCAAATTTGGCAAAGTACCTAAGGCTGAATGGACGAGGAATTGAGGCCAAATGGCCAAGCAATTGAGGCCGAAGGGCCGAATACCTATTGCCAAATTTTGCTATGTACCTAAGGCCTAATGGCCAAGGAATTGAGGCCAAATTCTCGAACACTTGATGCCAAATTTGGGTAAGTTCCCGTGAGGCCGAATGGCCACGCAATTGAGGCCGAAGGGCCGAATACTTGTTGCGAAATTTGGCTAAGTACTTGTGAGACCGAATAGCCGAGCAGTTGAGGCCGAATGGCCAAGCAATTGAGGCCGAACAGCCGAATACTTGTTGCAAAATTTGGCTAAGTACCGGTCGAATGGCCGAGGAGTTGAGGCCGACGGGCCGAACACTTGATGCCATATTTGGCTCAGTACCTGTGAGGCCGAATGGCCGAGCAGTTGAGGTCGAATGGCCAAGGAAATTAGGCTGAAGCGTCAAACACTTGATTCCAGATTTGGCTAAGTACCTGTGAGGCTGAATGGCCGAGAAGTTGAGGCCGAATCGCCAATCAATTGAGGCCTAAGGGCCAAATACCTGTTTCCAAATTTGACTAACTACCTAAGGCTGAATGGCTGAGGAGTTGAGGCCGAAGGGCCGAATACTTGTTGCCAAATGTGGCTAAGTACCTAAGGCCGAATGGTCAAGGAGTTGAGGCTGACGGGCCGAACACTTGATGCCAGATTTGGCTAAATACAAATGAGGCCGAGTGGGCGAGCAGGTGATGCCGATTGGCCAAGCAATTAAGGCACAAAGGCCGAATACTTGTTTCCAAATTTTGATAAGTACCAAAGGCCAAATGACTGAGGTATATAGGCCGAAGGGCTGAACACTTGATGCCAGATTTCGCTAAGTACCTGTGAGGCCGAATGGCCGAGCAGTTGAGGCCAAATGGCCAACCAATTGAGGCCGAAGGGCCGAATACCTGTTGCCAAATTTGGCTAAGTACCTAAGGCTGAAGGGCCAAGGAATTGAGGCCGAAGGGCTGAACACTTGATTCCAGATTTGGCTAAGTGCATGTGAGGCCGAATGGCCGAGCAGTTGAGCCGAATGGCCAAGCAATTGAGGCCGAAGGGCCGAATACTTGTCGCCAAATTTGGCTAAGTATCGGTCAAATGGCCAAGGAGTTGAGGCCGACGGGCCGAACACTTGATGCCATATTTGGCTCAGTATGTGTGAGGCCGAATGGTCGAGCAGTTAAGGCCGAATGGCCAAGCAATTGAGGCCGAAGGGCCGAACACCTGTTGCCAAATTTGGCTATGTACCTAAGGCCGAATGGCCGAGGAATTGCGGCCGAAGGGCCGAACACTTGATGCTAGATTAGGCTAAGTACTTGTGAGGACAAATGATTGAGCAGTTGATGCCGAATGGCAAAATAATTGAGGCCTTAGAGCCAAATACCTGTTGCCAAATTTTTCTAAGTGTCTAAGGCCTAAGGGCCGAGGAGTTGAGGCCGAAGGGCCGAATACCTGATGCCGAATTTGGCAAAGTACCTAAGGACGAATGGCCGAGCAGTTGAGGCCGTATGGCCAAGCAATTGAGGCCGAAGGGCCGAATACCTGTTTCCAAATTTGGATTAGTACCTAAGGTAGAATGGCCGAAGGGCTGAACACTTGATGCCAGATTTGGCTAAGTACCTGTGACACCAAATAGCCGAGCAGTTGAGACCGAATGGCCAAGCAAATGAGGCCGAAGGGCCGAATACCTGTTGCCAAATTTGGCTAAGTACCTATTGCCGATGGGCCGAGGAATTGAGGCCGAAGGGCAGACCTCTTGATGCCAGATTTGGCTAAGTGCCTGTGAGGCCGAATGGCCAAGCAATTGAGGCTGATGGGCCGAATACTTGTTGCCAAATTTGGCTAAGTACCGGTCAAATGGCCGAGGAGTTGAGGCCGACGGGCCGAACACTTGATGTCATATTTGGCTCAGTACCTGTCAGGCCGAATGACCGAGAAGTTGATGCCGAATTGCCAAGCAATGGAGGCCGAAGGGCCGAGTACATGTTGCCAAATTTGGCTAAGTACCTAAGGCCAAATGGTCCAGGAGTTGAGGCCGAAGGGCTGAATACCTTTTTCCAAATTTGGCTAAGTACTTAAGGCCGAATGGCCATGGAATTGAGGCCGAAGGGCGGAACACTTGATGCCAGATTTGGGTAAGTACTAGTAAGGCCGAATGGGCAAGCTATTGAGACCAAAGGGACGAAAACTTGTTGCCAAATGTGGCTAAGTACCTATGGCCGAATGGACGGGGAGTTGAGGCCGAAGGATTGAAAAATTAATGTCAGATTTGGCTACGTACCTGTGAGATCGAATGACCGAGCAGTTGGGGCCGAAGGGCCAAGCAATTGAGGATGAAGGGTCGAATACTTGTTGCCAAATTTGGCTAACTACCGGTCGAATGGGCGAGGAGTTGAGGCTGACGGGCCAAACACTTCATGCCATATTTGGCTCAGTACCTGTGAGGCCGAATGACCGAGCAGTTGAGGACGAATGGCCAAGTAATTGAGGCTGAAGTGCCGAATACCTGTTGCCAAATTTGGATAAGTACCTAGGGCCGAAGGGCCGAGGAATTGAGGCCGAAGGGCCGAACAGTTTATGCCAGATTTGGCTAGGTACCTGTGAGGCCGAATGGTCGAGCAGTTGAGGCCGAATGGCCAAGCAATTGAGGCCGAATACTTATTGCCAAATTTGGCTAAGTACCTAAGGCCGAATGGACGAAGAGTTGAGGCCGAAGGACTGAAAACTTGATGTCAGATTTGGCTACGTACCTGTGAGATCGAATGACCGAGCAGTTGAGGACGAATTACCAAGCAATTGAGGCCGAAGGGCCGAATACCTGTTGCCAAATTTGGCTAAGTACTTAAGGCTGAATGACCGAGGAATTGAGGTCGAATGGCCGAACACTAGATCCCAATTTGGCTAAGTACCTGTGACGCCGAATGTCCGAGTTCTTTAGGCCGAATGACCAAGCAATTGAGGCGGAAGGGCCGAATACCTGTTTCCAAATTCGGATTAGTACATAAGGCAGAATGGCCGAAGGGCTGAACACTTGATGCCAGTTTTGGCTAACTACCTGTGAGACGGAATGACTTAGCAGTTGAGGTCGAATGGCCAAGCAATTGAGGTCGAAGGGCCGAATACCTATTGCCAAATTTTGCTAAGTACCTAAGGCCGAAGGGCCGAGGAATTTAGGCCGAAGGTCCGAACACTTGGTGCCAGATTTGGCTAAGTGCTTGTGAGGCCGAATGGCCGAGCAGTTGAGGATGAGTGGCCAAGCAATTGAGGCCGAATAGCTGAATACTTGTTGCCAAGTTTGGCTAAGTACCGGTCGAATGGCCGAGGAGTTGAGGCCGACGGGCCGAAACCTTGATGCCATATTTGGCTCAGTATCTGTGAGGCCGAATGGACGAGCAGTTGAGGTCGAATGGCCGAGCAATTGAGGCCGAAGGGCCGAATACCTGTTGCCAAATTTGGATAAGTACCTAGGGCTGAATGGCCAAGGAATTTAGGCCAAAGGTCCAAGCACTTGATGCCAAATTTGGCAAAGTAACTGTGAGGCTGAATAGGCGAGCACTTGATGCCGAATGGCCAAGGAATTGGGGCCGAAGGGCCGAGTACATGTTGCCAAATTTGGCTAAGTACCTAAGGCCGAATGGACGAAGAGTTGAGGCCGAAGGACTGAAAACTTGATGTCAGATTTGGCTACGTACCTGTGAGATCGAATGGCTGAGCAGTGGAGGACGAATGGCCAAGCAATTGAGGCCAAAGGGCCGAATACCTATTGCCAAATTTGGCTAAGTAGTTAAGGCTGAATGGCCGAGGAATTGAGGTCGAATGGCCGAACACTAGATCCCAATTTGGCTAAGTACCTGTAACGCCGAATGTCCGAGTTGTTTAAGCCGAATGGCCAAGCAATTGAGGCCGAAGGGCCGAATACCTGTTTCCAAATTTGGATTAGTACCTAAGGCAGAATGGCCGAGGAATTGAGGCCGAAGGGACGAACACTTTATGCCAGATTAGGCTAAGTACCTGTGAGGACGAATGACCGAGCAGTTGATACCGAATGGCAAAATAATTGAGGCCGAAGGGCCGAATACCTGTTGCCGAATTTGGCTAAGTACCTAAGGCCGAATGGCCGAGGAATTGAGGCCGAAGGGCCGAATACCTGTTGCCAAATTTCACTAAGTACCTAAGGCCGAATGGCCGAGTTGTTGAGGCCGAAGGGCCGAATACCTGTTGTTGAATTTGGCTAAGTACCTAAGGCCGAATGGCCGAGGAATTGAGGCCGAAGCGCCGAATACCTGTTGCCAAATTTGGATTAGTACCTAATCCCGAATGGCCGAGGAGTTGAGGCCGAAGGGCCAAACACTTGATGCTTGATTTTCCTAACTTCCTGAGAGGCGGAATGGCCAAGCATTTGAGGCCGAACGGCCGAATACCTGTTGCCAAATTTTGCTAAGTACCTAAGGCCAAAGGGGCAAGGAATTGAGGCCGAAGGTCGAACACTTGATTCCAGATTTGGCTAAGTGCATGTGAGGCCGAATGGCCGAGCAGTTGAGGCCGAATGGCTAAGCACTTGAGGCCGAAAGGCCGAATACTTGTTGCCGAATTTGGCTAAGTACCGGTCGAATGGCCGAAGAGTTGAGGCCGACGGGCCGAACACTTGATGCCATATTTGTCTCACTAACTGTGAGGCCGAAGGGCCGAACATCTGTTGCCAAATTTGGCTAAGTACCTAAGGCCGAATGGTAGAGGAATTGCGGCCAAAGCTCCGAACACTTGATGCTAGATTTGGCTAAGTAACTTTGAGGCCGAATTGCCGAGCAGTTGAGGCTGTATGGCCCAGCAATTGAGGCCGAAGGGTCGAATACCTGTTTCCAAATTTGGATAAGTACCTAAGGTAGAATGGCCAAAGGGCCGAGCACTTGATGCCAGATTTGGCTGTACCTCTGAGACCGAATGGACGAGCAATTGAGGCCGAATGGCCAAGCAATTGAGGTCGAAGGGCCGAATACCTGTTTCCAAATTTGGCTAAGTACTTAAGGCCGAATGGCCGAGGAGTTGAGGCCGAAAGGCTGAATATGTGTTGCCAAATTTGGCTAAGTACCGAAGGCCGAATGGCCGAGGAATTGAACCCGAAGGGCCGAACACTTGATGCCAAAGTTGGCTAAGTATGTGTCAGGCCGAATGACCGAGCAGTTGAGGCCGAATAGCCAAGCCATTGAGGCTGAAGGGCCGAATACCTGTTGCCAAATATGGCAAACTACTTAAGGTCGAATGGCTGAGGAGTTTAGGCCAAACGGGCAAATACCTGTTCCAGAATTTGGATAAATACCTGCGGTCGAATAGCCGAGGAATTGAGGTCGCAGGGCCGAACACTTGATGCCAGATTTGGCTAAATACCTGTGAGGTTGAATGGCCAAGCAATTGAGGCCAAAGGGTCGAATACCTGTTGCCAAATTTGGGTAAGTAGCTAAGGCCAAATGTCCGAGGAGTTGAGGCCGAAGGGCCGAACACTTGATGCCATGTTACAGTAAGTAGCTGTGATACCGAATGGCTGAGCAGTTGAGGCTGAATGGCCAAGCAATTGAGGCCGAAGGGCCGAGTACATGTTGCCAAATTTGGCTATGTACCTAAGGCCAAATGGCTGGGGAGTTGAGGCCGACACTTGATTACAGATTTGGCTAAGTACCTGTAAGGCCGAATGACCGAGCAGTTGAAGCCAAATGGCCAAGCAAATGAGGCCGAAGTGCCGAATACCTGTTTCCAAATTTGGATAAGTACCTAAGGCCGAATGACCGAGGAATTGAGGCTGAAGGGACGAACACTTGATGCCAGATTAGGCTAAGTACTTGTGAGGACGAATGATTGAGCAGTTGATGCCGAATGGCAAAATAATTGAGGCCGAAGAGCCGAATACCTGTTGCCAAATTTTGCTAAGTGCCTAAGGCCTAAGGGCCTAGGAGTTGAAGCCGAAGGGCTGAATACCTGTTGCCGAATTTGGCTAAGTACCTAAGGCCGAATGGTCTTGGAATTGAGGCCGAAGGGCCGAATACCTGTTGCCAAATTTTGCTAAGTACCTAAGGCTTAATGGCCGAGTTGTTGAGGTCGAAGGGCCGAATACCTGTTGCTGAATTTGGCTAAGTACCTAAGGCCGAATGGCCGAGGAAATGAGGCCGAAGCGCCGAATACCTGTTGCCAAATTTGGATAAGTACCTAACCCCGAATGGCCGAGGAGTTGAGGCCGAAGGGCCAAACACTTGATGCCTGATTTTCCTAACTTCCTGAGAGGCCGAAAGACCGAATACCTGTTTCCAAATTTGGATAAGTACAAAAGACCGAATGGCGGAGGAATTTAGGCCGATGGGCCGAACACTTGATGCTAGATTTGGCTAAGTACCTGTGAGGCCGAATGACAGAGCAATTGAGGCCGAACGGCCGAATACCTGTTGCCAAATTTGGCTAAGTTCCTAAGGCAGAAGGGTCAAGGAATTGAGGCCGAAGGTCGAACACTTGATTCCAGATTTGGCTAAGTGCATGTGAGGCCGAATGGCCGAGCAGTTGAGGCCGAATGGCTAAGCACTTGAGGCCGAAAGGCGAAATACTTGTTGCCGAATTTGGCTAAGTACCGGTCGAATGGCCGAAGAGTTGAGGCCGACGGGCCGAACACTTGATGCCATATTTGGCTCACTAACTGTGAGGCCGAAGGGCCGAACACGTGTTGCCAAATTTGGCTAAGTACCTAAGGCAAAATGGCCGAGGAATAACGGCCAAAGGGCCGAACACTTGATGCGAGATTTGGCTAAGTAACAATGAGGCCGAATTGCCGAGAAGTTGAGGCCGTATGGCCCAGCAATTGAGGCCGAAGGGCTGAATACCTGTTTCCAAATTTGGATAAGTACCTAAGGTAGAATGGCCGAAGGGCCGAGCACTTGATGCCAGATTACAGTAAGTAGCTGTGACGCCGAATGGCTGAGCAGTTGAGGCCGAATGGCCAAGCAATTGAGGCCGAAGGGCCGAGTATTTGTTGCCAAATTTGGCTACGTACCTAAGGCCAAATTGTTGAGGAGTTGAGGCCGACACTTGATTCCAGATTTGGCTAAGTACCTGTAAGGCCGAATGACCGAGCAGTTGAAGCCGAATGGCCAAGCAAATGAGGCCGAAGGGCCGAATACCTGTTTCCAAATTTGGATAAGTACCTAAGGCCGAATGGCCGAGGAATTGAGGCCGCAGGGACGAACACTTGATGCCAGATTAGGCTAAGTACTTGTGAGGACGAATGATTGAGCAGTTGATGCCGAATGGCAAAATAATGGAGGACGAAGAGCCGAATACCTGTTGCCAAATTTTGATAAGTGCCTAAGGCCTAAGGGCCGAGGAGTTGAGGCCTAAGGGCCGACGAGTTGAGGCCGAAGGGCCGAATACCTGATGCCGAATTTGGCATAGTACCTAAGGACGAATGACCGAGGAATTGAGGCCGAAGAGTCGAATACCTGTTGCGAAATTTCGCTAAGTACCTAAGGCTGAATGGCCGAGTTGTTGAGGTCGAAGGGCCGAATACCTGTTGCTGAATTTGGCTAAGTACCTAAGGCCGAATGGCCGAGGAATTGAGGCCGAAGCGCCGAATACCTGTTGCCAAATTTTGATAAGTACCTAAGCCCGAATGGCCGAGGAGTTGAGGCCGAAGGGCGAAACACTTGATACCTGTTTTTCCTAACTTCCTAAGAGGCCGAATGGCCAAGTAATTGAGGCCGAAGGGCCGAATTCCTGTTTCCAAATTTGGATAAGTACCAAAGGTCGATGGCCGAGGAATTTAGGCCGATGGGCCGAACACTTGATGCCAGATTTGGCTAAGTACCTGTGAGGTCGAATGGCGAAGCAATTGAGGCCGTTGGGCCGAATACCTGTTGCCAAATTTGGCTAAGTACCTAAGGCCAAAGGGCCGAGGAATTGAGGCCGAAGGGTCGAAAACTTGATTCCAGATTTGGCTAAGTGTCTGTGAGGCCGAAGGGCCGAATACTTGTTGCAAAATTTGGCTAAGTACCGGTCGAATGGCCGTGGAGTTGAGGCCGACGGGCTGAACACTTGGTGCCATATTTTGCTCAGTACCTCTCAGGCCGAATGGTCGAGGATTTGAGGTCGAATGGCCAAGGAATTGAGGCCGAAGGGCCGAACACCTGTTGCCAAATTTGGATAAGTACCTAAGGCCGAATGGCCGACGAATTCAGGCTGACGGCCCGAACACTTGATGCCAGATTTGGCTAAGTACTTCTTAGGCTGAATGACCAAGCAATTGAGGCCGAAGGGCCAAATACCTGTCGCCAAATTTTGCTAAGTAACTAAGGCCGAAGGGCTGAGAAATTTAGGCTGAAGGGCCAAACACTTGATGCCAGATTTGGCTAAGTGCCTGTGAGGCCGAATGGCCGAGAACTTGAGGCCGAATGGCCAAGAAATTGAGGCCGAAGGGTCGAATACTTGTTCCCAAATTTGGCTAAATACCTAAGGCCGAATGGCCGAGGAATTAGCGCCGAAAGGCCGAACACTTGATGCCAGATTTGGCTAAGTACCTGTGAGGCCCCATGGCCGAGAAGTTGATGCCGAATGGCCAAGAAATTAAGGCCGAAAGGCCGAGTACATGTTTCCAAATGACCGAGGAGTTGAGGCCGAAGGGCCAAATACCTTTTTCCAAATTTGGCTAAGTACCTAAGGCCGAATGGCCATGGAATTAAGGCCGAAGGGCTGAACAATTGATGCCTGATTTGGCTAGGTACCGGTAAGGCCGAATGGGCAAGCTATTGAGGCCGAAGGGCCTAATACTTGTTCCCAAATTTGGCTAAGGACCTAAGGCCGAATGGGCGAGGAGTTGAGGCCAAAGGACTAAAAACTTGATGTCAGATTTGGCTACGTACCTATGAGATCGAATGGCCGAGCAGTTGAGGCCGAGTGGCCAAGCAATTAAGGCCGAAGGGCCGAATACCTGTTGCCAAATTTCGCTAAGTACTTAAGACCGAATGGACGAGGAATTGAGGTCGAATGTCCGAACACTTGGTGCCAAATTTGGCTAAGTACCTGTGACGCCAAATGGCCGAGCAGTTGAGGCCGAATGGCCAACCAATTGAGGCCGAAGGGCCGAATACCTGTTTAAAAATTTTGATAAGTATCTAAGGCAGAATGGCCGAAGGGCCGAACACTTGATGCCAGTGTTGGCTAACTACCTGTGAGACCGAATGACCGAGCAGTTGAGGCCGAATGGCCAAGCAAATGAGGCCGAAGGGCCGAGTACATGTTGCCGAATTTGGCTAAGTACCTAAGCCCGAAGGGCCGAGGAATTGAGGCCGAAGGGCCGAACACTTGATGCTAGATTTGGATAAGTGCCTGTGAGGTTGAATACTTGTTGCCAAATTTAGCTAAGTACCGGTCGAATGACCGAGGACTTGAGGCCGACGGGCCGAACACTTCATGCCATATTTGGCTAAGTACCGGCAGAAGGGCCGAGTACATGTTGCCGAATTTGGCTAAGTACCAAAGGCCAAATGACCGAGGAGTTGAGGCCGAAGGGCCGAATACCTTTTTCCAAATTTGGCTAAGTACCTAAGGCCAAATGGCCGTGGAATTGAGGCCGAAGGGCTGAACACTTGATGCCAGATTTGGCTAAGTACCGGTAAGGCCGAATGGGCAAGCTATTGAGGCCGAAGGGCCGAATACTTGTTGCCAAATTTGGCTAAGTACCTAAGGCCGAATGAACGAGGAGTTGAGGCCAAAGGACTGAAAACTTGATGTCAGATTTGGCTACATACCTATGAGATCGAATGGTCGAGCACTTGAGGCCGAGTGGCCAAGCAATTGAGGCCGAAGGGCCAATACCAGTTGCCAAATTTGGCTAAGTACTTAAGGCCGAATGACTGAGGAATTGAGGTCGAATGGCCGAACACTTGATGCCAAATATGGCTAGGTACCTGTGACGCCGCATGGCCGAGCAATTAAGGCCGAATGGCCAAGCAATTGAGGTCGAAGGGCCGAATACCTGTTTCCAAATTTGGATAAGTATCTACTACAGAATGGCCGAAGGGCCAAGCACTTGAC